>LS490420.1:474971-497866 GCA_900490845.1 Pristionchus japonicus
GAGAGAGAGAGAGAGAGAGAGAGAGAGAGAGAGAGAGAGAGAGAGAGAGACTCTCGAGAGCACGATTAATCTCCTGACAAGAACATTCCCCTTTCTGCCTAGATTACTCTCTGTCTCTCCCTCTCATTTGCATAGATGGGAGATGCCGGAACACTCATTGGTCTGATTTAGTGTCGTAACCAATTACTTCAGAAGGGGAAACGATGGGCGAACAAATTCAGAGAGAAGGAAAAGGGCCAATTGTCTCTAATGAACTCTCCAGGTGCGAGAATTCCTCAATGATTGACAGATCAAAGGAATTATGGAGATGGACAGAGAGATAGATCGATCTAGTTGCTCAACACACTCCTTCTTCCTATGATTAACTCCCCACCGGGTGACTGATATGGATCGAAGAGACTGCGGGGCACCTGGCTGACTTCTGCAGAGAAGGCTCTGACCGGCGAGAGACAAGTCGAAATCGAGAGATCATCTCTCCAATCTTACCTAGAGATGAACGAACCAGGTGCCTCCTACCAGAAGGATTAGAGGAGGAAGCGCCCTAATCAACTCTCCAATCACTGCCTCCTCTCTAATTGGAGAGGACCAATTGGCGGAAGGAGGACGAAGACCTAATAAGTAAGTGGTAATCGTCACTCGATTAGTCGTCTCCAGTCAAAGAATGAGATCGAGTCGGGAAGAGTTCTCTCTAAAGGAATGGAAGGTGGCCGTTTCCCCTATGGCACGCGTCCCAGATTATTACTGGATAAGACCCATCTAAACGGCTCTTTATTGTTCCTTTGATTCACCGAGTGATTATCACTTCAGTGGGCCACTTGTTATTGCCGTCGAGAGTGAAACCGAAGACTCCCCTCTGATCAATCGAGAGAACTGTTTAGGCAGCTCTCTCTTCTGTAATCTCTTCCGTCCACTGAACACACACATAGTGACAGCCCCCGACTGTTTAGACTCCCTCCCATCCCCCGGAAGTCCGGCCTCTGATATCGAGACTCCTCTGTGCATGACCATGAGAAATTCCCATGCCTGAAACCCCTCTCAACTGACCAATACTAGTAAAGCCCCTTGCACAGGTGTGAGCAAGGGTCTTCTCTTCTACTGGAGGAAGATCCAATTTCGGACCCTGAGGGGAGGTCCGGAAATGGACAGAACTCAAATATCATCAAGACTGACCACACGCATTGTGGTCATTTCCCATTTAGAGGGTGGTGTCCCTTTCACTCGCGTGAATTGAAACGTTCGAGAGGGAAGAAGAAGATAATGAGAAAGCGGACGATTCGGCGTGAAATTGCCACCCCCAGAGGTATCTGGCTGTTAGAGGGAGATGGCAGTTAGCCAGTTTGGAACGTTCTACTGAAGGAATCTTCACAGTTGTGCAGAACTAGGGATCGGGAACACTAAATATCCATTGAAGCACCCCTCAGGTCACTTAGCCCAGTATTCAGTCCTGTCTCGTTGTCCATAAAGCTGGCCGATGGACATCAATCAAGTGTCTCTTCTCTACTACAAGGTGCCTCTCTTCCCTTCGGTGTCCTCCTCTCTTCCAATATTAGGACACGTCTAACGAGATCCATTCGTTTCTTTCTCTCGTAAGCAAGCGAGCGAACGCAAATTACAACCTTGGCGCTGCTTCTCTCAACCAAAGATAATCCGCTTTTTTCCCTTCCCTCTCTCTCTCTGGCTAAGGCGCCAATGGGATGATTCTCACTGTACGGTCGAAGCCTATCACTCTAAATCTCTCATTCCAAGATAGGAACGGCTTCACAAGAAGGTCTGGAGCGAGAGAGCACATTAAAGGAAGAGAGTCTTTCCTGTCCAGCCCTATCACAGTCCATAAAAAGCCTGGCAGCATGCCAGAAGGAGGCCCTTGGTCATCAGCCTCAGGGTCGTAAATTGAGGCGGAGTAGAGGTTGTCAATCAGAAGGGATGTTGCCTACAAGACATTACACACTCATCTCTATGATGAGGGGAGTGAGGCCACTTGTTTCAGTCCCTTCTCTCCATTGGAACCAGGGGAGGAACAGGTGACTGCAATGCAATGGAAGGGAAGAGTCTCATCGTCCTTTATGAGATGGAAGAACGAGGGGAGAAACGGGAGGAATCCAGGTGCAGTCGATGTAATCTCGACCCACTTTTTCACCCTTTCCTTCACTTGAAAGAAGATCCGTCGACCCCCAGAGTTGGATTTCACTCGAGTGAAACAAGGGACTCGATAACATCTGTAGGTTTTCAACCTCGGATCAGTCTCTCTTCTCCCTTCTGTTCAGATGAGTGAACCCCCTAAATCTGCTTTCCGTCGTCAGTCAATCCATCAAAATGGGCCCAGAATGGGAGAACATCTGTGGAAGATTTGCATGCCAATGAGCTTATCCTTCTCGAGAGTCTTGAGGATACTGGGGGAGTTTCTTAGATCCATACTCGAGAGAGTGAAACACAATCCAAATCAGCCGGTTGCAATAGAGAGCCTGTGGCCAATATGGGAGAGAAGGGATTAGGCAAATTGTGAGCTTGATCTGGGACTGAGAAGAGGAAGAGATGGGAGAATGGAAGATGAGATGTGGCATCGGGACTCCCTTGAACTACCCTTCCTACTCTCTGTCGAGACAGCCTCAGAATCAGTGATGGGCAGTAGTTATGGTGCTGTTCCCTCTCGTCCCCTCTCCCCGAGAGAGGAGAGATATTCACTCATTTATGCGCCCTTCCATGTGCAAGTGTGCGGTTCCCCCTTTGAATGGATAGGTGAGCAGAAGAGTCATTGTGGGAAAGAGAAGGAGAGAAGGAGGGTTGCGCAATCAAGGAAAGTGTCCAGAAGGAGAAGAGGGAGCGTGAGCATTCACAGCTGATCGTGTTTCAAGAACACAGGGGGCGATTGGGAGAGAATCGTGCAGGTGAATACGCCCAATTGGTGCTTTGATTGACTTGTGCTCCTTTTCCCGTAGCTTTTGCTAGAGTACAACTAAGACAGATAAAAGGATGAGAGATGAGTGCTTGACGCGATACAATCGACAGGAAATCGCCTTCTCCAATGGGAAATGAGCATCGTTAGGAGTCGCGCAGCGAGAGATTCACTCTCTAGTCCTTGTTAGCTGCTCTCTCCTCTGAGTAGATAAAGGAGCGGCAGGAGTGATATTCCCACAGGTGGCAGTGGGATATTTACACGACCCACTACATCTATCACTGACAAGGTACATAGAGAGAAGCCGAAGGGAAGGGAGGGAAGGTGCGGCAAGGGAAGAGAGAGAGAGGGGAGGACGGTGTATGCTCATCAGATGTGATAGGGGGGGGAAGGAACACGGGTAGATGAAGGGAAGGACAGATCAGTCGGTCAAGTGGAATCAAACAGTATGGAGGAGACTCTCTGGGGGATTACGGAAGCAGTGAGAGCCGCCAAAGGTATGGATGAGAATGAAGTGGATGAGAGAGAGGATGAAGAGTCTATTAGAGGACATCGAGATGTGTGAGGGCATGAGAGGAAGAAGAGGAGGAGGAAGGGAGAGGTCAGGCATTTGCTACTGTTAGGATAGCGCTGTTCTATTATTCAGGGGAACGGTTGATGAGCTTCAGATGTCAGACCAAAGAAGATTTTGATGAAGAAAAAAGAAGTTCAGTGGTGGGATTTGCAAATAGCGTTGTCCAATCTATTTCTCCCTTTAAAATTTGGTATTTGTTCAGGCATTCGAAAAGGACGGTAATTTTGAAAGTATGTGCTACAGTGAGGGATAGCGCCTGTCTGCTTTACAATCTGGCGCGCGTCTTGAAATGTCATGAGTTTCACACAAAGGATACAACCTTCGCAGAGCAACAGATGTGATTTCCGAGGCGCGAAAGAGATCTTGCTTTGAATATTTTAACTCACTGAGGATTGGTCGAGTTCCAGTAGATGTCCGGTAATCTCTTGGCATCGGCGATCGTAGCAAACGCTATCGAGATGAGCAGTGGAAGCAGCATCTAGGAACGAGTTGGAGAGTAAATGAGAGGAGTAGAATGAGATGAAGGAACATCAACAACTGCGATCAGAGGACAGAAAAAAGAGGAGTAGAGAGGTAGAGAGGGGGTACTCTAGAGAGAGAAGGGGGGGGGGGTACTCTACCCTTCCAAGCCACGCCCCCTCCGCCTCACCCTTCGGAATCAAGAGAAGAGGAACAGTGAAAGGGGAGGAGCTTCATAGAAGACAAGAGAGGAAATGCGAGCATTTTATGGAACGATGACGTGAAATGTGATAGGTGTGAACTCTAATCGAAGAATGAAGGAGAAGAGAGTGGTAAGGGATAGGGGAAGGAGGGGGGAGGGGGTACTTGAACCAGAGAGGAAAGGAAGGATCAGTGAACGGAAGTGAGAGACCGCCAAGAGGAAATGAAGGAGAGGACAGGTAAAGAGGACGGGGAATGACCCCTGACTGTTTCCACCTTCTTTTTCCAATCAGTCAAACCGTATCCGTTCGGATGGTAAAATTGAACTGTCAATCGAATAGGAGGAGGAAACAGTCAATGCGGTCATGCGCGCTTCACATTATGCATTTTCTTTGGATTCAAAGAACGGACGTGGGACTAAACTGACCACAAGAGGAAGCGGGCGGAAACTGTCAATACCCATCATCGAGAGTTCACCTGTCCATCTACCGTTCGACCTGTTGATGCCCCATCTAGAGAATGAATAAACAGACCGTAAGTGATATCTCCACTCACGGGGATAAACTATGAGCAGATTACAGTAATCTGAGAGCGGCCTCTCCCTCCATTCCCTCCCTCGGTATACCTGTGTTGTCACTCGCGCATTCAGTGTAATGAATAGCTGGATTAGTCGAATGAATAGTAGCATTATGCACCATATTTTCGTTGATCCGATTAGTGGTCCAGACTGAGGATGTGACAGGTTCGCGCATAAATCAGAGAAGGATTGCGATACTCTTCTGTTCGATTGCGCGCCCCAGGAGATCAATGAAAGAAGTTGAGAACGATCTGTCAAGAGGAACTGGGAAACTAAAGTGACTATGGACTGAAACGTAAGCCTCTTATAGATTTGGGCCTTCAGCCAAGGTATCAAGCTAAAATGGAGCTGATAGATGCTAGTGATCAGTGGCCCTGTTCTGAACTCCGAAACTCTGAAGGCCTAGATCGCACCTCGGCTCTAATTGACCACCTCTCGTGCCAGTGTTGCCCACCTATTCATCCCTCTCGCACCCTTTCAGATGACATGAATACCTGCCAATAAGGGAGACTCGCTCTGATTGAGTCCTCACTCTCTCTCCCTCTCGAGGAGACGAGAGGGAACGTTTTCCAGAAAAAAAAAATGCAGAAATTGGCAGGTGGCACTGACTATTTATCTCGTGAGGTAACGAGCAGGTTAGAGGAACTGTCTAACTCTCATCGTTTGCCATGCTCTCTCCGTCTGTCTGACCGGCAGAGTGAACTCACAGGTTCCCTTCTGGCTGGTTCTTCATCATTCCTTCTGGCAATTCCCGGAATGTCGACAGGAATCTCTTAGCAGGTGGGAGTGATTACGAGAAGGACAAACCGAACCAGAGGAGAAGCTGAGAGATGCACTGCCACTCGCCAATCTGCAGGCTCGTTAGATGGTTGGACAGAATTAGAGATTATGATGATTGGAGAGAGTGAGACAGTTGCTCGAGCAGTGACAGTTCACAAGTCCTGCCAGAGGAAGTAACCCATCAGAGGAGCTACATTAGAGTAACGGATGGAAGGTCCGACCACTCCATGCTCTCTCAAAGTTCACACAATGATCGTTCCACTGCCATTGACAGTGAACAACTGTTAGAAAATAGGTACCAGTGATACCTTAGAATCCGTGGTCATTAGCGAGTAACCCGATCTCCAATCGGGGGTAAGCGATACCCACTCATCTGATCAGACTGTGTGGGCAAGAGTAATTAGAGCAACGACTAAGTGGATGACCAGCCGTTGTTTAGACTATTAGATTAGGGGGTGCAACCAGTGGAGGAGAGAGACAAGGAGTGGGTGAGGGAACGGCAAACGGTGATAGGAGCGGGCAGTTGTAGATTAGTGCAAACAAGGTATCAGAAATATGAGAAGAAACTGTTTCGGTGAAGTGGAGGAGTGTTAGGAAGGGAGTGGTGCTGTATGATGCTTACTGTAGAGCGAGAAATATCGGTGGTTTGCGCAGAGGATCAAAGGTGAAAATAGACATTGCGAGTGACAAAAGTGAGAACGTAATTGTGCTTATTTATGCTTCTTCACACCAGCGAAATTCTGGAAAGGATTAAATTCAGCAGTGAGAATCGTTGGAATTATGTAAATTCCAACGATTGGGTGTTGATGGATTGCGCAAAAAGTGCTGGACTACTAATTAGCCGTTTTTATTACCAGTTGCGAGTCCTACTAATTAGCGGCGCTTGAGTAATGTCTGGAGTGGAGAAAGAGAAATAGTTCGAAGCAAGGTCAGAGGAGAATCGAGAGTGAATTCTCAGTCGAAATCTGACAGCAGGTGCTTAGACTATTAGAGAAGAAGCGACCAAATGGGAGAAAGAGTGGATGGGAAAAGGACGAAATGGGATGAAAAAGGAGAAGAGAAGATTCTGAGATAGAGGGAATGACGGGAGTGAAAAGAGCGGGAGGCTCTACATCAGATGAATAATAATATCTCCCTCTCCATCCTCATTATAGGGAAGTGTCATTATTCAATGTCGGGACTGAAAATAAGGAGAGGAAGACGAGAGAGAGAGAGGAATGAATTCATTTCCGATGCTGAGATACGGCTCCCTCCCAGATTCCCTTTATCGCGCACTTTTTCGTTGAGAAGGCAAGAGTAGTTTTCTTACTCACTACATGTAGTCTCGACAGTCAGACAGAGCGAGAGAGAATGTGAAATGGAAAGAGTAAGACTGTTCAATGGCTGGCACGAAAAAGTTTCGATCTCGCAGGAAGCCTCGTACTATTCGTGAGTCAGATGTGTTGATACAGAGAAGTGTACAACAATCGAGGAGAGAGAGGGCAACAGTCTGAATAGAATGGGAAGAAGGAGGGGAGAAGGAGGAGGGAGAGATAAAGAATGGAGCATCGTATCATCGAAGATGGGTTGGAATCGAGGAGGGAATTGAAGGAAGGTGAGACAGGCAAACAACACTTCAGAAGGGGGATCATCCCTGAACGGATAGTGAATCTGCATATTGAAGTGGAGGATCTTCGAGACTGTACGAAGGATTATGCGAATACTACGATGATGATGATGCTTGATAGTATGGAGTGGTCAGAGAGAGAGAAGAAGGGAGGGAGAGGGGGAGAGGGCGTCGACAATGGATGATAAGCACCGAAATGGCGATCGTAATCGTCTTCTTCCTAATAGAGTTGGGTCTTTATTGCCCCGAGGCAGTTTGTACTATTCGAGTGTCCTATTGAGTGACCGACCACTCTTAAAACCATCTGCCGATGAAATTGAGGAAGAGGATATGGACCATGTTTGGGTTGGAAAAGAAGAAGAGTAAGAGTTGAAGGGGGAAAGCTGAGGAGTGAAAAGTGGCTTCGTACGAGGATCGTTAGAGGAGAAGAGATGGAAGCAGTAAGTGCGCATGACTACAAATGTGTTCTTCCCCGTCTAAGTAACTATGGAGATTATTGCGGAAGAATGAAGATCTGAATTGTAGTTGTTTACTAGAAGACAAATTTACAATTCAAATTGTGTTAGTTAGGAAGTGCACTGGCAATTGATGATTTAGTGCTAAACGCGAGAACCTAAGCGAATTCGCATTTCTAGTGCTCAAAGGACAATGCGAGTTCACTCAATGATTGCAGAACAGATGAAAATGCGAGAATAAACACGTGTAAAGGAGCAGAAAACAGGTGGACTAATAGAGTGAAGGAAGGAGAGTCTAGAGTTGCGTAAGGAACGACGGATCACTAATGGGTTTACTATCACGAATCATCGAGAGAAGGAAGAAGCAATAAATCAATCGACAGTCTTCTTATCAGGAACGGTCTCTCTCGATGAGTGATGGGTATTGCCAGCCGTTCCCTTCCATTCCTCCCCCTCTCCTTCTCTTTCCTCCCTCCTCCCCCTTCCCCTACAACTTAATCCACGATGCTAACAATGATAAGCGGGGAGGAGAAATGATGAGAAGAGAAATAGGAGAAGAAGGAGGAGGGAAGATATTTAGAGAGAAGTTCTTGGGAGAAGGGAAAACTTTCAGAGAAAAATGATCGAATCAGCATTCGTTCTAGTCAAAATTAGCTGCCTTTGAACAGATTGGTCGAGAAAATAAGCTACCCGGATTCTACTCTAGAAAAGAAGACAGTCGATTCCTTGTCTAGCCAGTTCCCACATTTCGAACAGCTTGGGGCGCGGGTAATCCAAAAGAGGTCATGATCAGTGTTTTTCATCTCGTTTACGGTCATTTTCTCAAATGGTCATCGAACCATACGAGGGAATGACTACTTCTCTCTCTCTCTCACCTAGTCGGAAGTGGATCGTTAGCCAAAGGGAGAAAAGAGGAAGAAGAAGGATGCTAAAGGCCCATTGAATCACCCATCCCTCCTCCTTCTTGTAAAGGTCATCATTCAATGGATGGGTATCACCTCCATTCAATGCTTTGACTGTGGGAGGTGAAGAAAAGCGATGACAAATGTGCACTGAAAACAGTCAGAGAAAGTGACACGGAGAGGAAGATCCGATTTCGTGTGTGATTGGATCCGAGATCAATGAGATTTTCGAACCTTGTGGAGTGCGGCATAAAAGAGCATCAAACTCTCTGGAAAATATTCACGATGAAGATTTTCCTTCTTATCCTGCTCCTGGGTCTTATTGACTGGGCCCATACATACAGAACAACAACAAGAAAGCCCAAGAAACCAAAAGCAGGAAAGGATGATGAAGGCGTCCTAGTATGATCAATCGTTCAATCGATAATCAATCATTCTTCCTACAGGGAGCAGGGGTTGGCTTCCTCCCCATCTGTATCGCCATTGGCTTATTCTTATTCATCGCTCTCGGTTTCATCTTCTGGTATATTCACAAGAGAAGAGGAGACAAATCGTATGCATTTGACTATCTTTGAAAAGATTCTCCTGATTCAGCAGCGCTCCACCTACTGGCGATACCCATATCACGTCAGCCGCTGCAACTCCGGCCTCTGCAGCTCATGCTTCATCGTCGACCAGTGTATCGATGTCCAATCCGGCAGAGACAACAGCTCACGTAGAGTACAAGATGATTCAACTAAAATGTATCAAGCTAGTTTAGGCAACACTCACTCTCTCCCAGCCGCTGAAGACTGAGGTAGCTCAGTCAATCGCTGTTCAACCAGCACTGCCTCAAACAGCAGTTTCTCTAGTTCATCCTCATGGCCCGAAACTTGTGCAGGTGCGAGTAGGGAATAGCTAGATTGAGAGTGTTCCTTCAGGCAACTCGAGGAAATGAAGAAGTGCGAGTTGAGATGTATGCAGTTGATATCGATGATAACGAAATTGGATATTTTTAGGAACACAATCACGCCACAATCTGCTCCAAATCTGAACACAGCGTTGAAAGATGTGTGAGTTTTTTTCAATCCATTGATAGGGGATCGTAAACAACAGTGTAATCACAGGAATGGCAATGGCCCATCGTCGTCGAAAGCGTCTTCATCCTGGTCTCTCACTGAACTCGAACCATACAAGAAACACACGTTCAGAGATGAATCCGTATGAACTTAAAGAAGTTTCCTCTACTCAAATTATGCTTAGAGCGAGAAATGTGGAGTCTGCAAATCAAAGAAATCACGTAACACAGATAAAAAAGAGAATCGTTCGTTACCTGTTGCGTGAGTGAGTGAAAACTGAGGATATTTAAGGAACATCGTGTTCGAGATGCGAACAGGTTTCCCACACTGGAGATGATTGCACATCTAAACTTGGAAAGCCTTGCTCGGAGAGGTACAATGACTTCAGCTTCATATCATTTGATCCACAGCGAATCTGTAAGATTGGTTGCAATGTAATGTTCAAGGAAGGGAAAACCGCCATTTAACTTTTTCTCAAAATCGAGGCATCATTTGAAGGCAATCGTACCGGAGAAAGGTGAAAATAATTGGAAATTGATGCTTTAGGATTCAAATTGCTTGAGAAGATGCTGAGATTATTCAAAATCATTCAGGAAAATCAACGACAGTGTTTCTTTCAGGACCAAAAGTGCCTGGACCACTTCTCTATTGTACTGCTGCTATTGAGAAGAAGTGTGTATCTGGAGGAATGAGAGCGAGAATCTACGACAACTACAAAGACCTCGATGATGAGGTAAAATCAGTTGGGAAACACTTTGTTAAACTACCAATCTTGATTCTGATCATCGCATGGTCATCTTCCATAAAATTTCACTCCATCTAACTTGCCCTGCAGTAATAATAAATTATGAAGAGATTGACAGGTGGACAAAGTGACAAAATCTCTTCGATATGATCGCAACTTACCTTCCCTCGATGAGCGAGATCCTAAGTTCATTGCGCAGTGTGTGAAGCGGCTCCTGTGGAAGCTCGAAGTAATCAATAATATTTAGTTATCGATTGATAAATCGTAAAAATGTTTTGAGGATCCTCTTATTCCCGAGAAGAAGTTGGCAGAGTTGTACCAGGTGGTTCAAGAAGAGACTGCGCTTCTCGAATTCATCAAGCTTCTGCCTGAACCGGAGAAGCACACACTCGCCCATATCATGAACCATCTCCAGAAGGTACTTCAAGGCATTTGGTCAACATGATACGAACAAAATATATTGAGTTCGTACGAGACAACGAAAGCCGTAAGACACTGGCCACCAAATTCGTTCCTTTGATCATTAAAAGAACGAAAAACAATGAAGCGAATGATATCGATGTGAACGCTATGGAGACGATGCTCAAACTCGACCCTGTGAGTGATGATAACCTTCTTGTTGAGACTATGCAATACGTTTCAGAGTGTGTGGATCAACATTCTTGAAAGATCGATGCAGTAATGAAGAATTTCTCGCCACTACTCATCGAATAATTTATGTGTATCTATAAATTATTGTGAATTGAACAAGATATCTCGTGGTGTATTTATCGTAACAATTTCACTGAACATACAACGCAATAACGGTCGAATTCAAAAACAGTAACACAGATTATATTTATGTCATTCATCGGCAAGGACCCCTTCAGAATTCACTTCTCCCGTTTTCCTACTGAACATTGTGAGACTGCCCATACACTGCAATTGCGAGATTAATTTTACGGAAGCTGGAATTAGGCATACCCCGTTCTTATTGTGTTTGAAGAGGGCAAAGAAGGCATTGAACATCTTTCCGCACTCACAGAGAAGACCGATTCCCAACTGAAATTAACTCTTTCTTTCGAATTCAAATATTTTCAGTTTCTTCATCGATCAGTATGAAATAGTCTTCATTACCGACCTCATTCATAGTAATTCCATCGTGAATTCGTCTAAGATGTGATTGTAGACCCGTTGCTTTCGTTGAAGTGTGCTGGATTTTCCTTATTAAATAGTCGAATGAAGTTAGTAAATTTACCTGACAAATTGGACAGATCAGCAAAGTTTCATCGTTCACGACAATCTAAACTTTGGTAGTTAGATTTGAATTCATAATTGACAAACTCACTTTCTCATTTGGATCTCTCTTCATCGAATATCGACGGAATGGTCGAATTGTCTGCTGGGTAGGCGGGTTAGAATAAGGGTATGAAGTGCTGGCCACAGATCCGTCATCATTCTGGAAGGTGAGCCGTCTCGAGCACAATAAGAAAAGAATCCTTACCCTAGGAAATCCACTGTATAGTGGGTTATCTCTGTAAGCACTCATGTCAAAAGGAGATCCAGAAGATGATTGCGCGACGTTATTCGAAGATGACTGAACAGATTCGTATTCAAGACTGAAGAGACAACACTTACTGAGAATAGCTTGAGGGAGGATTCCTGCTCGAAAGCAACAGGAGCAGTCAGAAAGGAAGGCTTGACAGGTTGAATATTGATCGGTTCCTTTTCTTCGACTAGGACCTAAAAATAGCGGTGTTCTAATAGAATCCTGGTAATTAATTTGATGTGATTGATTACAACAGGTAGATACCATGATGCCATGATTAGATACCATGTTCTCACCTCAACTTTGGGTGCAACCATCTCTTCAGCCAGTGGCACTTCCAGTGGCTCTTCCTTCACTGTAGTTGGCTTATTGTTAGTGATTGCTTGCACGAATAGATGGATGGCCTCAGCCAGACCGTAGACCATCCGATGCGTGGACGTGTCTCTGGAATTTGATGATTGTATCGGCCTACGTTTCACTTTTCAAGTCAGTAACAAACCTCTTGTTATCATATTTCATAGTGATGTTCTTGTCGCATTCGAGTGTCTCCAGGGCGCATTGCAGGTTCTGAAAAGGATGGAGCTTCCACCTAAGATTCTCGTTAGTTCGATTCATCTGGCCATTTTAGTTATAAGAGAAAAGGAAAATACCAAGTGAATAAAGCGAGCGTGGCCACGGGGTAATAGGTGCTAGTTCATAATTGTATTCCATTCCAATTCGTTGGGGATAGAAGAGCAACGTTTGATAAAGATAGATACTCAAAACAGCGAAAGCCTTCAAGCTCAGTTTTGGGATCCATTTCATGTTTATTTCTATTTTAAATGCTCACTTGCGATTCGAATCCTTCTTTGAGTGCACAATTGATCACTTCGAGAGATCGGACAGCGACGTGTCCCAATCGATCGCCCGTCGACGAATCGTCGTTCAGAATCTGAACGATTACTCAACCATTTTCGCTTTATTGGCAGGAAAAAGTTGAATTTGAACTCTCACCTTTGCTCTCCACTCTTCAATGCGATACGACGCGAAGTTATGCGAACTGGTCATTGCCATAACTGATAAAACGATGAATTATCGGTGTTGTATAGAGAAAACGCGATAGAAACGAGGTGAAAGATGTGGAATTTGACGGGAAGAAGAGAAAGAGAGGGGAAAGAGAGAGGGAAGGGGCGCGTAAGCAAGGCGAGGCAATGAGAGAGAGAGAAGAGAGGGAGAATGGAGAAGAGAGAGAGGGGGCAGTGTCACTCTGACCCTTTCGTACCGCATCTTTCCCCTCTCTCTCTCTCTCTCCTCTTACCCTTCCACTCTCACTCTCCTCTGACCTCGACGGAAGGGCCAATAAACACCCACTGGCAGAGAAGAGGAGAGGATCACAACTTGTTGTTTATCGGAATAGTGGGTAATAGTTTTGATTCCGCTGGTATCAGGAACTTTATCAACAAAACGCGAAAGTTTCTTCTAATTGATGTCGGGTATCGCAGTCGAGTTGTAAGTAACGAGGAAGAAGAAGGACGGTTGAGGGGTCCACGAGAATTGAAGCGCCTGAAACAGATCAAGATTGATTTTCCAGTGAAAAATAGTTGTTTACACTATCGTGTGCTTGACCAGCAAGTGCGTTTACATCTCCAGTGTCATGGAATCTGAAAAATATTCAATAATTGCTGTTTTGAGTTAGTTCCCAGGTCAATCATCAAGAAGTCACCTCGCAATCTCATTCCCTGCTGAATTCCTCACCACTAGAGCATGGCCTTCGTCAGAATTCGTGAGGACGTTGAACCAAATGTCTTGTGCGCTGAATCCAGTTGAATCCATGCATTGGTTCAAAGTAGATTTTACCTTGGATCCTGTAGCAGCTCAATCACGGGAGAGGTAATATCGTAGAGACTGGATTGATAGGCCTGAAAATGTATTTTGAGAAGGTTACATAGAAATGAGTTCGCATCCACACCGGTTTTCCAGGACATCCATGATATCCGGGAGACGCGATGAAGCCAGCGAGTTGCATCTGTTGAGTAGTACCTGAACGGCTTGTAAACTTCTACTCAGAGTCTCAAGCTCTCACTTATTCCAATGGTTGCCCTTAGTTCTCCAGTAGGGAATTGGTGGAACTGCTGCACATCGTAGAGGAGAGAGACGACGGGAGAGTTGATGGTCATGATGAAACCAGGGAACGGACCGCGACTGAATTTGTGCTGTTTGGTAGACCAAAATTTTGACATCGAACTCACATCAAGTAGTAGAGATTGGGACAGTTGTCGGTCATGTAGCCAAGCGCGTCGAAACCAGTGAGACGAGCGAGCACTCCCATCGGCTAAACGAGCACTTTGTTTCTGAAAACAGCTGTAGAGAACTCACTGCGAAAGAAGCCTCAGTCAGAGTGAACGGACGTGCACTGAGGATGGTGATCGCCTGAACTTGAGAAGGAGTTCGATCGAGTCCATCTGCTTCGTAGACCTCAGCACTGCTGAAGTAGGCTGAAGAAGTTAGCATTGATTAAAGTACTCGAGTATCCTAAGATATGTACCTCCGGCTTTGTTCACAACGTATAGAACGAGAGGCCCTGCACTGTTTCCAGAATTGCCATTGACGATGGTGAGAGTGGGAGAGTTCTGAGGCGTGCAACTGCTGACCAATTCGAGAGTTCGGAATACTTACGTTCACTTCCAAGAAGAGCTTGCGGTTAGTGGAAGGATCTCGCAGATCAGCAATGGAGGAGAGCCTGGAATGGAATTTGAAAGCCTGAATGTGTTCAAAGAAGAGTAAATTCAAGCTTACGATGAAAATCCCTTCCCAGTCTGAATGAGAATGTTATCGGTGAGTTTCCTGGACTCAGGTGTGATCGATGCATAGATGTGGCAAGTGTCGAGGCACAGTCCATCGATTGAGATCCAAATCAGTTCATTTACGTTTTTTTGTATACATTAAGCTTACCGAGCTCTGTCCTCTGAAGTCGAACTCATCCAGGATTACACTGTGGTTGAAGGTCACTCGGGATTCTGAAGAGTATTCTTAGAGAGTAACAGAGATGAGAAACTTGCCCAAGACATTGCAGAGTATCGTCAGCGTGAAGAAGACACGACACATCATTCTTGTAACGACGTGGAAGTGATAGGAAACCGAAGAATCAAAGCTCTGCTCCGGTTTTAATCTATTCCGTGATCGTTCTTCGTTGCTGATAACGTTGCTTATCATGCTTACGGAGTGGAAGGTACACACAGAAGAGACCATCGGGTTTAGGAGATTAATTGAGCGTTGAATGCAATTCAGTCGCTGCAGCAACTACCAAAAATACGTATTTAATATTCCGTGTCTTGGCTCTCGATTTCCCGAAAATGTTGAAAACGTTTGCAAATCAGAAAACATGTTTGTTGTTCAGCCAATATGCAAAAATGAATGTTTCAACTCATAAAAATCACGTACCCATTCGATTTGCATCTCCTCAACGAGCCAATCTATTCCTCCTCTTCCCTCATTCCCACCCCTTCCCTCCATCCCGAGTGGTCATTCCTTCCCTCCTCCCTCTACTAACCCCCTCCCCTACTGACTCCCCTCCTCCCCTGCAATGGGCTCCAACTCCAGCAAGCCCCTATCATCTATTCGCAACTTCGATCGGGTTTGATCTTTGATCTTTGATCTCATCGATGACGTCACCCTCTCAGGATTCGGTTATCCTCTGCGATGGACACAATCGACTGCAGAATCCGAAGTATGCAGGGACTTCAGAAGGAAGATACGTTTTCATATTGGGAAATATGCACGTAAGTGATGGAGTAGTGATGCTCTCTGATCTTTGATCTACCAATCAATCAATATTTAGGTCACTTCCGATGGTTTCCAAGACGATTCTCAAGAACTGGCAGTCTCCTTCCAACTTGATGTTATCGATCTATTCCTATCCAAGTACGGTATCTCTACCGGAGCCATCTTCAGTATCCCTAATCTCAGACGAACTCGCATTGGAAATATCAGCGATTTCTACAATTTCGGTCATCCAACGGGATTCTACTCCCTAAACGAGAGAACTGTTGTCCTCGTTGATTATGATCCGGTAGTCAGCCATTACTAGAGTGACGAATTCGGATCTTCAGATTGAGAAAACACTCCGACAACGATTGATTAGCATCGATTTGAGCAAAGAGACAGTTCAGTACCGTATCAATAATGCAAGCACAGTACTCGTTCAGGCGGAATGCACCTTCTACAGAGGATACGAAGTCAATTTGGATGCTATCTTCCGTTTGCAGACTTCCAGTGGCGAAGTGAGGGAAGAACAATTGACCAGAGATCAAAGATCAATTCAGGAATACGCTGTTACCGTAACCCCGAGGATGATTGGATCAGACCAATCAGGTATTGAGAAGTGAAGTGAAATGGAAGGAGAGTAAACTTGTTCAGGAGTTGTTTATCCACTGAATCCACTATCGACCAAGCCTCACAAGGAAATCACAACGTTGATTGATCAGGTATTGTTTTAGATACGAAGAGTGTCTAACAGATTCCTCGAAGGCTAACGTCCACGTCCGTCAATTCTATACGGCGGGAGAAGCGGGAGAAGCGCATGTCTCCACTTTCCATCCTCCATTCTTCATTTCGAATGCGGTAAGTGATCGCGAACTAACTACAGTAATCTTACCATACCAGGTGCTTGGTTTCTTCATTGATCCCAATTGCGTGGACGATCTAATCGATCCAATGAAAGTGCTCGTGATGGACCTTACGTTTGTTGATCTGTGAAGATCAAAGATCAAAGATCAACTACAGATCAAGCTCATTTTACATTCAAGAGGCCAAGTCCTCAAGTTCGTTCCCTCTATCGTATGAGAAATCGAGACCGGCCTATGCCAAGTGGAGTCAATCGACTAATAGAGAGGTCTTTGATCTTTGATCTTTAGATCTAAAAACAGATTCTAGGTTGCTCTCCTCTCTCGATTTCGTCGAACTGGTCGTTGCTGGCAAGTGGGAGCAGCCTGGCTCATCCTCGGTCTGTTCCAGGTTTGATCTTTGATCTTTGATCTATGATCTATTACTGCTTTCAGTATACCGTGTATGCTGCAGTCTTCATGTGGAGCTGGAACTGGCGAAGGTTTCGATCTTTGACCTTGGATTGATCTTTGATCTCTCTCCAGACTGGGTGGATTCTGCCTTCATGCGAGTATGAAGATGCTCTACCTTCGATCTGCACTTCTCGAACCGAAAACGGAGAAATTCACCGGGTATCACGTCCCACTCCTTGATTCATAGAAATGCCATCTCTTCAGATTCGGCATTCTCAATACGAGGACCCTCGAGTGGAGTGAGATCAAGGTTCAGTCTGCCATCTTGTATTGGAAATGATTATTTAATTAATCAGGCAACGATGTGGAATGAAGAGGAAACGAGTCTCGTTCCACTCAGAGACGGAACTTTCCTCGTCGCTTCAATGGTTGACCTTTGATCTTTGATCTCTGGCTGCAATACTCTCATTCAAGACGAGTGAGAAGACATCGAATCGAGTGATTGGACTGGACATTCTGGCTCAACAGAAAATGGAGAGATTTCGACTGATCGGAAACCCACTGAGGTGCTCTCAATATCCCCTTCTCTTTCATGCAAGTACACTACAGAATGTCGTCCCTCTCTCGTCTCTCATCAATCGCTGTACAGAAGAATAGCCGAGTTCCCTCTGAAGTTCTCGAACAAATCGCAGCTCGAATGATCGCTTGACCGTATCCCCTCAACTACCGTACCCCCTAACTGACCGTATCCTACTAACACCCAACTGACTTTATACTCACGAAAATCACTGCAAACTTATACAAAACGTGCGACAGATAAATGTGTCTACCCGAATTGATTATGTGTTGTGACATAAAACGAATAATGGGAACAAATGGAATAGATCGTGATAATTCATCAACAAAGAAAACACTGGAAGTTAGCATTCTAATCTCTGCTGATTGACCTCATCCGTTGCCGTAATCGAACTATCGAAGAACTTGAAGGTGAAGATTATCTGGAGTCAAAGAATGCAGTCGAATTGTTGGATACTCAAACCTCTCCAATTGTTGAATTCCATAGCTGATTCTTGTCGATAACTGTAGTTTGAACGTACTTGCAGTTAATTTTATCCTCTTGCATGCATCTATGAATTGTGCTGAGATGAAAAACTGCATGAATGGTTCTCACTCTCTCGTTCATACTCCACACATCCCTCCATATCTCCACAACGAATTTTCGCTTCCAAATAGAGTTCCACATTCTGAACGATGCAACTATTTCCTACACTCTGAATATAGCAGTCTACATCTCCAAACTCCTTCGTTACATTGAACTCCATCATTGCATCAGGAACAACTTCCACTTTCTTTTCTGAAGTGTTTTCATTAAAAAATATTTTACATTTTCAGATACCAGATCCGATAGCTCTCAACTTGAGAATGGACGAGGGAAGTCGTTTGATCTTTCCTCCTCCAGCGGAACATATAATACCGTTCCCTTTCACTGTGAGAATCTGAAGCCTCATGACTGTGGAAAACTTATATAGTAAAACTTCCTCACTATATCCGCCGATGCAAGTGAAAGCATCGCTAGAAACAGAACAGCGCGCATCGAAAAGTGTTCGAAGTATCACTCGCTATGTGCTCATGCATTCAATCGCATTTCGCTCATCCATTTGAATTCAACCCTTTTTTAATTCAAAACTGGGTAAACTGCATTCGTGAATTGTATTTTGCATGAGCATAAAAGTTATCGCATCCAGTTGATTTCATGAATACTCATGCGAATGTTCGGTACGCAAAATCCTATATTTACCCTAATCACGTTGTTGGTTACAGTCCGATTTGCTTGTCGGAAAGTGATCAGGAGTTTTCCCATCTTTTCGTAGTTGCGTCTAATGAATCGAGCACTTTCTTCGGTAAATGTAGAACTACCGGATGAAGCAACGGCTTCAATTTAGATGACTACTTGTACGCAAGAGTTATCCATGAACGAGATCTATTCACTCGAAAAGTCGATTGCTCAAATGGAATCTTCTTTCCAATGGTCGCATTTTAGTTGAATGGCGCACCTGTGATCGTGCAAAGAAAAGGAATTTGGGAACTTTTCGGTATTGCTGGAGAGTGAGATGACGAAAAAGTTAGTTTGAGAGTAATCGACGGGCGTTTGTACCGATTCTAAATCCATCAATCAAAATGTATCCAACTATCTTCGCTACGATTACACAAATTGTCATAGATTCATGTCATAGATCCGATCAAAAATTGGAAACTTTTCGATATTGCTGTAGAGCAAGTAGAAATGTAGAACTTCACGTAGAGCACGTGGAGAGCACGTAGAAGTAGAAATTCTCGAAATTCTAAATAATCGGCTCACACTACTCTGCTTGCACTTAAATGCATTTCCCTGTGTATTTATCTGAAGAAAAAATGGTCTGACCCAGCTCTACTTGATTCTTGAAAATACCGTAGAACAGCGAAATCGCTCTTAATTTTTCCCAGGTTCGTATATTACTCTAATTGCGTTTCCTCTGTTCTATGATCATTAGGAACAATACCACTGGCTTTCTCAGACAAAACGATCCATTCGCACTGAATATTGCGAGTAGCGTCGCGAAGCCCGTGAGTGCCTTCGTGCCATATTGAAAGTGAAGAATGTTGGTATGACTGCAAATCCTACATGGTGGAAACCTGCAGTACCCAGTTCATGTCACTAGAGCCTACGAGGAGCTACCCCTAACCAAGTATGAAACAAAGGGGATACAGCAACCCATGACGATAGGGAAATCGAAAGAATCTAAAACAGCAACGGTTACTGGACAACCCACACCACCCAACCCATAGGAGTAGATACAGTAGCTAAAACTATCGACTCAGCATCCCAACAGGAGTAAATGATACGGTAAACCAGAAAAGACTATCGATTTAATATATTCCATGAAGGATACAGTAACCCTTGCACTAACGGTTTAGAATTCCAGCAGTGGTAAAGGATACGGTAACACCCAAAGAATATCGATTCAGCATCCCAGCACGAGAAAAGGATACACAATCTCAGAAGGGCTATTGATTTAAAATCCCAACAAGAATGATACCATAACCCTGAAAGGCTATAGATTCAGTATCCCAAAAGGATCAAAGGATACAGTAACCCAACGGAGATCAAGACACGGTACCATGTCAGGGGTCTATATAACCGAAACCCAGTATCACAATGAAAGTGTCCTCGCATTGAGCGGACAGAACAACCATAGTAGAACGAATACCCCATCCCTCCCGTTCACATCGATGAGCACATCCCACAAGACTCGCACGAGCACATGCTATAGATGGCTCGTGCGAGAAAATATCGATACGGAACAACAAACAAAGGACAATAGGATGAGCAATGGCAGTTGCACAGGAACAGACCCCCTGCTGAATCCGACGGCATGGCACGGGAGAGGGAAGAAGGGGAGAAGGGACAGAAGGAGGGAAGGGAGGGTGGGATGACTACTTTTCCAGTGGAGACGGGGCAGACCGGAAGAGAAGAGAACCAGACTGAAAAGGGACAATCATTGACTGTTCGATTACATCACATAACAATGCTCAAAAAAATTTCCAGAACTCGAAGAACATTCGCAACAAAGTGTCCTCATCATCTGGTTCAACAATTCAAGGAAGCTGAAGCGAAGCAACACCGATCAGATACCCTAACCTAACGATCCTCTTCACTATTCAATATCAAGATTTCGAGGGCATGGCAACTCGGAAATGACATTTTGGCAACGGCAGTACAAAAATCCACTTTTCTCGCCTCATACTGTCTTCGCAGATTGGATGAATAGCTCATTGAAATCACCATGTCAAGGGAAATCGAATCTACTTGGTCACAAATCATATAAATGACACTTGGTGCAGAACGGATTGTTTGAAACGGACGACATCAATAGAAAATCTGTGACAGTCATTTCTTTCAATGGCCAGTTCGTTTTTGCCCCTTTGGGCTTGCAAAAATTGCATACGGCACCCGTATTTCAGGGGCCGTAGCGGGCAATTGGGAAAAGTTTTCAACCAGCAATAAACGCACCTCGGCTAAGCCTCATTGGTCACGTTATCGCCTCTGCGCAAAGCTGACGAGAGTTCGGAAAGCAAAGACATTGGTGAGAGGGTGCGTGCTAGACGCGCCGAGTAGTACATCGGCGGAGGAGAGGAGGGGAGAGGGAGGGAGAGGGAGAGGGAGAGGGAGAGCCCGCGTCACCAGTCAACCCCCTGGGGTCTGTCCCTTTGTGATAGCGATCTGTATTGGAGTAACTAAAACCGACTTGAGCTACCAGCAAAGATCAACGATCAAACTACAAGGTCAACTACAAGGTGATGACACGCATTGCTTTTAGCACGCTTCGCTTTACTTTCGGATTCTAAAAAGAAACTATCTAAAGATTTTTAAACGAGAAACCGTGCCTTCACCATACTTTTCGCACCATTTCCACTTCAACTCACCAGGAAAACAATTGAGAATGGAGAGAGGAGAAAAGAGCTGCACCCATCAGACGAGAACTTCTCGCCGAGAAGGGAAGGAGGACTGCCACCTGATATTGCATTCAAGTCTGGGGTGTAGCTGTGCGTACGCATGTTGTGTCATCAACACTCCTTCCTTCATTGTATTCCCATTGTCTCACCTATCATTGCTCCTTGAACCACCAATCACGAATGAACCGGGTAGAATACAGGGAGTGGGCACTCCCTTGCAGTAACATTGCACGCGATGAGACGCACCTTCAGCATAATATTTATTATACCAATCTTCGGAACTGCTCATTTCAACCCTACCTAATCGATATCCTCGTCCTCCGGTCGATAGAGTGCAGCGAGAGGCGTCCTCCCTCGTCGAGAGAGCATCGGAGTCAACTGCAAACACATTATTGAGTTATTGATTGAAATCAGAGTAAAGTACCTCGCTCGCGTACCGTACCCTCAATCGATTGAATGGGGACGCGCGCGTACGGCATTCGAGAGGATGAGCGACAATCCTGCAATCAATCGATCGATGTTTCGATTTACTTAGAACAACAAACCTCACGCTGAGATTGGGCTGGCTCCCGTTCGAGTCGAAGGAGAAGTTGCACGCCGTAGATGCTGACGAGACAACCTGTCATATCGGGGTGAGACAAGGTTGTCGATGATGGATCGATACCTCGCCTCACTACCGTAGCCAGCTTCCGATCGATCGATGAGACACAAGCGGCGCGTGGAAGGAGCAGACGAAACAGACTGCAACCGAAGGAGAATGTTTATAATCAATAAAGTCGCGTGGTACCTTGGCATTCTACCGTATCCTTCCGTCGATCGATCGGACGAGTGCTTGACAGGGGGGAGAGCAGCGAGTCTCGACTGGCAACCTGAAATCAATCGATAAGTTTCGTCATCATCAAGAGTTTTCCTCGCACTCAACAGACCTCTCCCTCTTCCATCAGCTTGACGTCCCTCTTGTGGTTGGAGTGAGTGGTTGAGATTTCCACCTGAAACTAATCGATAGATGACATAATCCTGGTTGGGAATGAGTCCAATCCGACCTTCCTCTACTCACTCCGCCTCCTCTTCCTCGATCGATCCTCGTCCTCTCATCTACTGTCTCCTTCACTCGACTGCTCCGCTACAACAAAGCGAAAATAAAAACTTCGATCTAGTTGAAACTCGTCTTCATATTATTGTGACTCTCACATCTCTCGCAGTACCTTCACAATTCCCTTCCCGTTAGTGGGCCTAACCGGCACCGCATAACACCCGCTATCTGCCCGCTATCTGCCCTCTACTCACAGATGGGAAGGGCCAGTGATTTAAAATTTGGAGGTAGAAACTACCCTTTCCATCTGTGCCCCCGCACTCTCTTCTGGGTAGTCTTCCTCCATCGGCTACCCTTCGCCTGTCCCGTGTGGGTCATGCATTGTCCACTGCCACAGGGATGGCTCTATCAGCGTTACAAAAGGCTCACTGCGTGGTTTCGGCACACCAGCCAGCTTGTGCACGCACGACTGCCGAGCGTAATTCGCCGCCGAGATCCCGCTTTCAAGAGGCCATCAACGGGCAGTGGACTGTGTGGACTGGGGTCTCAGCCAACAGAGGAATCTACGTGCACTCTCGCCTACTCTGAGGGGAACC
>LS490420.1:497966-512137 GCA_900490845.1 Pristionchus japonicus
CAGAGATGGATGCAACCGACTGTGACTCGCTTACGCAAGCTGGGTGAGGCACAACCCACTTCACACAATCTTTGTGGTCGCAAAGTCTATTACCCAGCAACCCGACCATAGTCGAGTCCCAGGCACTAGAGGTCGAACCGTTCACGATAACCGGCTCTATGCAGAACGGACAAGCGGATTTTGTCCGAATGCTCATCTGGTTCCCCATTTACCCGAAAGGAGGGACAAATCTCGTCGCGGAGCGAGTCAACGACAAAAACGAGATCCCAGAGGATTGATCTCTGGTTTGAACCGCTTCCCATCCAATCAGGGGCGTTTCGGGCTATACGCCATACCTAAGAGGCACGAAACCTCTCTAACCCCAACCTCACTTACGAGTTAAGTTCTCTCTCTCTCTCTCTCACGCAAAACAGGGAGTTTGGGCAGAAACTTATCTTTAAAGTTACCGAACACGGGCAAATTAGCGTTTAAATGCGCGCTGTTCGAGAAAAATACGCGACGCGACCGCAACGCGTGGACAAATTTCGCTTTATTATTGTTTTTGCTAAATTGCGATATTTTTATGCAATGCTGAATAGAAAATACGAAATGGGATGAGATGAGCTTTCGTTTGCACATAAACTTGTAAATTATTTCGCATATTTTGAATTGAGTCTCCCCATATTCAAGTTTGAATTGGCGCGAATCCCTTTGTTCAGGCCTGTTCGGGCACCTTGCCAAAGTCATTTTCTGGGTTAATTATCGATTTTCTGACCTTTTTAATATGCCAGCGCTACTAATTCGACCATGCTCTATCCAATAAAAAAATAAAAAAATAGGTCATTTTTGTCCATGTTCGGTAACTTTAATAGACGATGACACATCGAAGGCCGTGGTTGGTGGTGCAGCTTGCAGCGCAGCAGCCAGTCGGGAAGGGAGATAATGCTGTCGTTTTCGTCGGCTGGAATGGAAAGATGAGTACACCAATTGAGAGAAACTGGCACGAAAAGGCAAAAAAAACAAATAAATAGATTGCTCTCACTACTCACACAAGTTCATGAATTCAGTAAAGCGTTGTGCATTCAGAACGCCTTACTAGATGCCTCTAGACACCACGAAACAAGAAAACCGGCTTCGAGAAGCTACGATTTGGCGGGAAACTAGGAAGCGCGAACGAGCGAGACGATGCGACGAGCAAACGGGAGAGCAGGAAGCAAGAATGGCGCGCGCGAGACATGGGAAGAGCTCTCCCCCCTCTCTCTCCTCGAGCGGGAGAGGGTAGATCAAAGGCGGGGGAAAAGAAGAGGGATGGAAGGATGAGGGAGAGGCGATCGATACTGAGATCGAGCGAGCGAGTTGATCTCTTGAACGAGGAAATCCAAAAAATAAATTTTAATAAAAACACTATACGATGGACGTGTGAAAACTTACTGTAAGATCGACTTTCTCACGGCTTCTTGCCCGGTTCTGTGTTGTGTTCTTTTAAAACTTTTGTATCCCTTGTGATAGCTCTTATTGTCAACTAATGCTGGATGCTTTGTTTAGGCGACACGTTTGCTCGAAAACCCATTGATATTGTCTTATCCTTCATGACGGCTAAAATTGTTTTACATCGTTCTAAACTTTGACCGTCATTATCACTGGCCACTTCACTTTTAGTGGTAGATCGTTTCATTCCTTTATTTTTCCATCTAAAAAGGAATGATTGATTGCCTCTCGCTCTATTCTAGTAGCACTCTGTCTATTCACGCTCGACTTGGCTCACTCTCTATGCAATTACAATACTATTTCCCTCCTCTGATCTCTCGTTGCGAACCCGATCGTTCTATTTCACTGCTTTCCAGGGGTGTCAACCGCTCGAGTCATGCTGACCGACAACTGGGCAGCTCCAATACCGCTGCTATCGGCGCATCACAGGTAAGTCCTAGTCATATCGAGGTAGATCAATCCATCAACTAACCAGGGCCGTTTAGGTATCTTCATCTCGCCATTCTCTTCGCTGCTCTTCCCTACTTCTACTCGAACTACAATGAACAGCGACGTATCGCCTCGTTCTCCGTGAGTATCTTCTCTTCTCGTTTCTAATTCTCGAAAAAACAAACAAGAGAGTGCACTAGACGATTACGAGCACATTTTTATTGATCATATTTATTGATTGATCTGCTCAGGTGGAGCAAGCACTAGTTGTCGCGTGGGACAAAGTGATCACACAGCCGACTGTTGTCTTCAGAAAGGCTGTTGTGGGGTGAGCATTTCGTGTGGTTGATCTACTTCAATTCAAGTTATCGTTGCTCATCCTATGCAATCGATTCAGTTTCAACTGCAACGTCGATTTGATCGTGCCTGGCACTCAACTACTCGAATATCTCAATGCGACTGTCGAAGGTACTTCAAACACCCTAATTGTATTGTTTATAATTACTAATAATAACACGTCCAAGTTGCAGCCAACTGCGCTAATCTTAACGGGAAATCTTGCAAACGTTGGTTTTGTCGGTGTTGTGATCGTCATTCTGTATTTTTCGTCGGTTTCATCTGTATTTGCATTACTTCTTGATTTGCAGCCGATTCCGACCGCGAATCACTGGGATCAGTGCAGGAGTTGAGTGAGGCATTCGCCCATTTCTTCGCGAGAGGAGCAGCGGCTGAGAGGTGCAAAGATTAGAGTGATAAGGAGGGCGATTGACTGGTCTATGAAGTCTGCTTGATCGATAGCTGTCATATCAGTTTGGCAGTCGAGATGTACGAAAGAATAGATGCATCACCTGAAATTCGCTATGTGAATTCAAATGATTACTGTTTCAGATTCATGGACGACGAAGACACGTTCCAGACGGTGATAAAGCACGCAGAAGGCAGTCCCAAGGCACAGGTACTAGCAGTTTCGTACTGGTTGATCGATACAGAACTTCATGCTGAACTTCATCGTTTCTAGCTTGTCTTATTGTCATACTGATTCCTTTCAGTATCATATCGGAGGCAACGCCGCTCTGATGGCAGAACGAATCGCATCGGCGTTCCCGAGAACTGAGGTGACATTAGATATCGTTTGTCTCAATTCTCAACGAAAAATAAAGAAAATATGATTCCAGGCCTACCTGGTGGGTCCGATCGGTCCTCGTTCGAATGCCCTTCTCCATCCATCGATCAAGAGAACGAATTCGACCAGAATCGTCAAGGATGAAGTGCACGTTATCATGGAGTACAAACAGGTTTGTGCTTTTTTCTCATTTCACCAACTATTCTAGGCACTCATATTTGAGTTTCAATCAATCAATTTATCCGTTACGCAATTAATCGTTGCAGGGCGAGATCCTGGCGGAGTACGTGGCGCCAGCGAGCAGTCGATTCATCACCAGTCACGATAAATTCAGGTACGGTAGATTACGGTAGTATATCAATCAATTTCTAAAAATGCAGTGGCTCGACCGTCGTCATCGAGATGTTCTTCAAGGCGATCTCGCAGATCAAACCGGATCTGGTTATTCTGACTGGTGAGGGGGAGATTTCCTTGAATCAACTTGCTTATTCACATTGAATTCATTGATATTTGAATCACAGGCGTGCATCTGCTCGAATTCCAACAGAAAGAAATGCGATTGGAGAAGCTGAGAATGCTCAAGAGAAACGTCCTCCAGGTCGATCCAAAGGTCAGTTTTTTTTATTAGTTTTTTTTTTTCGTTCTTTCGATATCTCCTAAATATCAATTCCTTATCAGACGCCGATCCATCTCGAGCTGGGCAGCATGGGCGACGCAGTCTACATCAAGGACGTCCTGGAGAGGGTACGGTATCGATTTGATCGATTGGAGATGACGGTATCCCTTGCAGATCATTCCTCACGTTGACTCACTGGGACTGAACGAGCAAGAGCTGTCGTTCATTTCCCATGTGGCGGGTGGACCATACACGAATGAATACCCTGTGCAGGCGGGAACCGTCCATGTACACAAGGTGGGCAGAAATCTATCTAGTTTATTCAAATGCTAGTAGGATAAATGTAGCTGCTAATTAATTAATCAATCAACAATGACAGGTAGTGGAGATGCTTCACTGGCTGCTGCGTACGTACGGTCGTGATCGATCGAGAGACGGAATGGACGGGAAGAGGGCGGGATACAGACTGCAGAGGATTCACTTCCATTGTCTCACGTACCATGTCGTCGTGAGTCTTTCTCGTAAATTTTGTATGATTTTTCAGTATTTTAGCATGATAATGATGTAATAATTCAATTGTAGGTGAGCGTAGGGACGGACTGGTCGAATCTGGCAGCTGGACTGGCTGCAGGAGCGAGACTCGCCGGAAGGATGGCATGCAGTCTCACGGATCATAGAGTGAGGAGGATTGAATGATATCGAGAATTTAAAAAAAACTAGGGGAAATAGCCAGGAAAAATGATACAGTTTCATTTACAAGTGGAATTGATTGCAGGGAGTAGATCAGTCGGATCTACTGGAAGTGCGTACTGCCCACACTCTTCTGCTGGATAAGCAGCTCGATAAGAAGTACACGTTCGAACCACACAGGTTAGTTTATGGGAGAGTATTGAATATTTACTAATGCAGTTGAGCAAATGGTAAAATTCGGGAATTTGAATGTTCTCCTTCGTCATGATAGAATTTTCCAGTCCGATCGCTTCTTGGATGCGCGATGAGATCGTGTTCATCTACACTCCAGTGCTTGTGTGCAAGATTCCCACCAAGACTGTGAGTTGCCTTTTCTCGTCGACAGGACCTATCTTATCATTATTATTGATTTTATGAATGCCAATAAATGCATTGTGAGAAGAGAGTAATCAACTATTTTTTCAGGTGGGAGTGGATGACGCTATCTCAACCACTGGCCTTCTCTACTCACAATTCTACAAATTCGACTCGAATATTCACTGGTGATCGACCAGGATTACGGTAGTCGCACGCTAGGTAACACTTACTTTGTTCCGTGATCTGTTCACTTGTCGATTCCCTTCTCTGAGATGGGTAAGTAGTACTGTAGTCGCTCGTTTTATCGATTCGCATTAGTTGCCAACTTTGTATGTACCGATGTTGTACCATAGTTTTCTCCCGTAGCCTTTTTCTTGCCTAGATAAGGCATCGCATTTTGTGATACGTTGTAAGCTGTCTGACTGCTAACCAGAGTATACTGTATCGAAGTATCGATTGTGCCTTTGTTCAAACGTTTGTATGAATCTCAGATAAAGTTTGAATTTCAATGCCTATCAAATGAATGCAACTGTGTCGAATACGCTCTGAAATATCAAATATTACGCAATTGGAGGGCAATGGAGATGGCCAAGTTTCAGTATGCTTCCAAATCGTCTCTTGACCTCCCTCTCGTGTCCTTCCTCTTCGAATTCCCTTCGAACTCTCTTCCTCTCTCCTTCTGTCGGAGTGAGAAGCAGGAAGAATGTGGGAGGATCAGAAGAGGAATTGAGGAGGCCAGGACAGCCAGTTCAGTGGTTGGAGGTGAGGAGAGGGGAATACGATAGTACCGTAGACTTCACTAACTTGCAACTAATTGTTATCGATTGATCAGGATGCGACTACGTATGCAGATGCACACTCGGTAGTGCTAGATCCGACCTCGAAGCTACCGTATGACGAGAAGGTACGGTAGAAAGAGTATCGATAACTGGTTAAATTTTTCAGGATCTTCGTGGAATGATGGAGCGAACAGCGAAAGATGCACTGAGGGAGAGCAGAAAAGTGAAGTAGGTGTAGTAAGTGAAAAATCGATATTCGGTGCAGTAATGCAGTATCCGTCGTTACAGTATCATACAGTACTCATATAGCTGTTATATCGCTCGATTCGAGTCACTTGTTCATGTGTGTGTTATGCGATAGAACAATGGAGATGGAAAGATTCATATTTATGCCATTGGTCTAGGCAGCCTTGAGGGGGAGGATCACTTCTCCCTGCTGAGCCTGAGCTGCGAAGGGAGCCTTCGGGTCAGTCTCCTCTGCGGGAACCTCCGCCCACTGGACGACCAGCTTGTCCTGAACGGATTGTGGTTACGGTTGGAATGCGGGGGATACGGTGGAGCACAACAGCTCAGGGGGATACCGTACATCCTTGGGAGGTCCGGCCATTCTCATGATCTCCAGGGGAGTGTCAGCCTTGGGCTCGACGAAACCGAACACCGGCTTGACACGGTAGCATTCGTTGTTCGATGTTTTCACCTGAATTGATTTGGATGAGATCAATCGAGATGGTTACGGTAGAACTACAGTAGTCGATCGATACCGTACCTTGAAGGCAAGTTTGGATTCCGCGGTAGAGACGATCTTGACGGTAACATTGCCTCCAGCGGCGGGGAAAGACGTCTCGGCGGGATCGATATTCAGAGCCATCTCTGAATTGGGGTACGGTGGGGGAGATCAAGGGAGGGAAGGGGATCTCCAAAATGGAGGAGGGAGGGGAGAGACATACCTCGAGGCAACCACTCGGACGAAGAATGAAGGTTGAGAATAGAGGAAGACGAGGGAATCGAGCGCTTTTGAATGAGGGCAGATACGCAAATGAGACTGGATGAAGAATGGGATCAGGAGATGTAAATTACGTTATTGGACTTGGATCATTGAGTTATTACGTGATTTTTCGAACATAATTTTGCGTAGTGATTACGTAATCAATAATATCATTTCCAGGTACGGTAAGAAAGCCTTGGTTTCCAAGCTCGATTTCGACCACATTCCCATCGAAAATCAGGTAGAATCGAGATTTCACGTGTTTGAAACCGAATTGTCAGACGGTTGCAACATATGTCATAATTGCAGGTAGTTCTGCACTTCCCCGGACAGGGCGCGCAGTTTGTTGGAATGGGCAAGAAGGTGAGATTTCATAAAAAGCTAGTCTGTGATTTATAAATTCCAGTTGCAAGACTCGAAACGGGCGATGGCTCTCTTCGAAAGAGCATCCGAGATTCTCAAATATGATCTTCTCAATCTATGCCTGCAAGGACCAAAGACCAAGTGAGTTTCCTCGTAGTTTCACTGTAATGTATGATGAAACTCGTTCCAATCGATGAATGGGATTCTCCATCAATCCCTTTCATTTCAGACTGGACCAGACTCTCTTCTGCCAACCCGCCGTGGTCGTCACTTCTCTCGCTGCATTCGAAGCACTGCAAGAGAGGGAGGAGGAGATAATCGAGAAGTTAGTTGGACGAGAGGGATCGTTGTTCTGCGTTTCCTTGACCTGATCTGACCAATCTCGTTCAGTTGCACAGACGCGGCAGGCTTCAGTGTGGGCGAGTTCGCTGCACTCGTCGCGGGAGGAGTGCTGCAGTTTGAGGATGGTGAGGGAGATTAGTTATTTGCATTTGTGCGAGTCGCAAATAAGGTTATGATGAATCGCACCCCTTTTGTGATAAAAACTGACGATGATAACCATATCTCTCGCAGCAATTCGAATCGTGGCGGAACGGGCGGCAGCGATGCACGAGTGTTCGCAGCTGATACGATCGGGAATGGGCACGGTCAAGGTACGGTAGGGACAGGAGGAAAGTTACGGTAGAAGGAGAGTATCGATTGTCAATATAGAACCAATTGTAGGTGACGGCAGCGAGTCGACTGGACGACGCGATTGCGGAGGCGAGAAAGAGAGCAGTGTACGTTGTAGTTTTGTTATTGCAGAAGAGAACTATGACGTAGTGCTTCATCGTGGCAATTTCACACGGAGTTTGATTTTTTTACAGAGAAGCGGGTGAGATGGACGTGTGTGAGGTCGCCAACCATCTCTACTGCGGAGTCAAGGTGCGTTGATCTTTTTAAATACGCAGAAGACAATCGATAATTCTAGGTGGTGGGAGCCTCGGAGACGTGCATGCGATTCCTCGAAGAGAACGCGAACACCTTCAAGTATACGGTAAGTGGATGGGGATATCGATTGAAGAACAAGTGAAGTTCATGTTTTGTAGTTTGCGTTTCATCTCATGAGCATTCGATTCAGTTCGTGAAGCGACTGGCAGTCTCAGGCGCCTTCCACACTCGTCAGATGGAGGGAGCTGTGGCCAGAGTTATGAATGCTGTCAAGTTAGTCGATGATTCACGACCTGACGTCTCCAACGATTTGTGTTTCACGAGAACTACGCATGGACATGTATTTGCAGATCGGCCGAGATCCAACCAGCAGTGATGAATGTGTACTCCAACTACACGGGACACATCTATGGAGCGAAGAAGGTGGGCACTCACTGGAGGGAAGTTGAATGACTAATCCATTCGAATTCAGGCAGAGATCCGTGGTGCGATCTCGAAGCAAGTGACTAATCCAGTCAAGTGGGAGCAGATTCAACAGCAATTGTATAGGAAACACAAGGTGCGTCGATTAGAATGAACTTCTACGTCTAAAATAAGAGAAGATTGTCAATTTACCTTCACAGGATTTCGTCTTCCCTCGTTACATCGAGTGTGGTCCTGGCAGACAATTGGGATCGATGCTTGTCGCCACCAGCAAGAAAGCCTACGGTAATTACCAGAATATCCAAGTATGATAGATTACGGTAGTCAGAAACAGTTGATATTGAATGATGCTTGTTAGATCGTGTACTGTTATTGTGCATTATATCCATTGTTAGATTTCGTTAAGTTGTTACTTCGTGATTTGGAGAGGAATGAGATAAAGTATCTGATGAATTCGATATCTACAACTATAGCACTTGTGAAGAATGCCAAGAAGGATGAGGTTGTGTGAGAAGAGCTCCACCTTTCTCCCACATTCCGAGCAGATACAGAGCGATTATTAATCTCCACCCAGTTTGAGCCTCAGTCGAGTCAAATGAGGAGACTGGGATCCCTCCCCCCATTGAGCCACCACTTTGACTGGGGATCCTCGAGGGTAATCGATTCACTCTCCCCTATAAAATCTCGACGAATCTCCCTCATCTTCACACCAAGTCGTCGACATGGCTCAGTCCGTTCCTCCCGGAGATATCGCCACCCAGCCTGGAAGCAAGATTGTCTTCAACGCTCCCTACGATGACAAGCACACCTACCACATCAAGGTACCGTACCATATCCCCTGATCCTTCCTATCTACCGTAGTCCAGATTGATTGACTCATACAGTACCCTTGTTCACTGATCCCATTCCTACATTATCCTTCCCCTCCTCAGGTGACCAACTCCTCCGCTCGTCGTATCGGATGGGCCTTCAAGACCACCAACATGAAGAGACTCGGAGTCGACCCCGGATCCGGAGTTCTCGACCCCAAGGAGAATGCTCTCATTGCCGTCTCTTGCGACGCTTTCGCCTACGGACAGGAGGTAAGGTCTTCATTCAATACCCCTCTACTACTGTAGACATGTTACCGTACCTTCTACGTACCGTACCCTCCCCATTCTCATCTAATCTCCTCACTTCAGGATGTCAACAATGACCGTGTGACTATCGAGTGGACCAACACCCCCGATGGAGCTGCCAAGCAGTTCCGCCGTGAATGGTTCCAGGGAGACGGAATGGTCCGTAGAAAGAACCTCCCCATTGAGTACAACCCTTGAAGGGCCGATAAATGTGAATCGATTATTTTGTGTTTATGTGTGGTCTCAGTGATACTGTATGTCCGGGGTACTGTACGTGACAATTGCCAACTCTATGTGGATGCTATGTTGTCATTGATTTTCATCGGTATTCTATACCATCTGAGAATTCGCACATTCGAGGGAAGAGTGAACAATGAATTGCTCTAAATCGGAATAGATCCATGTCTGCATCGATGGCTATTGGAGAAATGTCGACGGTGTTGATGGTTTTGGTCTTGGTCAGGGCACTGAATGAAATCTGAAACAATGTCTACGGATTTCGACTGTAAGATGAGCGATCTCTACCTCGTTCTTGATGTTCTTTTTATTGAATCGACGAAGTGTCTCGATGTGTGAATGGAATTGAGTCACTTCAGTGAGAGGAACTTTGAGAAAATGAGCTGAAACGGTTCATTGGAATGACGAGATGAATTAGAATCTCACAGATAATGAATCCCAGCGTGACATCATCAGTGAGTCCGAGTTCCCTTGAGATGCTAAGAACTGTGATGTTCTTTTTCGCCAAAGCGAATAATTTCTCAACTACAGATCGAGATAAACAGAATCCTGCTCCTCCAGTTCCAAATATGAATGAAATCTGAAGTTTTTGTTGGTTTCGGTCTAGAAACATCAACAAACCGACTTATTCCTGTAGAGAACTTTGATGTTTTTTGCAACTGAAATCTTCCCGAAGTAGTGGGGAAGAGTGGGATTCTTGTCAGAGAGAAACTTCGAGAGATTGGGAACGTTCACGTAGTTGTCATCATCGAAATGACACGACCAACTGAATTACATCTTTAAAAACGAATGGAAAGAGTTCACCAACTCTGCCTTTGCTTTGAAGAAAACCTCGAGTTCAGCAGTGAGTTTGCATGAGAGTGGGATGCTGAAGATATGACCAGTTAGGAAGAAGGTTCAAGAGACCGTAAACCGTTGATGGGTAGAACCACAGTCTGTGTAGAGGAAATGATTGCCGAGATCAATGGGAAGATCAGAATCGACTTGGTCAGAGACGAAAAAGATCTAAACGTGACTTTTTTTTAGTTTTTTAAAGTTTTTAACAAACTGTGTTTCTAACTTGCAAGGTAAGTTACCTGAGATGGTGCTAATCGATACCACGTTTCAAGTATGTACTTGAGTCTTGTTGAGTAGTAAACGGATGAGGTTTTCACAGTAATTATCAAATTGTTATCCCTTTTGATCTCCAGAGGCTTCGTACTCACAATGTGGGATTCAACTGTGATGTTTTCATTCTGAAAAAGTTGGAATAGCAACTGGAATCGAGATCATGCTTACTTTATCATTTGCCTCATACACAAATGATAGAAACAGAAGTGTAACCGCAATGTATATAAGAAAAATACCAAACAAAATTACTGGGATCTTGCTATTGAGGCTTCGCATAGGACTGAAAGTTTGGAGGTCTTCTCTCGCATTGTTGAAGAGTCTCTCTTAGCAACCTTATGACAACTCCACCTTCAAGTCTACGCTACCCTCCCTTTGTGCTCTCATACTCGACAAGCGCTAAATGGTTCATTTCTTTCTTTATCATATGCCTGAACTATTATCAGTCTGTTATCATTTACTCATTATCAATTTCTAATGACTCTTCAGTCTACATGAATGTTTCACTACACGAATTTCACACTCGATCACACATCACGTCTCTCTCTTCCCCTTGATCTCCTGTTGCGAAGGTGACAAAAGGAGGGGCGAGTCTCCACGATGCATGAGATAATCGTCTCTCTAATCACTCTTCCCCTCTCTCTTTCTTTCTCTTTCACACCTCATTCCTTCTCGAATCGCGGCCATGCTTCGTCTCTTGTTTGGTGAGACTTTTATAAACTTCATTTCCCATTTGGAAATATACTCCAATGCATCTTTACAGTATCGACCGTAATGGTCGCTTCTGCATCTGCAGCAGACTGTACTCAGGCACAGATGGATGTGAGATTATTGATTTATTGATCGATATTTCGATATTTAACGATCAACAAACTCCTCTTCAGACGATTGTCAACTGCTATGCCGCTTTCCATGCATCGTATGGAGCGAACTTCCCTCCCCTTAACCCCGATTACTTCGAGGTATTATCTCGAGAATATTTGATTCCATAAATACATTTATCGTGCTTTTATTCTTTTTTTAGAATGATTTTCTTTCTTTTCTATAGTTTTTTAAAAGTAGATCACGCTAAATAATAATACATCTCAGGGCTTCCACAGACAGCGATCGAACATGCAAAAAGAGCAAGGAATCTCTGCGAAGCCCGCTATTCAGCAGTTAGTTTCGACTTATTATAAAGGGGACCCTCAGTTCCGGAGTGGGTAATAGTATCTGATACGAAAATGATGAGTCAATAGACGATAAGGCGATCAAGGGCGAGTACGTGGTGTTAGGCATAGAAACCTCTCCTTTCTCGATCTGATTCTGAGAAGCATTGACTACAGAAAAGAACAGTCAAATAATCATTACAGATACGGTGCTACTCTCACGGATTGTCTCAAAACAGTAGCTGATTGCATCGTTGATTCAACCTATGAGAAGGCTCCTCTCTCTGCCTCCCCCGGTGGAGATGGACACAGGTCAGTATTTGAAGCTATGGAATGGAATTCTAATTTGGGAGTTTTTCAGATATAACCTTGATCGAGTGCAGACTGCCTACGAGTGCACTGAACCCGGTTATTCGTGTGAGTTGCTATTGCTTTTCAGGCCTTTCAGTTACTATTTCATCACATTCCTAGAGTCAGATTCATATGCTATATCATCTTTGAAGACATTTTCCTAAAGTGCATCCTTCTGCAGATCAGATGCGTCACTTCTTCTGCATTGATCACTTCAAGTCTCTCGACTCGGCCACTTCCACTGATCCGAGCAGGATCATGCTCACTCAGTGTAACACCGACTACGATACAGTCAAGAACAACCCTGCTTCCACTGATGCTCAGTTGTGCAAGTAAGCTACAAAGAGATACTCCATTAGTCATAATATCAAACTCAAATCTGAATCATGTCAGGGCGTACCAAGACAATGCCAGATGCTATGGACAGGTCTTCAATAATTATTGCGGAGCTTCCGAGGTGAACAATCTTTAGCATAACCTCATAGCTGGTTGGGCCAAATGTTTCAATCTCAAACCCACTCCTCAAATGATTCTATTCAGGCAGGCGAATTCTACTGCATGCTCGTCTCTCAGGAGTACCGCATATGGGCACCCACTTGTGCATTCGATTGCAAGTATTGAGAGCGATTAGAGTGATAAAGACATTATACTATTTTGTGAAGAAGTTGTTCAGATTCCCCACATGAACGAAGTTCACCTTCACATTTGAGTTGTACTGAAGTTCAAACAGTAGATCGTCAGTGTTCGAACTGCTGCCAATTTGAATCATTCGGGAAGAAATTGGTCATTCTTCAAATGTTGATTGATGAAAGGCGATTGTGAAACTAGCGAATTTTTCTCATGAAGTATGGTGAAGTATGGTATGGTATTTCGATAGTTCGCCCCATTGAGGTCGTTCACACTCGGATTAGATGGGACTTTCAAGGAAAAATAAAGACTGTAAGAGCTTTTAGCGAATAATCATCATGCCTCGATCCCTTCTTATCGCTCTTTCTCACTCTATCGACATCTCCAACCCCACACTATTCCTTCCATCGCACCCATGCTTCGTCTCTTGTTTGGTAAACCTCTTTCCATCTATTTTGACCTCTGATTTGTACATATTCGAATAGAAACATTCTAGTCTCGACCACTTTGGTCGCTACCGTCTCTGCAGCATGCAATCAGGCACAGATGGATGTAAGCGATTATGGATTTATTGATCTAGACGAATCGGGTCGTTTCAGACAATCGTGAAATGCTACACTGACTTCAATGTAGCTTATGGAGTGCAAGGCTTCCCTCCCTTCAAAGATTATTTCGATCCAGGAGTGAGAACTTCATTACGGAGATTTTCGTCACGATTTCTCTTCCTCAGAACTTCCACCAAATCAGAACGAACATGCTGGATGAAGATGGAATCACCTCCAAGCCCACTATTATGAAGTACGATTATTGTGACGTTTTATGAACTTACTTTTTCATACCTTCTGAGCGCGAAAAGTGCTCTCTCTCTCCTAAAGTATCACCCCCCCCCCCCGCTTCCATCTCCTTCCCCCCTCGTTGAGACCGTGCGGCTTTCGAATATTTAAGACCGACCGTACCAAAACCAAACTCGCATAGCCTTGGTATGATGATTTTCCGAATTTTCAAGAATGGATCGTACCAAACTCGCATAGCTTTGGTACGATGATTTGCCCAAAATTCAAGAATGGATCGTACCAAACTCGCATATCTTTGGTACGATGATTTGCCCAAAATTCAAGAATGGATCGTACCAAACTCGCATATCTTTGGTACGATGATTTGCCCAAAATTCAAGAATGGATCGTACCAAACTCGCATAGCTTTGGTACGATGATCCAAAATGGACCCAGAATGGATCGTACCAAACTCGCATATCTTTGGTACGATGATTTGCCCAAAATTCAAGAATGGATCGTACCAAACTCGCATATCTTTGGTACGATGATTTGCCCAAAATTCAAGAATGGATCGTACCAAACTCGCATATCTTTGGTACGATGATTTGCCCAAAATTCAAGAATGGATCGTACCAAACTCGCATA
>LS490420.1:526895-566023 GCA_900490845.1 Pristionchus japonicus
CCCCGAATGCACTTTCCATGTGGAGAGAAGTGTCTCCCCTCCCTCTGTCTCGCCCCTCGCGCACTTTTGGGTAGAGAATGAGTGATGGAGATGCCCTTTTTGCCTATGGCCAATGGGGAGGAAAAGGGATGAACCCCCGAAAGAGACTGGCAGTTCGTCAGTCCAGAGAATATATTGCAAGGGAAGAAAACTCTCCCCCTACAGCACATATTCTCACAACAGCAGTGATGAGAGAGAACGAGCAAGAGTCTTCCGAGCGAAAGACAGATTGAGGTTTCGTGGTCGTAGGGAAGGGAGTTCTTCACTGGCAAAAGGGTCGAAAGACGGATAGAGGAGGATGGATTCGAGAGGGGGAAGAGAGAGGTGCTCTTTACTCTTTGCTCTCTTCCTCCCTCTCTCCTGCAACTTCAATGGCGTAAAACACACCCAAAGGGCGTATGCACTTTTAGGGAGGAGAGAGTAGAGGAGTATCGTGTGAATAGACTAGAAGTGCATAGAAGGGGTCCATGGCAGGGAAGAGAAGGAGGAGGAAGGAAGTGATCATCAGGAAGGTTTCCTGGTAATTGACGCCACCTGTCTATTCTTTTCTTAGTAAACAAACAAGAACAATGATGAAAATAGCTTGTGAAATGTGCTTTCATTTCAGAGAGGCAGTCAACCACTTCGCAGATGCTCTCGATCTCCAGAAGGGAGGAGCGAAAGAGCAATCTGCCATCTGGGGACCACTCAGATCTTCTGGTCAGTTTTCGACTAGCGACGATTAGTAAAAGTCTCCACACATCACACACCACACTCGTCTGCTTTCAGCCGTTCGCTGTCTCGCTCACGCTCCTCAACTGCTTCCCTTCGTCGATCAGAGAGATCTGGTCGGACTAAGACGAACTCTGACCACTCTTCCCCCCTCCGATCGGAGTATCTGAATCAATCGATATCGTCCTTCATCCCGCCACTCCTCCCCTCCCCTCCCTACCGTACTCCGTGATGCCTAGTCAAGACCTTTACGTGCCTGAGAACGGCCGATAACGAGATTGTGTACAGTAACCATGTTTGGATGGATCGATAAATGAGTTTTCTAGAGCACTCTTTCCTTCGTACCTCTCATACAACTGGCGGAATGGGGGGTGATAACTCATGGAACAGCTGTCAGTCCTTCCAATCACTCTTCCCTCCCCTCTCTCTCTCCCCTCATTCCCTCCTCTCACTTCCCAATCGGAGCAGTCGACCCTGCTGCAGCTGCTGCAGTCATGTCATCCTCCTTCGTCTCTCCCCTCTCTTCCCTCTCCCTCTCTCCCTCTCTCCGCCCTCTCCCTCACCATCGGTCACATGCACTTTGGCCACATTTCATTCTCTTCCTTCTCCTCGTTTCCTCCACCACGAGTTCCCCCTACTATGAGAGAGACTGGAATGGAGCTGATGATGACGCGTCTGTGTGAGTATTCTCCTCCATTATTGATTACTGATGACAGATTACTAGTTATCTATGCTAACAATACGCTACCCATCGAACGCTTATACGCGCTTTTACCTACTGCACTGTAATCCGTTGTAACTTGATCTTCCATGGAGTAGGCCATATCTCATCGTTCTCTATAGCGAGTGAAAGGCATGTGATAGATCGTGGGCGAACTTGAATAATGACCTCACGTGAGGGATCTGTTATTCTTAGACGCTTCTGAGAGATCAGTCAGATCATTCAATCATTAATCGATCAATCGAACTCTGAGGTTCTTCCGTTTCGCCATTTCGTGATCATGTTCATTAGTTCATAATAATCTGAAAAGTGCAGAAAAAAATGTCTCATAGATTTAATCATGAAGCGAATTCTCAAGCTAGCTATCATCCACTGTTTGAACGTGGTTGAATCGAATTAGACATGAAAATTTGAGCAGGAAACCCCGTACTTGACCATTTTCCACACATTCATCATTATCGCAATTCTCTTTGCAGATTCGAGACCGATGGCACCACCAGCGGGTCATCTTCCCGTTCCACCGACCCTCCATCCATCTCCATTCCACGTACTAGCCCCTCGACCAGAACTGAGACAACTACCGATAGACAGATTCGTCCAGAGACAGTCAGTTATTTTTCTCTCAGTGAATAAGTGTGTGTTTGTAAAAATGTAATATGAAAATCCTCGTTGAATGAGCACAAAATAAAATTCATTCCTCCGATGAAGGACATTTTGTGGTGGCTGAAACATATTCGAAAGGAAATAAATTCAAATTGTTGGCTTTTGAGGAAGAAAACTTTGATGATTAGAAAAATTGTTACTATAAATTTTAGAATATTCATTTTTATTCACTTTATCTTGCAGATAACCTCGATGTCATCCGTTCCTTCTCCTCAAATTGTGTCCTCCCTTCAACCCACCACTCCTCCTCTTCCAACCGTTCTCATCACCGTCGAGCAATCTACCGTCGCTCCCGAGCCCGAGCCAACCGCCAATATCGAGCTCCAGGTACTGCAGTCAGTCTGCACATTGAATTCACATCATTCTTCATCAGAACACTCGAATGATGGAAATCGTCGGCAATCTCACCAAGAAGCTTCAGGATGCAGGCACAGGGTTCGTTATCGATTGATTCATGATTGATTACGGTATTCTAATTGCAGATCGGATATTTCCATCTCCTTCACTCCCGATGAACTCAAGAACCTGCAAGCTATTATCGGTGCAACTGATCAGCAACTGAAGGCGAACTTCGAGGTTACGGTAAGATCGAAAACACAGTTCCTTTGAACAACGAATTCATTTCAGAGACGTCAACTGATGATCCCTGGAGGATCGGGCAAGAATCCTGAACTCTACAATAATTATGATACCAAGCAGCTCGTAAGCACTTATTTTGATTTTTCAACTGGAATTTTGCGGTTGAATACTATCGTATGGAAATCATAGAATATGATTACTCAAAATGTCCATTTATATGTTTCCTTTTCAGAAGCCGGAGTCTCCCCGTTATCCCGAGGATGAAGTGGAAGAGATCGTATCGACCCTGGCTCCCGTCAAGAACACTACTGTATTCGATGAGACGACTACTCTTCCTCCGACCGAATCGATTCCCGATGATCTGGTTCTTCCTGAAATGGAAACTGCTGAAGAGATTCAATCAATCGATGAAGATCTGGTTGAGACTACGGTGGCTTCGGTTGCTACGGTTGCTACGGTAGCTGTCGATTTCCAGCCGATCCGTCCAGCTCTGTGCAAGCTGAACACTGAAGACGGTAGGATACTGAGAGTACGGTAGTTGATGATTGATTGATTAGCAGAAGTGATCTCGATCCTCTGGATGTTCCTTCAGTCTCGAATCAGAGAATGGGGTTACGATGAAGAGCAGAGTACCATTCTCGTCCTCGCTACATTCGGTCTTCTCGTCGATTCTGAACACAACATGATTGATGAAGACGAGCCCGGATTCCTGGACGAGTACGGTAGATAGGCAATCGATGAGTGACTAATCAATGCATTACAGTGTGAAGGCGGCCATTCAGTGCCTGTTCCGTGACTGCCGCCTTGCTATGCCCACGAGGAAAGTGCCCGAGAGACTAGTTGTGATGCCGTCCAGTCCCAAGTATGTTGAATAATCGATTGCTCTTCTGATTAATTCAATTGCAGGAAGCGTGAGGCGGTCGTTGAGTATCAGAGTGCACTCTTTCAGTGCCAGTGCCCGTCGGGTTACGTGTTCGCCTAATGCTTCCTACTTCACTTTTTTTGTTATTCCTAATCGAGTTTTTGACTCTTATGCACCTGTCTTGCTCAGTTACTGTACTTTACTTCACTCAGTTATCTTGCTGCGGGTCATTTAGCTAGTTTGTACATACTTAGATACGGTCACATTCAGTATTTGTTCGTGATGATGAAACGGTTTCATGATTCAAGTCGTATTGCATCCTATTAACTAAAAGACCAGAAACTACTAAACTACAAATTATCAATAAGAATAATTATATAAAGAGGAGGTCAATAAATTTTGTTGAAATGGTCTCACAAGAAATACGTATAGTACAGTAAACCTTGAAATGAAATATCGACTGAAATTTTGAATTTGAAGTCGCTCACTTTCACAGTCAGTTTTTCTGGTTTGCTGGTTTCCTTCGCGTATCTTTTCGTTCCATTATTGCTTTACGCCGTGCTACCACTGTTTTCGCGTACTTTGATTAGGATAAGATGCGAGTATTCCTGAAATTCTCCATTACGGGTCTTGATGAATTGAGTAATTTTACATTTTCTCTTCGATTTCGCCAGTTTTTGACGCATTTTTCACTATTGGTGAGAGTGATGTATCGTTTCTCAGCCCTTGCTTGTTATGGGCGAGTGTTCTACTCTTTCGTACCTTCCGCTCTTATCATCCTCTCGCATCTCCTCTCATCTTGCTTCTCTGGTCACCACTTTCTGCGATCGCTGGTGTACTTTTGGCGCCGCGAACTCGGTTTTGACACTGTCGCTTCTTTTGTTCGCTTATTACAGTGATGTGGTGCGTCCAAGGGTTTCTCTACTTATCTCTACTCTCCCTTCCCCTCTCTCTTCCTGTCCCCCTCTTCCCGATTGACCATTTCTCTATCAGTCCGTTTGATCTCGCCTTGACTCGTGGGTCGATCCATCCATCCTCCTCTTCTTTCCTCTTCCTTTCTCGCCCCCGATACCATTTCTCGTTTTGTCGGCTGCCGATTGGCCAGCTATTCTTCTTCCAGCTTGATCCATTTCACTTAATTTCTCACTTTGTCATCATTGTTGCGTAATTGTTTTGTGAAAACGACTGTTTATAGGTGGAATACGGTAGCGATAGCGAAACGTTCTAGATTGGTTAGCCCGTTCGATCATTTAAATTAGGTCAGTAACAGTTATACGTCGACGAAACGCGATTATAGTAACGAAAGTGGTCACGTTTTCCTTATTAAATCGGCCGAGATTAGATCGTGTGAGCGAGAAAGGTAGAAAAATGTGAGTTACAGAGAGAGGGAAGAAGAAGTAGTCACTCATTTACGAGCTTGAGCTTTCTCTTCTCTTTTATCTGTCTCCACTCTCTTTCCTCTCTGCACGCGACCCCATTTTCATCCCTTCCAATCCAGAGATTGTCTCGAAGGTTATCATTTATCCTATCACTAACTGTCCTCACGCAGTATTGTATCCATCCTGTTTACCGCACTATTCCAGTCCACAATTTGCCCCCTGTCGTATATCCTCTAAGTGGTTCAAGTTCAGCCATAAAACGGGGTGGATATCACTGTCCTCCATACGATTTCCCTTTAGTATTCCGATTGGATTAAATGAACTCTTCCTCTCCTCTTCTCCTCTTGAGAATGGATACCTGCAGGGTTCTCACCACAGGTGGTCTTTATATACTATCGCATCCCCATATTCATCCTCTATTCCCTCACCACCTTCTCCTCCTTTCAATCTGGCTGCATCTCCTCTTATAACTCGAACAGTTTCGTATCTATCTCCTATCGTCTCAATCAATCTCGTTACTGTCCCCATTCCATCCTCCTCCCATATTGATTACTCCTCCCATCCCATCATCCATTCCTTCCCGTTGTCTTATAACCTCCGTACCCTTTCCCCTCTTTCTCAGTCTCGATTGGATCTCCAAATGGAGGCTAATTCATTGGTTCCTCTCTCCTCTATCGCATCCCTCTTCCAATTGAGATAAATCTAAGATTAACGCATTCTGCTCTGGTCATTTCCGCACTAATCTCTCGTCATTCTGTAGTAGATCCACGTTTTTTGCCACTCATTTTAGCCCATTCGACGAGAAAAGATCCGTATCTATCGAGATATTTCTCCTTTCTTTCGCCCATGCCTCATTCCCTTTACCCTTTTCTTCCTTTGCTTCGATTCACTGTTGACAGAAGTGTCCATGGACTGAAGTGGAGAGAAGAAGAGAGAAAGGGGAGGACTGTATTATAGGAAATGAGGTGAGAGAAGAAGTGAAAGGAATGGGCAAACAAGGACTGTCAAGGAATTGTAGACGAATACCGCAAGAGGAAAGAGGTAGTTCGAGAAATGGAGAGAGAGAGTAGGAGTGGGTGATTTATGAGGGTATTGCTGCAAGGTGTGGTGTGTCATGAGAATTCGTGAGAAGAGGGCATTAGAGAGAGAGACATCCTCATAAGGTTGGTTGGAGTCGTTTGAGGCATACAAGCTTTGATCATGCGAGTGTATAGATCTCGTTTGATCAAGCGATATTCTCTCTCGAGATCAGCTCAAGTGTGAAGAGGCTTATTGCCACCCTTCTCGATGAAGGCAATTCGACCCCGTTCCTATTGACAATCGCCCGCAGTTTATGATAGTGCCAGCTCCCAACTTTATGTTCGTCCTGGTTTATAATTATACCTCGAATAGGTGCGTTTCGTCGCATACTAGCCATGGACAGGTGATTTCTACTAGCCGTTCGCTTGTTTATCTCGATCTCTTAGCACGCTTTCTCTCCTCTCCTTCAACATCACTCTCTCCATTAGACTCGCCACTCTCCCATGGATTGAGTCGCATATTACTTGATGTGATTCAATAAACTCCTTCTCGCCTGTCTTACCCCTCCCTCTGACTATTCTGGCGTTTCCTTCTCTCATTCCTTTCTCCTCCATCTCAGCCATTCCTCCTCATTGTCCGCAACAGTCGACTGAGAGAGAGTGCAATCGAGAGATTGAGTCTCAATCGAATTATCCTTCTTCCTCTCCGTCCATTCGTCTCTCAATCTGTTTCCATCCCTTGTTGACAGTCTCTCTCGAATGGTACCACACAGCATCATTTGAATGTTTCCTGTCGCCTTCCCCTTTTGCCAGATTTGTCCCTCCCTTTTCACTCCTTCATTCCTCGCCTTCTTTTGTGTTTAGACCGCCGTAGAGAATTTGTAGCTCCGTGTATTCAAGATTAGCGTGCAGTTATTTCAATTTTTTGTTTGGCAATCTATTATTAGTTCGATCCGTAATGAATTATTGTCGTGCTTGCTTCATCCGTGTTTCTCACCGCCTCCTTGCTTCTCCTCTCCCCTAATCACGACAGTTTCACACGCCCTCCTTCCAGCTTATCCCTCCCTCCCTTCTTCCCCTCTGACTACTGAAGGACGGAAGGAAGAGGATGGCACTCCTCCTCAACCATCTCGCCATGGGACTCCCACAGTCGACCAGGTACGGTAGTTTATTGATTGTTTGCTAGTTATTGTGAACTGGTATCTCAAAAGTTGAAGTTACGAGTCATTTGCCTATTGTACAGTAATTTCTTCGATGTGGGATAAGCGCAGAATAACGTGGCTATAATGCTGTATCGCCAGAGTGAATGAGTGAGAATCTGGAAGTAGGAATGGGAGTGGGAGGAGGGAGGGCTAATTCGGTGGAATGGAGCAGAGAGATCAGAGGGCAATTCAGTTATGAGAGAAGAAGAAGGAAGAGAGAAGATGTGAGGGAGGATAGTGATACTCTAGCCAGAAACAGAAACGGCTTTTGGTGGATGTTATTGTTCTTTTTATTGCTATATTCCTTTTTCGAATTCGTATTGTGAGTCGTAGTGATGGAATCGTAGTGATCCCACTCTCAATCCACTCCCAATCACTACTTTTATCGCCCAATCAGCCTTGAAATTGCTCAGCTAGCAAGTGATAAATGCCCACTGCTGCTAGTAACTTGAGTATTTTGATAGAAGAGGAAGTCGAAGGATCACATCACACCTCTCGATCCTCCCTCTTTCCCTTCTCTTCCCCTCCTCCCGCCCCTCACCCTCCCCTCCCCTCGGCCTTCTCTGATTGCAACAGTTGCGACCCATCAGTCGGCTGAATGGGCTGACAAAGAGACGAGTCCACTCTCTGATCCCAGTCCTGTCTCTGCCTTCGGCCTCTCCCCTCTCCCTCTCTCTCTCCTCTTCGACAGGACCAGGCGGTCGTCTCAGCAGATTCCTTCCTCCGTTGTAAACCTTCCCCTCTCCTCCCCTCCCTTCTTCCTCCCCTCTCGCCCCTCTCTTCCCCAAATCCTCCCCTTCCTTCTGTGTTGACGTCCTCATCTTTTTTCGCCACTTCTTCAATCCTTGATTTCACCCCATGGTTCCAGGACCACGGGGGCTCACGGGGTGGACAAAATGACGGCCAGGGAAATGCCATTCAAATGTCCCTTCGCGGGCATCACCCATACCGTAGTTTCCAATCCGTTTGGGAAATCAGCGGGAGGAGCTCGCTCCACCCTGCTCATCATAAGTTGGTAGGCAAGAGGGTGCGCTCTAGACGCGCCGGGTGATAGACAGGCGGGAGAGGGGGAGGCCTCTCGCACTCTCTCTCCGGCCGCTCTCTGCCCATTTGCATTGTATGGCGGCGGCGCGCATGAGCCCTCGTGAGGACTGTTGATCAGTGTTGCTATTATTGTATTCTCTCGGAGATTGGTGGATTTCGCCACATCTGGCACTAACGTGGGATGACTTTCGAGATGGGATGTGTGAGGGGGCATGGAAATGGAGGTGATTTCCGTTCATGAGAATCTCACGATGGGAAGTAGAAGAAGGGAAGGGAAGTAGTGGGAGGAGGGATTACTGGGAGCTGTGACGAGTAGTTGTGACTCCCACGAGAGAAGTCGATTGAAGTGAAGAAGGAGAAGGAGGAGATCTACCATATTGATCGAGTCCCTTCCAATCCCTTTCCGTTTCCTTCTTCTTTTCTCTTTCCTCCTATCGAGAACGATCGAGCGCGAGAAAAGTAGAGGCTATTAATTGACCGACATTTACATGGCCTCGAGAAGGATACTGCCTTATGAAGGAGGTCTAGAGAGGGATGAGGGGGTAGATCAAGAGAGGAGGAGGGAGGGTCTGGATGAAAGGAGTGATCAAGGGGGGAGTAGACTAGTCAGTCCATTCTCGCTTTCCACGAATCATCTAGGATAAGCTAGAGATGGGAGAGAGGGGGAAAGGAGGGTCGGTTCCGCTCCCAGATCCATTCCTGTAAATCTTTTCCCTCTCACATTCTTACAAGTAGACTCCCCCCCTCCCTCCTTCTCTCCTTCCTGTTCCTCACTAGAGTCCATTGGATCTTCTATTAAGATATCGATTCGATTCGATTGCCATTCAGAGCGGTGCTTATTGCTCTTCTTTCTTTTATAGAGGCGCAGCGCCAATATGGTTATGATGGTTTTCCATCGCCCTCCTCCTCCATCTCTCCCTCCTCTCACTCTCTCTCTTTCCATTCACTTTTATCACTGACTATAGCGCTGTTCTTCCTCTCCTCGTGTAGATAATACTCTGTTCCACTCGTTCAATCATTTGCATTTCTGTGCATTGCTGCTTTTTGTTCCTCCCTGCTGTTCTGATCGCTCTCCCGGGATTCTCCTCCCAATGTCAGATTGAGCAGCCACATTGCAACAGCATCGCACAATGGTTATTTGAAATTCATTCACATCAAAAGCGATGCTGAATTGATATTCTGTACAATTTGTTCGTGCATTTGCAATGAAATGTTGTGTGTAGTTATTGGCCTAGAGTAGTATTTCCGAGCAGCGCGAAGTATAGGTTGTAAGATTGATATTCATGTTGCATAGCCCTCTCATTTGATGCGAGGTTAAGCCCCATAAAGTTGCAAAATTGGGAGTGTAAGAAATGATTTACGTGAAGAAGGAGGAGAAGCTTCAGTGGAACAGCTGATGCAGTCGAGAGGAGAGAGAAGGGAGGGAGAAGGTCAACAGTCGTGTAGTGGAAAGGGGAGGTGGCAGCATCCTCCCTATCGTACAATGGAGGGAAGTGAATTTGTGAGTGATTGAATGGGTAGAGAGACCAGTCCCTCCCCTCCCTCCCTCTCCCTCTCATGCGACTGCCACTGTATTCAATCGTCTCAGATGAACACGCGCATCAATTGTCCACTGCACTCTGTTTAGTCTCGGCCTATTTTCTTATTCGTGTTGGCGTAAAATATGGTTGATCGATAATGGGAGTTAGAACGGGTAGATCAGGCAGATCAGCATAGTATTCCCTTATCACTAGCTGTTGGTGCTACTTTATTGCACGAGTTGGGTGGAAGCTAAACGTGTTGAGACAAAAGCTTGATCCATCAAGAGCAGATCTGTGGATGGGAGTGAGTAGAGGAGGGGAGTGATCAGATGGTGACAATGATCCATCCGACTCGGAACACTTTCTTCTCTTTCTTCCCCTCTCCTCCTTCCACTCCGTCTCTATTTTCTCCTCCTTCGTACAGCGATCGTTCTGATTCAATCGATGCAATACGTTCCTTCTCTTTCTATTCCTCCCTCCTCACTCTTCTTCTTTCTCATTCACTCTCATCTCAGTCTCTCTGGACGATAGAGCATAGATTAGATTTCGCTCAGCTTCTCGTCTATCACTTTCTCTAGTTTGAGTCAGCTTCAATAATAGATCATCACGAGACTCGACACTTGTCAAGTGTTTCTACGCAGTTCTTCCTCTTTTTGCACTGCAGGAAGTATTCCTCTTCACCACTTTTTGCACGGTTACCATCGTTTAGAGATGGCGCAACCAAGATCTTTTTGGATCTCTCCTTCCTACTCCTTCATCGAATGACTCCTCGTATGCCAGATGTCAGAATGAGTGCACCCACTCTCCGTGTTACTCTCTTCCACTGGAATCTCGTCCTTTCTCACTCATTTATTCTCGCGGCCGCTCGCTTTTCTCCCGATTACACGAGATAGAAATGGAATGAGAGGAGGAGGGAGGAGGGAGGACTGAGAGAGGGAAGGAGATCGACAGCACTGATAGGGGATGTTGAAGTTGACAGTGAATCACAACCCATTGTCTTGTCAACTCGAGGCGTTCAGTCTTCAAAATGAAGCTATTCTCGTCTTCCCCACAATCCGCATTCGTCTAGGTGTGGTCCTGACACTTCATTCATCATGACACTCATCTCCTCTCCTCTCTTTTACTCATGTAGGGGAAAGACTGACTAACTCCTCCCTCTCATCTCTCTCAATGGATTCTCTTGAACACTCGTCCACTCACTCTGACTTCTTTCTAGTCTGCCACAGATTTCGAGTATTTTGAGACTGTTCTTCACGAAGAATTTTAGAATCTTTGTTCGCATCTTCCTTCACTTTCTTCGTAGATCTGAATGCTCTGTTCCACTGTCGTCTCCCCTCTCCACTGTGTCATAGCGATGATTCACGAACGATGGTCGCCAATAGGGAGCTGAGAGTGCCGAATTGATTGCATCGGAGGAACAGTTGAAAGAGGAATCTGAGTGCTCCCTTAATTCTTCTTCTTCCATCACCACTCGAGTCCATTAGGTATTAAATCTCTCTCTCTTCTTCTCCGTTCGTTCGATAGATGAGTCCGAAGCCATTCCGGTGTGGTTTTGCCTCCTCTCCCTCTACCCAGTCCCTCAATCCCTCCTCTCCTCTTCCCACCACCGATGGCTTCCCTCCACTATTTTAAGTGAGCCGCCGAGAGGCCGTCTAATCTCGCTAAAGAGAATATTGAAGAAGATGAGAGAGACGAGAGGAGGGGAAGACTGATCGAGAGAGCGAATCAGATGTGAGGCTTTTCTGCTCTTTAGTGTGTGCGAATGCGCATTTCTCGATTAATTTTGATTATGATTCTCTAGTTTTGGGCATCGTGATGGATGTGGGAAGTCTTGAGTGGCTTGAGTCTTCCCAACTGCCTCGGTATACCTTCCTTCTCGTAGGTGTGTTCGTCAGTTGTTGGTATGGTTGACTCCTCTCCTCTTCCTTCCTTCACTGTCCTCCACTCTCTCCTCTATTCTGGGGGATCGCCTGCTTCCCTCTCTTCTCTTTCCACCGACTGAGTAATCGTGTTTAGACAAGGAGGAGGTAATCTCTCTCCTGGAGGTAGCCATGAGGAGGACAACGCAGTAGGTGCGGGGAATTCGCATCTGAAACATACCTGGATATCCGATTCTGCTGATACAGCTGGTGTACACGAATGATGTTTGTGATTTATTGTATTTTTTCCTTCAATTTTTAGCCAAACCATTGAAGGCTTCGTGCAACCAAAATTTACCGCTCTAGTCCCATTAATCCCGAACAGCTTAAACCGTCACATATTGCGTGCGCATTCTTGTAATAGAAGGTGGTGTCAAACGTCCAGGAACGGAATGAGACCATCAATCCTCTTCTTCTTCCTTTCCTTCTTCCTCCATCCTCATTCTCCGCAGTGTCTATCTCTGCCATATGCATCCTCCTCCTCTTCTCATTCCTCATTGGTAGATCAATGGAATGGGAAGCTATACATCTGATGGCATAGGAGGAGATGGGCCTTCTCGCTGGGCCAATATATTGCAATTGTTCGAGATGCGATGTCTTTCTGATCACGACGTTGCATCTCCATCGAATATCTTCCTCTATTCGTTTTTTCGTGATCTCTTATTGCCAAGAGTAAGACGACTGGTTGAAAATTAGCGGGTAGGGGAAGGGCTGCTTCTTTTCCACTATTCTTCTTCATCCTCCGATTAATCAATGATCGGGAGGGAGAAAGGAGAGAAACTATCCAAGTTTGGATCGGAATTAGGAAGGAGGGAACGGAGAGATCGATGGAAGTGTTGATTAAAGAGGACGAGAGAAGAGGAGGGAGGAAGGCAGTTTGGTAATCACTTGAGGGAGGAGGAAAGTGATGGGAGAGGAGAACGTTCTCGTACATGGTAATAAGGTTATCGAGAGGTCGACCGGCAGAGAGAGAGGGGAGAACAGACCAGCCAGTTTGTGAAGGAGTAAAGTTTGTATGCTCTGCTCTTGCCTTGCTGCTACGGCCTTCCCTTCCTCCTCCTTCCCTCTCGCCCTCCCATCCATTCCACAGTCTCAGCTCTATCTCTCCTCTTCTCCTTACCAGTTACGCAAGCACCCTTTTGAAAGTCACTTCAATACCGTGCGTCCCTTGTTGTCTTTAGAGGCCGTAGCTGCATAATTTATGGTCTCTTCCACTCTCTTCCCAATTTTCAACACACCATCCTTATCATCCACTATCGTGATTATCCCGTTTCTCCCTCCTCCTCTTCTCTTTGTCACTCTTGAGATATCTAGCCAATTCTCGGTTTTTTCAACCGGAATAAAAGAGCGAGATCTCTATGGGGAGGGAAAATGAGCTTCGATCAGCTTATCTTGCTCTCTTTTTCACTCACTGCAGCGCCTTTTTATCTGCAAGATTCGTGTGAATTTCTCTCTGCTTCGCCTTTTTATGTGTCTATCAGTAGATTTTGTGGGAATCAGCCTCTCGGAATGCGTAAATGATGTTGACTTTCTAGTGTAGGGAAGGGGGCGGAGCTTGTTGATAGTGAGGCCGTAGAGTGGTTGGAGGGACGAGATTGATCAGTCTTATCATAGAGAAGAGGGGACATTAATCGATGGACGAGTCTGAGGGACGGGAATGGCGTAATCAATGCAGTCTCTCAGTCTCTCGTGACTATTCCATCGACTGGAGTTATGGGAGACTTCCCACCCACTTGCAATATGCCATCATCCTCATTCCGCACTCTCCCCTCCCTCCCCTACTCCCTCCTCCTTCTTTCCATCAATCTCTCCTCTCAATTGGACACGAGTCTCTCTCAGTTCTTATCGCTCCCGTGTATTCCTCCCCTCTTCTCCTTTCCTTCTTCTTGTCATTCTGTGATCGATTTCGGTTCGTGATTGAGAAGGAAGAGAAGACGCAAAAGTGAGAGACTGATGAAGAAAAATAGAGAAGATGATATAGTGTGGAAGAAGTGGAGAGATCAGAGAGATAGAAACGAGCAGTTTCTGATTCGGACTAATTATGTTATCTCCCATCCCCTCTCTCGACTCTTCCCATTTTATACTCATTCCATGATCGTATTGCTTACGGTGTTGCAACAAACTGATTACGGTAATTCTCTTGCAGATTGAGATCGATGGAGGAAGCAGCAAACAAGTCGTCGTCCTCCTCCTCATCCTCCTCCACTTCTCCCTCCTCGAGTACGGTAGCTGCCGTCGCGGGAGTATCGGGTACGGTATCTATCGATTGATTGATTATGGGAGGGGAATCTAGAGGAGGAGGATTAGACGAGGAGGCACCTCTGTCCTCTCCTTCTCCTTCTCAGATAGTGAGTATTCTCATCGTGCCTATCACTCCCTCTTCTCACTGATTGACTCCCTCTCTCCCCTCTTTCAGTACTCTCTTATTCGTACCAGTTAGCAGTTTTGAGTTTCATCGATTGCAAAAAGTCAGTGGACCGCAATAATTGTCGATGTTTTTAGCTCTTGAGTGAAACTGATTTGTTGCAGGAGCCAAGATGGACGGGACTCCCTCACAGCCGGATCCAGACACGATCAAGATGTTCGTCGGCCAGGTACGGTAACCTTACTACGGTATTATCGATAACTGAGGGGTATTGCTGATGTGTGATGTTCTTGCATGAACAGAGGTGAAAGTAGAAGTAATAGGAGCGGTTTATAGTACTTTTCCTCACTCACTTTCGATTCGGTTCTCTTCTCTCGACTATGGTTCCTTCCTTCTTTTCTCTGCCTGTCTTTCCACTCTCTCAAATCAGTGCACTCTCTCCTCAATCGAGATAAGGGAGGATTGTTGTCAAGTGGTCGATTGATTAGAATGGAAACCGAAACGGGAAGTGAGCAGATCGGTTATCTTGTCCAATCTCCAAGTTTTACTCTTTCGGGGAGTGAGAATGCGTGGGCTTGTTGTGTCCAATCAGGTTGAATACTCACGTGGCCCTCTTTCTTGTTGGAAAGAAGTAGTTGTCATGTTGTTATCAGTGTAGTCTTCACTCAATGACGGAATGAATTCCTACCCATCACTCTCGCCCCTTGGATGGATGTGATTAGAGTGATAAGGGAAGAGAAGTGAGAAGTGGTCTCCAGTCGTGGGCTTGCAATCGCACCCCCTCTCTCACAGTGGGAAAATAGGCTCGATTCAGCTGATTGACGAGAGCAGTTTTTGCCATTCGCTCTCTTGTGATAGACAACGAAAACAGTGCTGTTGTTGCGGGCGAGAGAAAGGCTCAAAAAGGTGAAGGTGGAGGTTAATTGATAGAGTAGCTGCAAGATCCTAGAGTGGAGTCGTAGGGATAAATGCCCGTGATCTACGTAGGAAGTACTGCTGGCAACTGACTCCTAAGTGAGTTCATCCACTCGATCAATCATTGGAGGAATGTCCGTCAGAATGGAGAGAGAAACACATGTCCGATTGAGAGCTCTTTTTAGAGTGAATGAGAGAAGGAAAGAAATGCGAGTGATAGATGGGTACTTAGAGATCGAGAAAGGGTTAGAAGGTATAATATTCTTATGGAATCCTTCAGGAGAGTGTTATTATTCTCGGAGTGTCGATTGAACCCAATCAAGTTGGTGGTTGTTGCCCCTTGTAGCAAGTAGAATTAGCCTCTATTACGGTCAAACTCCCTCTCCTTCCTCTCTCTTTCCATCGAAAACAGTAGAGAAGAGTAGTGTGAGGGAGGATGTTTCGGCCTTGTAAGAGTGCACACGAGGATTTAGACTTTCTTTTCTTGCGAGGGTCAGTTAAGTCGCGCTGCTTTTCGAGATTTAGGAGAGGAAGCGTAGGCGAAATTGTGAGTATTGTTACGATTCGATCCCTAAGGGATAGTGGAGATGCACCAATCGAATTAGGGGTGTGAAGTGTTTGGCATCTCATCCTCGATGAAATCAACACCAGTGAGGAGTCTTGAGATGAGCATGTCTGATTGGTGCATTGTTGCCTGTGAGAAAGCGATATTTGGAGGGATTCTAAAGATAGGACTTTATGTATAAACCCTGCAGTCCTGGTAGTCTCTCTGGTCTCTCCCTTCCTTCCTGTCAATATATCTCCCGAATACACGGGTGGTGATAGATCACGACGAGGAAAAAGAGACGGAATGAGACGAGGAAAAGTGAGGAAGGCAGGCTTATACTTTACAACGAGAGAGAGGAATGGGGAAGAAGATGTGGCATATGGGTTGAGTGAGTGCACGATGAAAGGGAAGATGATGATCTACCTGAGGAGAGAGGAGAGAGGAGAAGGAGAAAAAGCGGATGGGAAAACAGTAAGAAGTTTGTGTGTGGCAGTGTGGAGGAAGGGAGTCATGCTGAGACGGAATGGGATGAAGAAGAAGAATGGGAAAGAAGTAGATAGGGCAGACAGAAGGGCGCTGTTTGTCTAGAAAGAGGAATGACCGTATCGGATTGAAAAGTGCTTGAACAGGGGTGACATATGGTTTACCGTATTCGAGTATTGATTGATTCCTTGCAGGTTCCTCACTCGTACAACGAGATCCAGTGCAGGGAGATATTCGAGGTGTACGGTCCCGTCTACCAACTGAACATCCTCAGAGACAAGCAGACGCAGAAGAGCAAGGGTGAGTACGGTAGTCTATTGTAGACTGAAAAAGAGATGGATTCTGTAGACTACAGTAGTTTCAAGGAAAGAAATAAGGTCAGTTATCGATTTGCAGGTTGCTGCTTCGTGACATTCTACCACAGGAAGGATGCGATGTCAGCTCAATCGGATCTGCACAACATCAAGACTCTCCCTGGCATGCACCATCCCATCCAGATGAAACCAGCCGATTCCGAGAATAGAAATGGTACGGAGGAAGGGATTAAAGTATTCGGTAGTTAATCCATTAATTGCAGAGCGCAAGCTGTTCATTGGCATGATTAGCAAGAAGCTGAATGAGGAGGTGAGTTGTCGATATTACCGTAATCTGTAGTCAGTCGATGACGGTATTCTTTGCAGGACGTGAAGACGATGTTCGTGCCCTTCGGCCACATCGAGGATTGCAGTGTGCTGCGAGACTCAGACGGGCGATCGAAAGGTACGGTAGATGCACGTAGCTTATCGATTGATTGCCTCCTCTCGGTCTGTAGTCGAGTGTTCTCTGTGGCGATTCTCGATGTGAGATCTGCCGGGTGGGATTCTTCTATCTGTTACCGTAGTATGCGAGTAGTCGAGTTACCGTAACCTGTAAGCGTACACGATTGATTGATTGATTCTCTGTTGCCTCTCTCACTATCTCGCTCTATTCGTATGGGAAGGAATCACACACTTAGTTCGGTGTAGATTACGAGCCAGTCTCTCTGAATGTCCCTTGCAAGTCCCTATCCATCCTCCTATTCCGAACCAAGTCGCAAGTCAGTTCACGATAGTCCTACCGTACTCTATCTCTGTGCCCCTCGTATAATCGATCGTACAACACCATACAGTACCCGCTGGCCTTGCGTACCCACACTCAAACACTGTCCGCTGTATACGGTATCCGAGTATCGATTCGTTATCGATTCTCAGCTCGTTTGGTCGCATCAATAAATAACCCCTCTGTTCGAGAATGATCCATAGTCGGGACAACGCTAGAGCACTCTCTCTCAAAATGGCACACTGTGATCAGTGATGGATCGATCGGCAAGCAGCTCTCACTCGACTACCGTACCCCTCTCTGGGTCTCGTCCGGATGTCTACCGTATCGATGTGTTTGCAGGTTGTGCCTTCGTCACATTCGCAGCTCGATCGAATGCTCAAGTGGCCATCAAAGCGATGCATCACTCACAGACTATGGAGGTGCTCAATGTTATCCCTTCCCTTCCTTCCTTTCATTCCCCTCCCCTCCTTCTCAGTCTATCTCTAATCACGCCCTCCCTCTTCTTCTTCCTTCTCATCCTCAGTCCTCTTCTGTCCATGGTTGACTGCATCATTGTTTCCCATTCCATCCCATCCTTTGTTCGATACGCCCCTCCTTCTTCCCATTCCTCCCATATCACTTGGTCCCATCCCGTCTACCGTAACCCATCGCTCTGGCACAGTCTCATGTCCCTCTCCTGATCAATCGCCTATCTCGTAATGAGACTAACACTAATCTACCGTAATCCTCTCCTTCAATCGATAATTGTTCTTGATTCAGGGCTGCTCCACTCAGATGGTGGTGAAGTTCGCGGATACTCAGAAGGACAAGGAGACGAAGGATGGGAAGGGAACGATGAAGAGAGACACGGCCTCCCCTCCTGCAGCTGCGACCGCTGCTGCCAATCAGGTTCGATACTACGGTGGTTAAGGACTTCATCACTATCGATCGATGGTAACTAGATATTTGGATATTTCTTTGGTAGTAGTTGGAATTGAAGAGGGTGGGAAGAAGTTATAATGAAATCCGTTGCAGCTGCTGCAGCAGGGTAACATCCTGGGACTGCTGCTGCAGAATCCGCAAGTGCTCGCTGGAGCGGGAGCGGGACAGCAGAATGTCCTGTCGCTGCTGGGCAATGGTAAGCGAACTACTAGTTGATGGGGAAGCGATGTAAAGTACCGGGCTATGAAATATTGTGAAATATGATAAGCGCTCTAGGAATATTCCTAGGAAGTCATTGAAATGACGAATAAGGCAAACTAGGCTAATGACCTCGTTGTCGTCACAGTTCTCACTGGTCTCGGTCGTCTCACTGAGGCGCAAGGAGGAGGAGGGCCGCCTCCTCCCTCTTCAGCTCCTGCAGCAGCCGCAGCTCCGCCCCCTCCCCCTCAGTCTGCAGCAGCTGCAGCCAGTCAGAACGGAGACTGCACAGGTAGAGAGATTGAAATCGAGTGTGGATGCCTCCCCTTCCTTCCCTTCCCCTTCCCCTGCTCTGCTCTGCTTGGACTGACGCCTGATCTGCTCACCACCGACCATTATTTCGTTTGATCTGCACTCGAAGGCGACGTTTTGGAGACAGCAGAAGGCTGATGCACAACGAACCACACCACGACAGCTTCTGGGATACTGTAGTTCTTCTTCGGTTTTCGGTCATTGAATGCATGCGGTTTTCTTGATTTTTCAGCTTCTTTTCTTTCGGGCTTTCCTTCACTGCGAGATTGATTGAATAGATGAACAGTTTGATTTGCGGTGAAACTAGTGAGCTCACTGACACGCATGATCCTATAGCATTGATTTTCCATTCTAGAGGCGATTTCTGCCTATTGATTCCGATTGAGATTCTGGAGTGTGAAGAGTGTGATAGATTGCTTGCCTTGCTCTATCTTCCGTTCCCCTCTTCTCCTTTCCTCTCCTCTATCTCTTCCTACTTGCAGCCTCTCTCAATCCCGCCCTCATCGCTCAACAACAGATGCTGCAGCAGCAGAAGCTGCTCGAGTACTCGATGCTCCTGCAGCAACAGCAGGCTGCAGCTGCTGCGGCAGTGGGAGAGTCCGCCAAGTACGGGGCCAGTGGAGGTGAGCTACCCTTCCTATCGTTGTGTTGTGCTGATTGACCGATCCATGGCCTTGACACTCACCCGGAATCATTTGGCTGAAGATTGAAACCTAAACCAGACTGGCTCTCCAAACCTTCTCCTCGCTGTGTTGTGTTCGTCTCTGTGTCGCTTCGTTCCTTTCGGTTCCTCCCTCCCCACTCACCTCCCGATCTCCTCTCCTCCTATCCCTATCCTCTCTCTTCTGCTTTCAGACCTCCAGGCCCAACTGGCAGCTCATCACCATCAGAATGCAGCAGCTGCAGCTCTCCTCCAACAGCAGATGCTGCAGCACAGCTGTCAATCTACCAGTCCCACCCCCGGAATGAACGCCATCTACCAGGGTACGCGACACGTCGTCCATTTCTAGTCGTCATGTGTCCATTCTAGTCCAGTTGGGCATGGAAATGAGAAAACAGTACCTTTCCATGCCTAAACTAGTCCTGTCTCCACCTGGATAGTCCGTTGTGACGGTAGCCCCCTCTGTTTCACCTATGGGTTAGCCTTGCATCCGAATGAGTTCCCTCTCTCTGTGTGTTGGGTGTCTCTCCTTCTCTCTCAATGGGTCGAATGGTCTCTTCTCCCTTGCAGGTTCCTCCCCCAAGGATGCCGCCTCTCTCTTCACGGCAGCGCAACAGCAACAGTTGATGGGACTGCAGGCTGCCTCCGTCTACGATCCCTATGCCGCCTCTCAATTGCAAGCGTTGGGAAGTAAGTGTGTCTCCCCTCTCTCTCGCCAGTGCATGCTATGGCGCAGTCGGTAAGGGGATGGATTGTCACCCGGCACTCCCGGGTTCGACCCCCGTCCCCTCAAATGACTATTGCCAGTGGAAATGATGATACAACCCCCTTGAGCTCGATGTTTATGGGAGCCTCAAAACCCTCTAAGAAGTTCCGATCCATTTTTGCAGATTTTTTTCAAAAGTTCTAATTCATTTTCTTTTCTAAAATCTACTAATTGCAGTGGCTGGCATGGTGCCGCAAGTGAGTCTGGCGCAGACGGCCATCGGCGCTGCCACAGTGACGCCCATCGTGGGGAATGGACAGTCGAAGGGACCCGACGGATGCAATCTATTCATCTACCATCTGCCTCAAGTTTGTTTCTGAGTGGTAAACCTGTAATCAGAATTTGCCTTACTCTATTTTTATGAATGAAAGATTGAAACAATTTGATTGCAGGACTTCTCGGATGCGGATCTGTACAACACGTTCGCTCCGTTCGGCAACGTCCTCTCTGCCAAAGTGTTCATTGACAAGCAGACGAATCTGAGCAAGTGCTTCGGTCAGTTAGCAGTAGACTAACGGATTTTGATCTGGACTGAAGATTAAAGAGATCAAAGACCGATTCGCAGGTTTCGTCTCGTACGATAATAACCAATCGGCTGCAAATGCCATCTCGGGTATGAACGGATTCCAGATCGGAACGAAGAGACTCAAGGTAATTCTAGGCTTTCGGATATTGTGGTATCGTATTCACTGTTAACCTATTTTGCATAGCATGCAAGATAATGGACGACAGTTCGTTCATTTGGCAATGAATTCATCGTGAACAATCTGCAGGTGCAACTGAAGAACGCCCGTTCGGCTGCCCATCCCTATCATATGGCCATGTAAAAATACAGGTTAGTACTTTATTCTTCTAATCGTCATACTGTCTTGATGCACTGCAATTTGTCGTCAAATAGCCATGTCTTGTGTAGTTGATAGACGCTCAATTAACCCACAAACGCTGATCCAAGTCTGTACTATATAGCACTCAAAACGAACCGCACTACTTGTCCAACATTCGGTTGATTCGTCGTTTCAGAATTGATTCGTCTGTGGTCGTCCCTTCTCTATCCCTCTCCCTTTCTTTGTGTGGCTACCATACACCGCGGACGACGTTTCCCACTTCGTCTCTCTACAGTACTTTGCATGATGTTGCTTCGAATACAGTATCTTTCTAATACATACTCGTTATAGTTTTGTGCACTGTCTCGTCTATATTTCCCTATTGTTTGGTTGCCTTTAGTATTGTCTCGCCTTCTCTTGACCAGCCCTCCTTTTGGCACTTCTTGCCACATTTCTACTCGTTCTTTGTACCTTATTGTAATTGAATATTCGACAACTCCTAACAATACTTCCATCCCAAAGATTAGATTCACGCTTTGTTTGTGATCCCAAGCAGAGATTCTTTTAGATTTCACTCGCTTTTATACTTTGTGACCCTTAGATCAGCATTTTATACAGAGTATAAGTAGTTGTCCTTTGTCTATTCTGACTGTGCCTTGAACTTCCTATCTCTAAGATTATATCTATAGTAGATTCACCCCATCTCCCAGGGTTGCACATCTTTCTCCCCGATCTATTTTGCTACATTTACAAGCCGTTTCGGCATTTTTTTTGCCATACTTCAGAAGTACGGTAGCTACTCCCAGTTACTACTAAAAGCTCCGCCTTCTCCCCCTCATTTGCGTGTTTGTTCGTGCACGTTTGTGTGTCTCGTGGTGTAGATGAGATTCGTCGTTCTGCACCCGATGCACTTCTTTCGGCACACAACGAGTGATTGGCCATGAATCAGTACAGTGCAGTTATGAGTCCCTCCGTTTAGTCCTTTTCGCACTCCGTCAGTGTATTTGACAACTTGAGATAAACAGATTATTGATTAATGGATTATCTGCAGATACTCCATCGACGGAAAGACGCAGTGTAATCTCACCCTCTACGGATATTCATATCTCTTATCCCATTTCCATTTTTGCTTAAATAGATTGAAATAGAAATATAGTAATAATATTCATAGGCAAAAGCGCAGTCAGCGCCACTAATTCTATAGATCTACTAATATTCTCGTGCCAAGATTCTCATTTACGGTGCCAGTTCCAATTGACTTTGTGTAATTTTCCCCAACCAGCAGTGCCATTCGATCGTACATAAAGAGATTTTGAACATGGTGCGAATGAGATCAGATTGACACTTCCATCCACTATGTACACCCTACATATTCCACACGAACGTCTCCCATAGCAGAGCTGTGCGGAAGAAATGATGAAAGATAGAAATGTGAAGCAGCACAACAGCGTTCCCCTCGTCCCTCGTAGTGGCAGGCAACTCAACGGGGGGAGGGGGACCTCCAGCAGCAGCGATCTTTCTCCTCCAACCAGCAAGAGGGCAAACGAGAAGATTGCCCGAATACGACTGTATAGGGGCATATTTTTCAAACACACATTGAAATAGATCGAAGAGATTATCAATCACCAGTCAGTTTGAGTCTCTAACAGAGTCAAATGAGGAGACTGAGATCCCTCCCTCAATGAGCCGCCACTTTGACTGGGGATCCTCGAGGGTAATCGATTCACTTCCTCTATAAAACCTCGACGAATCTCTCTCATCTTCACACCAAGTCGTCGACATGGCTCAGTCTGTTCCTCCCGGAGATATCGCCACCCAGCCTGGAAGCAAGATTGTCTTCAACGCCCCCTACGATGACAAGCACACCTACCACATCAAGGTACCGTATCCCCGTATCCTTCCTACCGTAGTCCAGATTGCTTGACTTATACAGTACCCTTGTTCATTGATTTCTTCCCTACAGTAACCATTCCCTCCTCAGGTGACCAACTCCTCCGCTCGTCGTATCGGATGGGCCTTCAAGACCACGAACATGAAGAGACTCGGAGTCGACCCCGGATCCGGAGTTCTCGACCCCAAGGAGAATGCTCTCATTGCCGTCTCTTGCGACGCTTTCGCCTACGGACAGGAGGTACTGTAGACACCCCTCACAATACCCCTCTACTACTGTAGACATGTTACCGTACCTTCTACGTACCGTACCCTCCCCATTCTCATATAATCTCCTCACTTCAGGACGTCAACAATGACCGTGTGACTATCGAGTGGACCAACACCCCCGATGGCGCTGCCAAGCAGTTCCGCCGTGAATGGTTCCAGGGAGACGGAATGGTCCGTAGGAAGAACCTCCCCATCGAGTACAACCCTTGAAAGGGCCGATAAATGTGAATTGGTATTACATGTGTGTGTTTGTCAGTGCTGGGATATGCCAAGGGAAGGGGGGACGAACACTAATTTGCTTATACTGAGTCAATTAGAAAAGAATGGATGATCAGTTGATCACAAGGAGATGCGGATAATTCTTCGAGACTCTTTTCCCGAGTACCAATCTTCCAGTCTTTCCAACTCATACTCTCGTTTTTTTTCCATCACTTGCCGTACCATTCTTCATCCGAGGTGTCACACAAAAAACCTCTGTACACCCACACAAACAAAGGAAGGTGTTCGAAGAAGGATGAGAGAGAAAGGAAGAGATTGCAGAGAAGCGATAGAGGGGAAAGATGAACAGCCAATGACCCGTCATTCTACAAGGAAGGGCGCGTAAAGAAAGCGTGTGGTGTAATGCAATAGGTTTGATGTCTTCTTCCCTTCCCCCAATTGCCCTTTCGGGTCGAATCACAAGAAACACAATGAGAAGCGACGTGTTCTGACCTCGGAGAATAATGATTCACTGTTTCGTTTCGCACCCTTTGATCTACCTGGGAGATATGGATTCCCCCTTGATTGGACAATGCTTAGCCATTGAGTGAGAGTGAATGGAAGAGATCGCATGGCGGAACGGCACTCTTTCGCACGTACGCTAATATGATTAGACGATGAAGGGAGAGTGAGGCGAGAGGTTATTGGGCACTTCTGCACTTTCCCGGACAACTCAAAATATCGCCATAACCTCCTCCATCCCCTACCACCAACCCAGCGGGCTGTCATTTTATTTAGGGAATCACTGAAACTCATTTCATTTTGACCCTATTGTCCGGGAAAGTGCAGGAGCGCCGGTTATTGATACTCGGATAGCAATGACCACTTTGTTAGACTCCTATCACGACAAAATTAAAAGCAGATCAGTTTGCTCGTTCGGGGTAATCTCGCAGCTTCTCCTCAATTCGCAACACCTCCTATCTACTTTCGTGTTCGCCACTCTTGACTCACTTCGATTGTTGATCAACTCTCGTCCTAATGAGCACTCCTCTCTACTGGTAGATCAATCCCCGTTTCTCGACCTTGGAATTCCTCTCATAACCATAGTCATCATTCTGGGATAAAAAGCAATAGCTTGTTGAGGGGGAATCTTAGTCATTCGTCCATTAGCCTCATCTCTTTTTCTTCAATCTCCTTCTCCTCCTTTACACCAACTAATTGTTCTGCCATCTACGAGCACTTTTTGCTTGTCCACTATCGCTTCCCTTTTGTGTTCTGACCTCGAGAAGCTTAGAATGAGTGAGAAAAAGCAGCCCGAGGAGCAATAATGAAAGCGAGAAGATGGGAGGAAGTGATAGGCCTCCCCCTTCTTCTCCTCGGTGCAATTCGTCAACCCTCGCTGCAATATTGGCCAAGTTCCATATGCTTAGATTACACCTTGAAGGAGGTGAGAAAGTGTGCCGACATTTCTCGACTCGATCATTTACAACTGAGACAATGGCTAACCATAACCTTCTTCCGGCTTTTCCGCACCCATGAGAGGAAAGATGAACATTCCTCGGAGAGGAGAAAGTTCGATGAATACAGAATTCAGCACAGAGTTGAATCATCACCGAAACAAGAAGCGTTCCTTATCATTCTGACTCAGACTTCATTTCGATCTAAGTAACCTCATTCGCCCACTGCTCGTCCTTCTTTCCTTCCTCTTCTCTCGTTCCACAACATGAGCATCGTTCGCAACTTTACTATCCCCGCAAGCAACTCTTCGTTTGATCAAATCCTGCAACGACCCATCAAAAGGAAGCCGCTGTAACTATGCAACTCCAGTTGACGGCCCGCTTTAGTCACTCACAATGTCCCGGGGCGAGATAATGACTCAATCGACTCAATCTGGCTCGACTCGATTCGTACAGTCATCAAACTGACGTTTTCCAATGAAAACTTCCCTATTCAGTTGTCACCATTATAGCTTCACTATTATTCATACTGGGAACGCCTGGAGTGCATTGTACTGCTACAGAGTGGAATGAACTGGACAACAGAGAGGGAAGGCAACCGATTGGAATCGTAATCGGCCACAAGGAAGTTACTCAACTGCATTGCCTAATCTCCGATTCATATCTCGATGAATTATGAGCATTAGCAGTTCAACTTTCGCTTTCGAATGAAGATCTTGCACTAACGACGCAACAACAAATGAACAGTGTATATCATGCAATTTACCTTGTACTCGACTGAAGGAGAGGTTACGTTGAGAGTTATGTTCTTGAGCCGATACCACAAAAACAACTCGTAATCTCCCCTAGTTCTCTTCTCCCTCAGGTGATACAATGGGTGATCTCGTCCTCTGCCATTCCATTGTGGTCATGGACGAGACAAGGTCAAGAGTGAGTGTTCCCTTCTCCCGCTACTACTCAACAACTACTCCATTGATAATCCCCTTCTTACGTCACTCTCCTCTCCCTCACTCGACCACCCATTCTCTCCCATTCTGCAGCTGCAACTTCGCAGATCTCTACAGTAACCTTTGTCCCCACTTCGAATGATTGATGGCTACGGACAATCTTCTATGATCTACCTTACTCATTAACTGGTTCTTATTTAGGGGAAGGGATAAAACACGGCGAGGGAGAGATGAGTAGAATAGAAAGAAGTAACACATATCAAACCGGGTAGTTACTTATCATTCCTATCATTTCGCATTCATCACCCTTCACTACCGTAGTATCCTCAGCTGCTCTTCTGCTTCTATTCTGCCATTTCTTTCCATTCTCGAGGGAAAACCCAACTACTGCTTCTTCCTTCTTTATGCCATCCATCAAACGACTGAATCACTCTGAATCCAGTCCTACCGTACTTCTCATCATTCTCGAGGGTAATTGATACTCGGTAGGGGGGGACTGAACTGTCCTCTCTCTCCCCTCAAGGTCCCTCCTCCCTCTCTCCGCCTTCCCTCGTGCTCCTCCCACCCAGTGTACTCCCCATTCCCGACTCTCCTCTCTCCTCACTATAAAAGGAAATCACGACTCTAGTTCGAGAATCAGCTTCGGCTCTTGCAGCTACTCCACCAACCTTCCATTTCGTACTGTTCACTTTACTCGATCATTACTCGATCATTACCATTTTATTGTTTCTCATTCACCCTCATTAATCCCATTCATAGATCATGTTTCGTAGCACCTTCATTCTCCTTCATTCCGTCTAAGTCGCTCTCTTTCATCTTCCATAACTTCTCTACTCGTTTCGATGGCAATCATTCTCATCTTCCTTCTCTCATTCATACTGACCCCTCCCATCTCCACTTCAGTCTCTCTTCCTGATTTCTCTTTTGTCCATTCATTTACCCTCTTCATTTCCATTCTCTCAGCTGTTCTTCACAGAGAGAACTTCCGTCTCAGCCATCGAAAGTGGCCCTTGACTGCATATTCCTCGCATTCCTTCCTCCTCTCACTTGCTGTTCCGTCCACTCATCAATCTGACCCGTTCGACCCCTACCGTATCCTACCGTACTTTCCTTCCAGAATGAGATTCGCCCTTGCTCTCGCTGCTCTCGCCATCGTCGCCTACGCCGCTCCTCGAGGCGATCGATTGGCTCGCGCCGAGAAGATGAGGTACGGTAGGAGTCGATGAGGGATACTGTAGTCCTCCGTACTCTCTCATCACCCTCATTCAGGGAGCGCGTCCGCAAGGCCATCACCTTCCTGCAGCAGGCCAAGTCATACGGAGAGTTCGCAATCAACACCGTGAGTTCATTCTGTCCATAGCCTCTTCATAGATCCGCATCATAATCTTGCTGTAAGCAGTCCCGCATTCCTGCTCCATAGGTTGAAAGCTCTTTCTTCATTGGTTTATCCGGGTACTTCCTTGCCTCGACACATTCCATTCCACTTGACACAATCTACAACCAGTCTTCCCCTCTCGGTTGCTCTTTTTTCGTCATCTCTGATTAGCCTAAGCATCTCCTTCCTTCCACGGGTGCCATTCTCTAGTCTAGTCCCTGCTAACTACGCCTAATCAGTTGGAGGGAAAGGGAGAAGCGTGCCAGAGGGAAAGGAACGCCTTGCTACTCAGCATGAACTGCCAGCGAAAAACATCTCCATTCCACTCAAGGGTCATTATATCCCTGGCACGAAAACGCCTGAGGACTCTATGACCACTGTTGTGATGGAAGGGGGGGGGGGGGAGGGGAAAGAGAAGAGGAACGACAGTAGCAATCTGGTTGATAGTCTTGTGCTTGATCACGTATCATTAGCGTTCGTTCAATCAGGAATGGAGATAAGGTCAGAGGGCGGTGGTGTTATTCTCCCTCGAAGTGTTACGTGTATCACCTACCGGTTACCATCTCAGTTCAGCTCGAGTGGGCAGGAGAGAGTTGGGGGTCAGAACAGACTGGGGAATCTCGTCATCCTTCTCCACTCTCGACCTTCTCCTTGGAATGTTACAGTCTAGATAATTATCACACCTCCTTTGTCGCCTTTTTGCTTCTTCTCTTTGTTCGACCTCTTGTTTGTGATGATTAGCCATGAAGGAATGGGCATAGATCACGACCGGGAATTTCTCCCATAGGACGGCTAGCACCAGTTCCACTCCGACTTAGTTCCTTCCATCTCTCTACGGTTCAATGATCATATCCTAGCCTTTGTGCTCAAGGCGTCGATTTGTGCTAACTTTGTGGGGTCGGGATTATGCGTCAAAATACGAAGGATGTACGGATTCCATAGCTGGTAAACCACACACAACGGGTACGAAGGGCATAAAAGATCCTACAGAACTCGCACTGATCTGATCTGTTCCTTTCAGCCCACTGGTCTCTATCCCGTCGGAGATATCAACGCTGATAACCTTCCCGACGTATTCAGATTCAGAAGAGAATTCGAGGAGCTCAAGAGAGTAAGTTCCCCTCTCTTCCGCATAAGAACTTCCGAGGTTCTCGCTTCGAAGTATGGGAAAGTACAGAGAGAGATAGACCCGTTCGCACCTTCCCAATGTATACATTTCCATACATCCACCACCTCTCTAGTCTCTTTTTGTTCACTGGGCAGAACCCGAAAGAGGAGAGACATTGCACATGTTCTTGAATCCACACATTATATTGTAGAGGGAAAGAGAGGGGAACGAAGAGTGAAAGTGAGAGTTCCTCGATCATATTTCACTCACTACAATGGGGAGGAAGCAGTAATAGGCTTACACCTCTGATGAGCGAGAACAAATGACTAATATCGAACACGCTGTAACTTGATCCTATTATGACATGCGTGGAACATGCAAAGTAACACTGATCATCTCCGGATTGCCTAATGATGATGTCACTTCAGGCCGAGCAGACTCAGATCAAGTCGTTGATGACCAAGCTGGACCAGCCTGCCGTTGCCACGACCACTGTCGCTGCCAGCCATGATGTGAGCGGATTGCGTCATCACTAGGCACTGCATCGAATGACCTCATACATACTCAATCACTGTTGTCTTCAGGTCGAGGGCAGTGGAGTGGAGGGATCCGGATTCGAGGACTCCAAGCCGAAGAAGACTGCACCCAAGAAGGGAGACAAGAAGGGCAACATCAAGAGAGGTACTTGTCGTCGAGTTACTGTAGCCCCCAATCGAGAACTGAGTGCAGAAATGAATAATCGATAGTTGCAGAGTCCCCGATCGAGGAGCCTCTTCTCACTGGAGACTCTCAGGTACTGTACTCTACTTATCACTAATCGCCTGATGTGAAACAACCGCACGATCTTTCTTTCAACACACTTTTCAATCGATTTCCATTAACCTACCGTAATCCATTCTTTCTTCTCTAGAGCCACGGACCCATCACGTGGGCTGCTGCACCCGGCAAATTTGAGACCTCCAGAGTCTAATCGATAATCGGCACCAATCTACCGTAACCCTCCATCGTTGCCATACCCTCTCACACTTTCATTATCACTCCATTCTTGCCCCGAGTGTTACCGTAACCCTTCCGACGAGTGTTCCCCTCCATTCTACTAATATCGATTATTCCCACTGCCTTATCGATACTCAATCACACTAATCAAACAATACTTGACGATCCTCAACGCACCCCGTGTGATTATTTATTATTCTAGAGAAGCGAATTAATAAACGATTTACTACTCACTCCCAACGTTTGCTCACTGTCGAATGTTCAGTAATTTCAGTAAGGTCTCCTCCGAAGGATAGACAGTGACTACTCACGAACGGGCTCGGTCCCTCCCTCTTCTTCCTCCAATGGATCGAGATGTGATTCGACCACTAAATATTTATCGTTATTCATCTAGGATTCACGTCTTCAGCAATCATACTTTGTTTGTAAATATTCGATCTTTTATCAATGAACATGTTCTTTGAAGATTTCTCATTCTCTGATAATTAATTTATCGGACATTTTACCACGGGGAATACGAATACTCGCTAGATGAAACACGAGAAAGAGATAGAAAACATAGAGATGATGACTAAGTATGGGACGGAAAGAAGAAAACGGTAGTAAAAATGGGGTTGTGTTTCACGAAAGAAAAAAGAGAAAGAATAATAGACCGGATTACATCATGTCTGAGTTTGAAGTTCAGTAATCTATGGAGTAATCTATGATGATAGTTTTTTTAATAGTAATGATGAGACGGACATTTCTTGAAGAACAAAAGCTTGTGATTAAATACGGAGGGGCAACAGTTCTTACAGGACAAATGGATCATTTAGATAACACACAACTTCTAAGCATTGGCAAACGTACTCTGTACAGAATTGATTGTGTTATACGCATCGAGCTTCCAGACTATGGTCATGGCTGAATACTGTAGTTGGATAGGTCATTCAATTGATCAGGAGTGTGTGCGAGAAAACTGTTTGAAGTATCGCAACTTCAGAAAAATTTCCCGTGAAAAGCATAAAAACAAAGGAATACTTCTCGAGCACACTCCGGGGAAATATCATCTCATGTTCATGTAGTGTGCATCTCTAAGTGCATCTGCCAGATGGGAGATCGAATGGTAGTTGAATCGAGCCTCCGCGTCGCCCTCCAGGAAGTCACGGTACAGACGCTCCACTCTGCAACCACCATCATTCATAGAAATATTGCACCTGATACATCAACATGGTAACAAAATAGGTTTGATTGCGGCCTAACAAGACTAGCTGAAGCTTTCCTCTCCTATGCACAATTTACCCCAATCTCATTCTCCTCACCTCTTCTGGGCGAGTTTCAATGGTTTTCCTCTCCTCAGATTCCTGTCTTCCTCTCCGTGTGCATCCAGATAGACACTGCCCCAGATCTGAGCACGGCAGCCCACTGTCAGACCCTGCAATAGAATTAATGTTGGAATAGCAACACAAATGAGCTAGCTAACTAAATTTGACAGTTCCTAAATTATTTTTAAAAAACTTTAAAATGCATGATTTGATTTTTCAACATCACCCCGAGAGACCGCCGAATATAATAATAATAATAATTGATTAATAGCTCACCTCGACTCTCAGCTTGACGAGAACGATGAGGGCGCTGTTGAGGGCGAGGAAGGGAATGTGCACGCCGCATGGATGCTGTGAGAGAGAGAGGGTTAGGGTATTGAATAAGTACATTATCAGCATATTTGTGAATCATTCTGAACATATTCTGACAGAGAAACAATAACTTTCAAAGCGATTTCAATTACAGAAATGACTCACAATCTCCGGCTCCAGAACGTTCTCTCCGCGTTCCATCTGACTGTGGCAGCACATGTCCAGGCAGATCTGAAGAAGAACAATGTTGAAACATTCATTGGAATTATGTAAGATACAAGAGTTAGAAAAACACAATCAGATGCACTCTCTTTGGAGGTCTATCTCTCACCATTTCCGAGCAGATGAGGCAGATCATCGGATTGGGAGGAACCTTGCTGCATCGACGACACGTGCGACCGAAGTATCTGAAAGGCAGATGATAGTGAACCATTAATAGATGTTTGTTCATGTACCAGCACCTGCAGCTGCGGTGCTTTTCGTGAAATCAAACCAGTCATGCACAGCAAGCGCAACAGGATCTCACCACATACAGCTTTCTCTCCGACTAGGATAACAGGTAGCAAAAACCACTGACCGTGCGAAGATGTCATCGTATGACTCTGGCAGTCGAAGGGTGACGAAGGGACGGAACGAGGACGGCTCCTCTGGCAGCATCTGCAGTTATGAGAATCAGAATATATTTAAAGTTGTTATGTGTATGAATCAATTATTTGCTACAGTTGTTCACTACATGCCACATAAAAAATCCAATGTTCTGAAACTTGACTCTTTCTTGATCCCACTCCGAACCTTACTCTTTCCACTATCATTCCTCTCTTCTTATCACTGATTCTCTTCCTCAATTGACCTCACAATCCTCTGGATGACTCTTCCCGTCTCTTTCTCTTATACCGTCTAGCACTCCCTCCCTTCTTCTTTTTCTGAATCCCGCCTCTCTCTAACCCCTTCCCCTTCTCCTCCCGACATCGTTCACGTTTGCCCTCCACATTTCGAACCCTCCTCTCTATTGACCATTCCACTACTAACTTAGACAGTAAATATTTTCAGGATGGCCCGCTCACAGATTCAGACTAGTTTCCCACCCGGGGTAAGTGTTTATTCAATTTCACAACAGTCAAATCCGATCACTAGATAACCCCTCTCCTTGTCCATCTCTACTGGCAACTCTCGAATTCGCAGTCCTCCCTCTCAACCCTTTTCGTCCTTCTGTTTTGTATTTGTCTACTCCTCTCGCTTACTTTGTCATGTGTATGCGTAACGAGAGGGAGGGACGAGGTATCGGGTGGACTGGAGAGGGATCAGAGTGATACAGATAACAAAGGCCTTCTCAGTAGGAGGAGAGGAGGTTGTTCGACCCCCTTTGATTCCCCTCTCTTGCGCATTCCATTTAGGCCCCTTCGTTGCTGATTTCGCGACAGATCAAAGTGGCCCTTTCAGATTGCCTCTAACCGATACGCCTCAACAGAACTAATTGGAGCGTACGACGAGATGAGACTCGAATCGGTGCCTCCAACCCCTCAGAACGAGTCGGTTATTCATTTATTGACTTTCATTGTTCACGCTCATCACTATCATTTCCGCTCTTTCTCATTATCAGAAACATATCGCTTCAATTCTTATCTCCTAGTTTCTGTCTACTATCACAATCAGTGCCTCAAGGGGGTCTAGTATCTGGTTCAAAGCATTGCTATCTCAACCCCCAACACATTCCCATTAGTCACCATGCATGGCGCAACTTTGCCTTGCATCATGAATCACTCGATTCCCCCCCTACTCGAATTGAATTCTCATACCGAAATGCTGAATCACAATCAATCGATCGATACGACTCTTCTAAACCCTTGTTCCTCCTGATCTACCTCTCACTTTTTGCCATCTCGCTTACTTCTATTTCCATCCTCCCCGTGTTTGTTCTCTCCCTCCCTCTCTCTCCTCTCTCCTCTCCTCCATTTTGAATCCATCCAATTTCTCAGCTGATCATCACAATTCCTCTCTAGTCAAACAAACGCAGAGCAACGTGTAAAGAAGGGCGAAAGAAACGATTGGAGATACATTCCCTCTGGCAGAGGAATAGAGATCAATGGAGAACTATTCCAGCTACCCTCTCTACCATCCTCATCCGGGACGATCTCGTAGTGAATCAGGCCCAGTCCAACCTGGTCCTTCCCGATCTACTCCCTCTCCCAATCCTCCACCACCTATTCCCGGCCACCAGAGGAACTCCAGTTATGACCCGCGACTACATCAACCGCCACAGGGGTATCAAATTTCTACCATGAGTAGTATTCATTGCAAACACCAAAACAACGCAGACTTACGCCTTAAAAAAGATTGGATTTACTTAAATTGAGAAAAAATTGGTTCATAAAATGAAATGACAACTATTCAGGAACTACGCGCCTATAGCTCGTCCCACTTCGCTTCAACCCGCACCCACTCCAACTGGATCTTATTCCAGCAATGGGAAGACGCATGGAAGGAATCCTAGTCATGGAACCAACCCGAGAACACCTACTGTGAGATACTCAAACTGTTTTCATCAGCCTAAAATCGACCGAATCGCCTAGGCTCAAGTAATATTTGATTCATTCAGCAAGTGCGGTACAATCTGCCCGAGGAACGAGTCTACATGCCCACCACTGTTCTCGCGCCATCTAATGGTCTGTTACTAGAGTACCTCAATAAGTAGAGCAGAGTGAGTTATATTGCAAGTCCACACAGAGATGATTCAATTTACTGTTTGACCTCTCGCGCGAGGAGAGAAAGAAGTGCGCGAAAGTGACTCATTTGCCGCTTCATCTTTTGAATAACTCCACTACTTCTGCCGACGGAGAAGAAAAGTAGTCACGCGTGCACTCGACTGTTTGAGCAGAGAAGAGAACAGCGAGATCAGAAAATGAAGAAATAATGACGTTTGAGAACACGAAATGAAATTAAATAAATTCAGCCTCCACAACCACATCCCGTCGTCGCTACGACAAACTGGCCGATGTCTATTCCATGTCCGGAGATACCGTTGATTTCGCCCGAAATATGGGAGAATACATCGATGATCGATGCCCGAGGTAGGTAGCTGAATCCAGATCAAACAAGGAATTCTACTAACAAACAATGCCATAACAATTCCCTTCAGATCCATCTGGTTCGGTATCTGCATCGTCCTTATCCTATTGGGTCTTCTCATGATGCTATTCGGTGCCTTCAACATTCCCTTCTGCTACATTCAACCCATGATTCCCATCTTCCTTCTCGTCTCTGGCGTTCTCATCATGATGTCCTGTGGCTTGCGAATGTACGGACTCGTGCCCACGGGCAATCTCAGGTAATGCACCCTTCTTCCTTCAGTGCCTTCCATCTTCTCACTTCAGAGGTCGTCCGGGTGGCCTATCCACTGCCCTCTGCTGCAATCTCATCGAGGCTCTCTTCATCCTCGCCAACGTTGTATGGTTGATACTGGGAGCTATCTGGGTGTATGGCAGCAAGCGATACGTCGTTTTCACGAGGGGTTAGCCACCGTCTTTTTCACATTTTCAAACCGTCAATCGATCACGTAGCTCCTCACTCAAGCGCTGAAAACGTATGCAACGGAAGAAGCGACCGAGAAATATAAGCAAATACTCAGGGATGTTCGACGATCACTTCTGTGACGAGGGCCTCTACTGGTTCGCATTCGTTGCAGTCACTCTACAGATTGGATTGATAATACTCGGAATAATCGGAGTGCTCGTCCTTGTGTGTCTGGGCGCATTCAAGGTTCGAGCAGCTCTAACCTTCAGTGGAAAATATCAAGAAAAAAAACCAAAAAATATTTCAGGAAGTGGAGCCCTCTTTAGCCTCCCTTGAGGACTGATCCATTCCTTTCTGAACCAACACTATATCTGTCCTTCTCTCTGTGATGACTGCTGCATCTCATTTCTATTATTTTTCTTTCACCCATTTATAGCGATAAACAATTCGGTCCCTCTCCTATCGCAATGCAATTACAAGATGCTGCCTAGAGAAGGAGAAAAATGAATCAGCCTGTAAGGAAAGAAATGCGAAACAATTGGACGAGTGTTCCACTCGATGATCCATTCCAGTATTCACGAATTGGAGGAGTACTTGACTATTTTTTAGGCGCTCATTCCTCGTCCTTTCTTGTCGATTCTCTCTTGACCACTCCGTTCTCTAATCTTGCAGCTTTCTTATCCCGATGGAATCCTCTGGCGACTGCTCTACCCCGCTCCATATTCTCTCATTCGTCTCCGTATTCATCTTCTTCCTCGTTCTCTTCTTCTGCTGTTTTGCTCTCGTTTTCGCAGTCTACCAATTTCAAAAGTAAGATGAGAAGTCGAAGTTCATCAGAATTATAAAAATCAACAAAATTGAGGCACAGCCTTGCAGAATCCAAGTTATAAATTACTTGATTTCAGAAAGGTGACCACCAGCCCACAGAAAACAAAGCCCACAAAAGCGAATGTAAAAGAGAACGACTATGGCCCCGTTCTCGCGTGCAATGTCTGAAAGGTCGTCAAGATGACAGAAGTGTTTGAAAAACCTCAAGGAGTTCTAGAATAGATTACGAACGTAATAAAGTGCAAATCTGGATGTCACATGATAAAAGCTATGAGCATCGGATCCTCCCAGTATCGATCGCACTTCTATCAGTTTTACCATCTCTTCTCACTGAAACCCCAATGCTGACGCATCTTTGCGAATCACATTGAATCCCATTGGAGAAGTGCACAAAATAGGCGGACAGACTCATCGTATTGTTCACTATCTGTCTTCTCTCTCTTCCCACAATGGTTGCATGCTGGGCCCTCGTCGTATCCAACGTCTCTCTCATCGTGTTCACTTTCATTCTAGTCATTCTGTCTTTGATTGCTGTCATATTCATCCGAGAAGTACTGGTCTATTTCAAGAAATGCGTATGTGATCTTCCTAGTTCATCATGGATATCACCACCGCTTTCTTTTGATCAAATAGCTAACTTGCAGGGTTTCGGCAAGGACAACAAGAAGAAGAAGCCCTCAAATCCGCAAGAGTACTGCCCCGGCGAGAGAACAGTCTGATACCGAACAGTCGGACAGAATTCTTAGGAACTCTAGCGAGTAGCACCATCATGTATACAATCATATCCCATGCCACCGATCAGCCCCGAAATTGCATCATCCCAAATACTCGATAAACATCCCTCACTAACCACTTTCTTGGTGATGATGTACGTGAGTGGTTTGATTGCATTGAGTGCCCATTGGGCGATCACGAAGTAAGTGGGCAGTTCACCCACTCCCGATGGACCTGAGAAGGAGGAAGGAGTAGACGAAGCGACCACAATTTTTCGGTACTTGTCTAGTTCTCCGAAAGAGTGTCTATCCACCCCGACCACCAACACTGCGCTTTGAAATATCTTATTAGGAATGAGTGAAACTCAACCATTCTTCCGGGGAACTAGACAAGTGCCAATTTTTCTTCTAAATATCTAGGCATTTACACATATTTTCAGCTGAACGATCCTTATAACTGTTTGACAAATTATGACAGATCATGGTTTTGCAGAAATACCGTCCAATGGATCAATTCACAAGCGAATTTTAAACAATCCCAATAAAACAATATTGATGAGTACACTGACCGAGCACAAGTCTCTCCAACTGGTCTCTCGTCAATCCCATCGCACTCTTCGTTCCCTCTGGCAAAGGCGCCAATCGAACCTGTAATCCGTTCCATCGTTAGCCTCCATATTCACAACATCATTCTTCGCTACAATCAAAAGACCCACTAGAGCCCTCCATGAACTAGCACCTAGTATACACCGTGCAGCCCCTCCCCTCCTCTCTTCTCCTCTCTCCTCACCTCGTGCCATAACTGGGCGATTCTCATCAGCAGATCATGAAGTGGCTGATGCACGTACTCTTCGAAGGAGGGCAGCTGCAATCGATTGATTACTGCATCTTCTTCCTACCGTAACCTTCGCTCTTCTACCGTACCTCTCGTTTATCCATTGTTTTCGCGATGGCCATGAGGTGTCTGTTGCTCACGAAGATGCGAGCGATCACGCTGCGAATTCCAATGAGATACTGTAATCGATTTAAGATTAAACAGACTCTACACGTCTAGTGGTGCTTCAGTCTCTTCTCTACCATTCGATTCCCATTGACCAAGTCTTCCCTTCTCAACCAACCATCTTTCATCAATCTCTTCCTCCTCACCCTTGGTCGTCTGGCGATAGCATCGTCCTCCTTACTCTCTTCCACTTCTTCCTTCGCCCATACTCTCAACCCCTCGTAGTCCATTCTACAACAGTGCATCACCGTCCATTTGACTGCTGCGAGGACGATCAATCGACGACAGATTATGTGCAGCGATTCTGGAAGCGACGGTTGTTTCGAAAATAATCAAACATAGAAACATGAATAATCATGTTTCCTAAATTAATACTGTACGAATACAATAACACTCCGATTGACTCACCGAGAATACTCTCCCTCGTCAATTCCGAACTCATCATAATCGAAGTCATTCTCGCAGCCATAGCGAGGGGACGAGAGAAGAGAATCGGGAATCGCTGAAACGAGGAAAGGATGAGACTATTTCAACAAGTGTGCCAGATCATTCTCTCTCACCCCTCTGTCCTCTCTACCAGGAAATTCGTGAGGAAGACACCACTAGAAATCAGCAGATCAATCAATTATCCCATCCCACTTGTTAACTCACATTATCGTAATCGATAGCTGGTGTTCCACGACACCTTTCCTTCCACCCTTTCGAAAATGCAAGGACTCTCCTGAACGGAATGAGATTATTGCCTTTCAAACAGTGACAACTTACGTGTTCTTTTCGAGCTTGGAGCGAAACACTTCTTGATCTTTGGGTGGTAGAGCGGGGGAAGTGAGAGCGTACTGGAATGGAAAGGAGGATCAGGATCATTAACTCCTTCCTCTTCCATACCTGCATGGATACACTCAGCTCGGGATCCGGAGTCCTTCCATCCTTCTGCATCAGAATTTCCATTTCTTCTTTCGACAGACCAGATGATTCCATCTAAACCAGACAATATTTCTGAATATGGAGAATGAATATGGGTTTCAAACCTCTTCGATCAGTGTATCACTATAACTGCACACTCCTTCTCTCGATGCACTCGTCCCTTCCATCGGATTAGTCACGACGTCCTTCTCGTATACATCTGAACAAGGTTTATTCAAACTACTTTCTCTTCAGCAGATGAATCCTTGAAAATGAAGTCAGTTCCCAATCGCCCTCTCTGAAACCGTACGCGTTGGTTCATCGATGAGCAATTCCTTGATATGGGCCATCGTCATCTCCACTTCTTCTACCGTGAGTGTTAACGCCGAGTGGAAGCTGAGGTGCTCTGAATAATTATCTCATTCTAAATCATTACAACAAGAAACACTGCTGCGTCAATAAATAGAGATCCGCCGAAAATTGGCTTTCAAGTACATGGCGGATTGCGGATTCAACAAGTGGTCCATACCAGATACGAGATCGATGCACTTCGGCCTCACGGGCGACACTCCCAGTCCGTCGAAGATCAGATTGCGCTCCACGTTCTGTCTGCAACCAAGGATCGATAACTGATGCTACAGTGTCCCCTTATTCCGTCTACCGTACTCACACCAACAATCCCTGCAGGAACGTGTGCGTGTTCTCCTTCAGGAAGTTATCGGCCTCGTCGCCTCTCGTCGAGAGACTGCAATGCATGTTTTATAGGGTGAAAATTACACTAACAAATATATTTGTAAAGAGTGGATAGAGGGATGAAAAGGACGAACTTGTGTTCTACGAGATGCTTGATAGTCCCTCGCGAGTAGGCAGAAAGAGCGCATGAGGATGACTCCGCCTCCTACAATTAGAGCCATTATTTTGTTTACTCATATGCGCTATCAAGAACGAGAGACTCGAAAACGAAGAGTAAGCTAGCAATGTGCTTACGTGTTCTTCGCCTTCCTCCAAAAAGATCATCGTTCGTTTGAGTTGACCCATGAGAGTGTCGAAGACTGCGAATCGACCTTCCGACGCACTGGAAAGGAAATTGATTGCATTATCCCAGCATCTGAGTATTAAAAATCTGAGTTTATCGTGGGCCACAAAGCAACTGCGCCCTCTTATGCCTCACCTGCTCCTCAACTTCTCTCCCACATTCTCCTCCACTCCTGATCTGACTCTGAGAGGAAGGAATCCATTGGTGAGGAATCGACATTTGGGACAGAAGACAATCTCGCCTCGTCGCTCCTCCCCTCGCTCACGCTGAAACAATTCATAGACCATTACTTTTATGCTTCAACCTCATCATATGACGCAGTTCGAGTAAGAATCGAGCACATCGGGAGTGAGCCGGCACAGCGAAAATGGGTCGATTCTCTCTAAGTAGGCGATTTGGGGTTCTCGAGGGTGCTGATGAATATGCGCATGTTCATTTTTCATATTGAGCCTTCGTCGGCTCCAGACGACGTCACGTCGAAAACCATTTTATTTATATTTCCACGTTGTCGATAGCTCTAAAAATGAGTGAGTGCGGTTCCCAGGGTAGAA
>LS490420.1:568222-582840 GCA_900490845.1 Pristionchus japonicus
TTCTACCCTGGGAACCGCACTCACTCATTTTTAGAGCTATCGACAACGTGGAAATATAAATAAAATGGTTTTCGACGTGACGTCGTCTGGAGCCGACGAAGGCTCAATATGAAAAATGAACATGCGCATATTCATCAGCACCCTCGAGAACCCCAAATCGCCTACTTAGAGAGAATCGACCCATTTTCGCTGTGCCGGCCTTTGATCGAGTCTTACACAAACGGCGTCATATCATCGTAATGCTATTGAGTCTGGACGATAGTCCCTCCTATCCTCTCACCTGATGGCTGTAGACGGTCTCTCTGTACTGCTCGAGACAGCTGATATGGGCGTGGTGCCCGCACGTCTTCAGTTCCAACATTGACGGCGTCGAGATAAGATCGCAGTGCTCACCAGCGACCTGCGCAGTTTGCCATTACATCCATGATTTCAACTCGCCATTTTCACGCAACAATCGGCGAGGAAACACACAGACTGTTGTGAATTGCACTTCTCTAAAGCTGAATAGTCATGAACGCATACCATTGGTTCGACGGATGAGTTCATGTATCTCCAGAAAGGGGCGTGATGGCGATATTGAAACTTCGCTGCTGTAATGGACATTTGTTTATTCCGATTGTAATGGATTTTTGCAGACTCCATGCAGTATACTATTTCAGTGCAAATTTTTCGCGGATCCAACAAGCGGTGATATATTTTGTCTCAACCCTTTCTTGGTCCAAATGAACTGTAAACTTTTTTGTTACAAAAGCCGGAGAAGTTATAAAAATCGATCTACCGTATACCTAGCACAAAAAATGAATTGAGAACTGACTTTTCAAAAATCGAAAAAAAATTGAACCTTGTTTTAGACCGATTTTTTTGTTTCAACCCTTTCTTGTTCGGAATGAACTGGAAATCTTTTTTTGTTACAAAAGCCGGAGAAAATTAGAAAAATCGATCTACCGTATACCTTGTACAAAAAAATGAATCGAGAACTGACTTTTCAAAAATCGAAAAAAATGAACTTAATTTTCACCTAAAATAGAGATTTGAAAACAAAAAATAATAATTTATATTTTTTGTCATACAGCCACATCCCGGGTGAAGAATTATCGGTTGCTGAGTACCTCAAACCAGAATCAGAAGCAATAAATGACCGATTCGAAACCATTCGTAGCCATAACTGCTCATTAACCAAACTGATTCCTCACCCTCTCCATCCTTCTGCAATTCCTCATCCAATTCAATCAGTGTCTTGTCTGGTTGACTCGCGTCGATCGAATTGAGATACGAACCATTGAACTGCAATTTGGCCAATCTGATCCATGTGATAACTTATCAGGTTCTTGAAGTATCACACTATCTATGTTAATGGCCAATGATCACTCTACCGTAATCTCTTCCCCATACCTGGACGAATGCGAGGAGTCCTATCGGGTTGTCGATGCTGGCTGGTGTCTCATCGCCGCAGATCGGACACTCGTACTGCTCCACCGTTTTCTGGAAAGCGGACATCGTCCGATAAATCAATAATCAACAGTATCATGGCTGATAAAGTATCCATCTCCCTTCACTCACATCGCTAGTATCCAATCTGTCCAGATCCTCCTGTGTCATCTTCTCGTTTTCCATCAACTTTTTCATCGTCTGAAAATTGCGAAATGCTTTATTGATTATCCACAAATGTACAAACCGCGCCTGACTTCTTCGCATTTTGCTCAGCAATTCTCTTCCTCAATGCCTCAGCCGCGGCTTTCTTCCTCGCAATCATATTGTTCGGAGTAGTATCTGAAAATAAATTAATGATTAATTTAATTAAAACAAATGAAACAATAACCTTTAGCTTTGGGCAGTTCCTCCACTTCCATCTTCTCTTCCTCTACGATCTCGGGATATCGCTCATTCAGCATTTCGCGGAAACGCTCGTCACTAAAATGGCGTAATTTTAATTAAAAATATTTAAAAATAAATAAAAACTTTTTTAACGTGAAAATGCAAAAGCAGCCTCAGGGTTAACCTTCTTTGAGGTCTCTAATCACAGTAGATCAGATGACACGCATGAATGGCATCATTGGCGCGGCAAGAGAAAGGGTGAGGGGAGGGGGAACCGAACCGACGAGTGGTGGAGCGAGAGACTACCGCTCTACCGCCTGCGCCACGGGGGAAAGTTAGCTCGTTCGTCTACTCACTCTCTATAGAGGATAGTCAGCAGTCGACCGTAGTATTCAGAGGGTGTTCCAGCGATTATTCGGACCTGGAGAGGTTATAGATACTAATTTTATCCTATTTGAAGCATAAAAGTAACATCCCTTTCCCTTTAACTCACTTTGATCTCTCCTTTGACTGCTTCTCTCATCATCTCCCTCACTTTCTTCTCTTCTTCCTCCTTACTCATCTCTCCTTTCTTCAAATTCATCGCCATAAACACTGGTCCTATCGAGAGAATCGACGAAGCGAGGGATCGAGGAGGACTGGAAGAAAAAGAAATTGGTTAACGTACGTTAGATCATTACTATTGCTGACAACTTTTCTCGAGCGACGAGACTAAAAGAACAAACAAACGATACCCCTGTGGATCAGAAAGATCGGTGTGCAACTGCTTCCTCCACTCGGCCTCTTCCGGTTGCGTCTTCATGTACAGAAACTGAAACGGGTGATTACTTAGAATGGAAGCAAGGTCCAGTTCACAAATCTATCATGGTTTCCGCAGTCATACAAAGTGACTCACCGCCGCAGACAACAGATAGATGACGATCTGCATCGTCTGATCCTTGAAGAGGAACTCATGAGGCTGCTCGTTGGTAGAGACTCCCGAGAGACGTCGCTCCAGCTCCGCTGAGTCTGCTATGTACTGAAACGAACTCATTCATTTAATGCACGAAACATAAAACCGTCACACGATGTTCATGAGCAATGCGTACCTTATCGATGATATAGCAGTACGTTTCGAGTAGTCGATGATTGACGATTAGTCGATATACTCCCATGTTGAATTGGGATCGTCGTTTGATCGATTCCTCGAAGGAGGGAAGACGGTACGGCGTCCAGATCTGGCAATGAAACACATTTTCACTGTTTGGAATCGCAACAAAGACGAGAAGATGGAATTCACACACATTCTTCACTTGGTGCTCGGGACGGGCTGCCATCTTGCGCTCACTGCAATCGGAACTCGTCGTTGGTTGTTTGAACAGTCAAATTCAACTTGCACACTAACAGTTTCACGAAACATTACGAAGCAAAAGTTATCGATTGTAAACATGATACATGATCTCTAGTCTCTGCATGGCACTGGCGGCGTGTCTCAAACTCGTCGATCGACCCATCACGAGGAGAGGACAGAGATGATCGATCTGCGAGGAGGAAGGGTGAGAGGGGGAGATGAATTGCGTTTCAGAGATCGTTCAAAACGTACAGACGCATCTACAGTTGCCGACGAAGACTTTGTTGGGAAATAAAATAAATTGAAGCTATTTTACTTTTAAGTGCTTTAATTAAAATGCTTTTGCGAAGTCCAGATTTAAACAGGTTTCAAGGGTTCTACTTTTTTTTTCGATAGCCATGATGAATTTTTAAAAAATCGCTTTTCAATCTCTCAATCAAACCTGTGCCTGGCTGCTCAACGAGTAGACTCCCTGGTCGAGTGACTCGTCCAGTTCCGGATCAGAAAAGACTGCGACCTGAAAGGGAGAAATAAGTCAGTCCTCGATACATTTCTACCGTACCTCAGCCAGGATCTTCTCAAAGTACTCATCGACCAGCTCCGCTCCGTGACTGCCCTTCTCCGCCATCGACTGACGTAGCCTAAAGTATACGGTAAGCATATCGATATTCGCTATCACTATACAGTATCAACTAATCCATTACACTAAAACACATGCACATCCGTCCAATCGATAACTGCCCCTCAACCGTACCTCGAATGGGGCATCTCAGCACAGGCCAGCTTGCACACGATATCGTCCCTCATCGATTCCTCTCCACTCTGCTCGCCCACTCCCGGAAGGAGAACCATCTCTGCGATTAGTCTGCAATTGGAGGACGATCCGATTCATCCAGTACACGAGTTTCCTAATGCTAACAAGTGCTAAGCTGTCAAAAAACTATCAATCGTAATGTAATCTAACGATTTTCGTCAGTGTCCGCCACTTTCTGGTAACATTACCTCCGCAAAGTCACGGGATAGTGATCACCAGCCCCATCAAAAATAAATGAACCTCACCTGAAACATCCGAACACGACTGTATCCACCCATTCCGGCCTCTTGAGGGAGACCGCATTGGGCGGAATGTAGCAGACTCCGGAGTCGCCTGTCTGCAATGTCCATTCATGTTTCGTCGATTCTATTTGGCATAGATGCGTTTGCTTCCATAATATACCCTTTTCAAGCTTGATCCCCTCCTTCTCACCTCCACCTTCCATCTGATTACATCTCCGAGGGAGAATGCCTCGAAAAGAGCGTGTAGTACGTCATCCGCTTCCATGTTCGCCGCGCACAATCTGAATATTGAAGATTAGAAAGATCAAAGATCACAATCTTTAAAAGATCGATTATCACCTGATCAGATCCAGATCCGGCATGTAGTACGAGAAGAGCATGTGAGTCTGTGCGTAGAGACACGCCTGAATAATCGATAATCTTGTGTGCGTACCGTACTCCAATACCATCGTAACCCTCAACTCACGGGTATTCTCATCTGCTGTCCGTTCCTCACCCACATCCCGGCCGCCCATTCGGCACGAGCTGCCTACAAGAAAAGAAAAATAATTGGAGAGATCGAGATTGCACATCGAATTACTCCGAGTTCACCCTTCATCGCACCATCAATCTCACGGTTGTTTTACGTCACAATTAGGTATTTTGCAGCATTTATTGCCCATGGCCCACCTGAATCCGCAGTGGATGCAGCATCAACACGTGGAGGATCTCCTTGCTCTCCGTATGAGCCAGCTTCTCCATTCGTTGTCGGATCGACGGGAAATCGGCTGCAAACAATCGATACACAACTCTCTTTCCAGCAAAGTAATGAATAAAACCAAATCGTCCTTCTAACTCACACGTGTATGTGATGAGGGTGGAGAAATGGCGAGAGAGGGGCAGATGGAAGGTCACCTGCAATCATTTGCTCCATTCTATTATTGTTATTATACAATTAACAATGTATTGGAAACTGATTCACAGATGATTTGTGTATAGTCTGAACCGTCAACTCGACTCACCGTACTCTTTCCCAACTGGAACGGCTTTCCCGCATGGTCGAGATCCATCTTGTAGAACCAGTTCTGTAAACTGATATTATGAAGCTTCAACGAAAGACGGGTCAAAGAAGTTTCCTCTGTATACCCGAAACACAGTCTGCCATCAAGCCCTCCATTGCGATCGCAAATAATTTCAAACATGTCTTCTCGCCTGTAGACTCTTCCAGCAGGCATCATAGAACGCGGCAGCTCCCTCGTCATCCTTCCTCGCGACGATCCCGAAGACGAGATTGAACATGCTGCTGGCTGACATCTCGTACTCTAGTACTAGCGTCCTGAAATTAATCAGGTCTGCATTTTTCTGTATTGCCACAGGCTAATGTTCTCAGTACCATACCAACCGTGCAATTAAGTAACTGTGAAACACAAAAAAAAGATAAACCAAATTGTAATTTCTTCTTCCTCAGTCGCTCACCTCTGGTACACATCGGGTCTCTCGTTGTGCAGATGATCGCCAGCTGAGATGCGAGAGATCGCGTCCATGCCTGCAATCAACTAGTCAACTGCCAACCCGCAACTTTTGTGTTTCACAAAATAACAAAACCCGTTTCTTCCGAGGAAAAAAATGTCAGAAAAGCGATTCTCTGAAAAGCGGAAAAGCGATTCTCTAACAACACATTTCACAATTGGAATAAGACGAATCAATGCTTCCTTCGACCCACAATGCATCTTCTCTATGACATCGAAGTACATTCTCATCGTCTTCTCGTCTCTGCACATTTTCGAGACGACTTCTGAGTGAGACAGCAGATTCTGAGTGTCGCCCATTGCGAACCAGTAACTGCAAGTAATTAGGTTAATTAATTCCTCACTGATTAAATAATTAAGTAAGGTGGTCCCATTATCAGATTCTCCTAGACCAATCGATATGCTCACCCATGCATATGGAGTACTTTGCTCACAACATCGAGTGTGAGCCACTCTCCGATCTCTTTCTGCCGTTGTTCCTCTGCCAGTTCCTGAAGATCATTTTATTGGAAACTGATACTTACGCATCACCAGCACATTTCGCACGTCGTCTCGTCGATTAGGTAAACAACGAGTTATTATAGAAAGCGAGGCTAACCTCCTCATTCCGCCTCCTCAATGGTGGAAAATCGACCATTCGACGTGGTACAACTCTATCATGTCGCGCCTGTGGCAGTTCATCCAGTGGAACTGACGGGGAAATGATGAACAGCTTCAATCGACTTCCCCCATCCCTCACTTACTAATCTCAACTTGTCCTCCTCTCCTCTCGAATTCATTATCCTCCTCCTCATCTTCATCTTCATCATCAGCCATCTCCATTGCATCTTCTTCTCTCTGCCGTCTCTGTTCTCTTTCTCTCTCCATTAATCTCCTCCCTATCTCTTCCATTCTCTCCCTCTCCCTCTCCGCTTCTCGTCGTGCTTGAATCCGTTCGTATCGCTGTCGAAGCGCCCGAAGCTCCTGTAATGATTCCTCAAAAAACAAACGTGAACTTAGTTATATCATAACAATTTAAGACGGTGAGCTCGCCTCCGTGAAGATCTCTTCTCTAGCAATCAAGTAATTCACTCACTTCAGCGGGAGTAGGTGATGGCTTAATCTCCTTCGGGAGTGGTTTGATGGGCACTGCCTTGAGATCTCCCTTGAGAAGAAGGAAGGCTACCGAGTTGAACATCAACTGGAATAACAAACATCACTTTAGAAGTGCAACATTTGTAGGATACCGTATTAATAATGCATAAAATCAAAGACCTCACCATGGGTAGATTAATCTCATCGGTCAGTTTAGCACAGAGTGCAGCCGATGAGAGCATCTGAAAGAAGAGCGATTACCATTTAGCTATAGATCGTCAACCTTGTTTCATATTTCAATATTGAGCTTGCACTCCTCTCACCTGGACGGAGATATGAATTATTCTACTGGAGGCGGCAGAGATCACTTTGTACTCCATCGCATGATGATTGCACGCATTCCTGATCGTATCGGCAGTCCATGGATAGAGAAGGAAGAAACGACGAGCGAATTCATCCTGTAATCATTCGTTTTCATTGTTCATACATTGATCATTCTCATACTGATTTTCTGTTATTTTTCCCCAAATCTCGACATGTACTCCGATTTACAGATTATTTAGAGCAGACATAGCTCACCGACTATAAATTCATGGAAACGCCTTTTTACCTTACCACACGACAAATTGACGCATAGTTCAGAATAAGAAAAAGGGGAAAAGGTTGATACTGACTCTGTATAGGGTGTCTCCAAGGAAGACGAGAGTGAGATTGATGAGTGACTGGGGGAAGACGTGCACGCGCATCCAGAACAGCAATTCGTGCAGGAAACACGTGTTCCTGAAGGAAAATCACTTTATTCGCTTTGAATTACACCCTTCCATCATTTTTTTCAACCCAGAAGCGTTCGTCTGATCTAAAGAACATACTACTCACTTCATCTGTTCCTTGGGGAAATCGGGAAAGTATTCTTCCAGCATATCGTATCGAAGAGCGCCTTCGGCTATCGCCTGCAATACGACGTTCCATGCTGCTCTTCCTTTCAAACACAGTTTCAATCTCTCATGACTAACCTCGAAGTATTTGTGATCCTCTCTGAAGTGTCGAAAGGTCTTCGTACTGAACTTATCCAGAACATCTTCGGAAGGCTGAATTACAAATTATCATTATTGAAATATTCCGTTCAAAATGCGGACACTGGAAGTCAGTCCTACAAATTTCACCCATGGCTAAATACTCATGAATCTTTACGACAATTTATCATGTAACCTACCACTGCGAAAACCGAAGCGTAGATTTCCTTATCGATTAATATTCGAGCGAAAGCATCTCGGATCGGACCACCGTAGTCAACGCATTCCTGCAATCGATTAGCACGGAATATAATTTTGAAATCTTTCTAGCACTCAGGATGATCAGATGATTCTGAGCAACAATAACTGTCGTCAATCTCCTTCATACCTGCAGTAGTGCGACCAATTTGCTCGCTCCGCACACTTGATCTATCCGATCCCCGTCTTTCTGAAATGAATATAAGTCGTTAAAAATAATTCAACATTTAGTAACAAAAAACTAAATCAGATTAGTTAAACAAAGATCAAGAACTTTAGTTGCAAAATCTCTCATTTCAGATACGAATGTCTCTCACATGCAGCATGTACGGAGGAACCAGATGCTCTGGATAATCTCTCTTCTGCGCACGAAAGTAATCGAAGACCAGCATTAAAACACGCATGAGGATAAGCCTGAAAGATTTTTTTTCAGTTTTTAATCATAGATTATTTGTTTGTAATTAATTAGGAAGATGCGTAACATATTTCGCAAGATTCGATTTGTCATTATGTCGAAAGACATAAGCGAGTAGGATGAGTGAGTCAACATCTCATCTCATCTCTTCCCTTCTCTCCACTCACTCAGATAGACTAACGATGGTCACTGGAGGAGGAGGCGGTCTCTCTGCATTCTCTCCGTGAAGCGTGCAGAATCTGCGGATTAATCGTTCAGTATCAATCGATATTTCTCATTCCAGACCATTTCTACCGTAGTCAAGGATACAGTAACCCTACCCTGATTCCTTCAACACATCCTCGTTGCCACAATCACATGCTCCTCCTTCACGAGAGAAGAATCTGAGAGAGGGACCAATCAATAATTAATAATCAATCCGAGTAGTGTTAGCTCCTCGTGGGGGGAAAGAGGATATCCGACCAACCGGGTGACGTCATGATCCTCGTGGTTTCCTCCCTTGAAACACGTGGCACAGAGTGACATGCCTGCAACCCGAGAGATTGATGAGATCGCTACCAGTCACGGACCATTAAGAAGGAGATTGAAGTGATCAACAATACTTACAAGGAGTCAACGAGCAAGTGTTGCATCTGTATGCTATCGCGTCGCTCTCCCAGATCACATTGCACTTCAACGAGAAATTGTGCTCGTTCACTGCAAAACATCGATTCTGCATACACGAAAATCAAATCAATGGAGGAATCAATGGAAGGTCAATCAATGCATGCAATAACAGTAGATAGTTACAGTAGTTTTGTTAATTAATTGGCAGTGCAAATCAAAGACTGCAACAAATGGCTCACTTAATTTCTGAAAATCCTCCTTGCTTTGTCCTTGACAGATAGCGATTTTAACAGCCATAATTGCCTGTAATGATAGAATCAAAAAGTTTCTTCCAACTCTCAGCATACATCATCCATATTCTTTGTAGGATCTTGAATTGGGGCGACGATACTTTCAATGAGTTTATCGAGATGACGAGCATTCTTTCTGTGATTGAGCAGAACAAAGTATTGCATGATATATCGATGATTCTGTCATCTGATGCAATTAGCATCAGATGCAACAATTATCGTAAATCTTTCCACGTGACAGGAAACACGCAGTGACACATGAATGACACTAAAACAAGTCTATACGCAACTCAACATACCTTAATTCGGGAGAAAAGTGTTCCACTCCAACTGATGCTCCCAGATTCATAGGGTATCCAGCTAATTTGAGGTCGTCGGCTATGGACTTCCATTTGAGATACTCAGTCCCGACCTGGAAGAAAGGAAATGAATCCCATTCATTGAATCAATTTTTTACTATGAACAATTTACTAGATGGAAAGCTCAATTAGAACGGATCAATCGAAATATCAATCTGTATGTAAACAAGACCGGAAGCTCGTAGCAAGTTCATCTTCTCTATAACGCTAATCTAATAAATGCTAATGAGTAGCCAATGCTCACTTCATTCTTTCGGGGAGCTTTAGACAGCAATCTAGCCGATAAGTCCGGCGGTGCCGGCTCGGCCGGAGGCATGATTACCTGAGAGTAAACAAGGTTCTTCACGAAATATTAAGATTACACAATCAAATTGTAATGGATAGAGCGGGGTTAGGTGACGTAATGGACGTCCGGTGTTCTGATGGAACGTTCGAGAACATAAAATGCAACGACGATAAAGCACAAGCAAGAATATTCGCAATACCAACGACTGGGGATCCCAGAAGCTCTTTTGAAAGAGAACAACATTCATTTTCTACCATATTCCATACCAAACTGGGCATTCTTCTGACAAATCGGCTAAGGGGACTCGAATTGTGAGAGAAATGAACGAAAAGCAGATGCAGTTAGGAAGCTTCAGCAATAACTATGGCGACACAGCCGAATCATGCGAGCTGGGAAGTTACCGTAGCATAGAGCTGTGTCAGACTTTAAATTTCAAGCTCTCATTCTCAAGTAACTAGCTAAGCTATGTTTTAACTCAAATATTAAAACTAAAATATATCTCGATTATACAAATGAATATTAAAATGATAAAGAAATCGCTTGCTCTTCTGATTAAACGTACAAATAACTCGGAGACCAAAAATCATCAGCGATACAGTAACCTTGAAGTAATCTAATCTAACGCCTTGCTGTTTTCCATGTATGTATGCGAGCTTCTTTATCATTTACCACTTTGATCTACGATATTCTACTAAAAGAGCAGCTTTGATGAAAAACCGGGAAATGAGTCATGGTTCGAAACAATGGAACAACGACTTCCATCTGGCAGATTGACAGATCCTTCCATCTGAACCTGCCTGTCTCCAAGCATGTTCACACACGTTCCATTGTATTCATCTCCTCTCAACTATCTCTCACCTCCTATCATTCCTCCACAAAGGTCTCTCTCCCCCTCTAAATTTCTCTCACTTTCCCGCCATTTCCTTCTCTTATCTCTGTCACTCTAAAAAGGACGCCATCTCATCTCCTTTTTTCGAATGACTCTTTCTTTTTTTCAAAGATTATCATTTCAGGATCTCAATGATGGATAAGATCACAACGGGTGTTGCACAGATGGAGATAGCGTCTGCTATTCCGAAGCACATTATTGGAGAGATTCCATCTGGAATTCAGACGAATACTCCCGTAAGCTCTCAAACATTTTCAACCTTCAAAGCGATGGAATTTCCAGAACAATCTCGACACGCCTCCTAACGCCCCTCGAAAGCCCAAATCGCCCTCAAGGATTACGGTAAGATCCATCTACCGTAAATCCCGCCATCTCAACTATTCAGGGCGATTGCAAACCAATTCCTCTTTCACTCGACGAAGATTGATCTCCAACCATATACTTCATTTGAACATAGACTTCACATTTCATAATAATTGTTGTACATAATCTGCACGAGCCTTCAATAAACCACGATTTATATTCGACAAGCACGACTTTCAATGGGAAGAATCGGTAAATACGGTAAATCACAGACAAGGGTAGGGGATACTGTAACAACTTGGACAGAAAGACTACAGGGAATGAGGGTCACTACTGGCTTACTGTAGTCGATCAATGGGATAATCGATATATTGATTAGATGAGTGAATGGGTGTATTCTCCACCACTTCTCTGATCTCCCATCGCTAGAGAAGAAGGAGCCGGGAGACCGAATTCAGAGCTGAAAAAGGTAGCGTAAAGCAGATCATAAATTTACGTTTTTAATTATCAAAAGTTTTGATTCAATACACAACTCAAAAGTAGCAACACCGTAGCAAAATAAGTTAGAGCATGTTTGTTTCAACCAAAGAAGTTATCATGTCCCTTTCACGCACTCAAATCATAACAAGTGCAGATAACTCACAAGTAGTCTCCTCCTCCATTGGTCGCACTCCTTTCGATCTCTCCTCCCATCAGATCGATCAAGAATGGATTCGTCTCTGCCAGTCTCATTCCAGTTGGAGTCGGAGTCGTCACTGTGACCATTGGAAGAGGGGGCGGAGAGTAGACTGGAGGAGCAGTGTAGACAGGAGGAGGAGAGACGGGACCAGCCAGAGGAGGGACTACCGTACCCATCGAGGGAGAGACGGTACTCCCTACCGTCAATCCTGCCATTGCCAATCGAGGCTGCAGTCTGTTCAGTTCCTCCATCGCTCGTTCTTGCTCGCGTCTCACAACGAATTCAGGCGGAGGTGCTGAAAGGGTTACGGTAAGCGAGTTATGGTTACGGTAGCCTTTCTACAGTACACTCACGTAGGAGAGGGACAGCATTGGAAGGAGCGTAGGCTGCTACTCGACTCTCGTCAGAAGTGAGGAACGGATCGAGGTTAGTGGAAGGATGGAAGGACGGTGGCTGAACACAACCAATCGATAACTGAATCTAGTGGGGGTTACGGTACCGAGGGAAGCGTGGCGAGAGCGTCTTGGGCACTCAAATCGATCAGCGAGGTGGAGGCACGGTCAGCATAGTGCTCGTTCTGTTGAGGCAAATTAGAGATAGAGCAACCGAAAGAAAGCAGAAAAGTAGAAGAAGAAATAAGCAGTGCACACGCCATTCACTCTGACTAGACTACCGTAATATCCTCTACCGCATTCCTTACCAAGTTGTTCTGTGCAGCATAGATGTGCTGGTTGCTGGGTCTTCTTCCCGAAGAGGAAGAAGATGCGGAGGGAGTAGAGGGGGAAGCGACCGAAGAGGGACCATATCCGACTATGCGACCTTGCTCCTGCAATTGAGCCATTGCAAAGGGTCAAACTACACTACACCATCACTTTCACAAGCCACACTTCACACTCGATTAACGAAACTCTCAGTGGTTAAAGAATTATACGTAGACGAATTCCAGAGCAAAACAGGCATTCATTTGGGGTTAATACTATTTTCCACATTATTGAAAATAACCTGTTGCTGTAGTTCTCTGGCAATTCTAGCATCATCCTCAGCCTGTTTCTGGGCGAGGAATCTCTTGACTTCCTCCTCTCGATTGAATTCCTCCTGCAGACGACGAGCGATCTCCTCGTCTGTCTCGGCACTGCAAAGGAGTGGATTAGGACAACCTCACTTTGTTTGTTATTTCTCATTCAAGGAGGTCACGTGTTTCGCAACTTCTACTTGGAGAAGTCACAAAATAGAATCGGTGTGACTCAGAAGGAAAACAGACGCCAAGAATGTGGATAAAGTGTAGTTTGATAAGCAGTTCACTATCGACCCAATACGATTTCAAAACTCGAAAGCGTGCACTTTCTACAGTTAGTGAAAGTTCAAGGCTCCATATCAAAATATCGAAATAGTAGCATGATAATTAATAACAAATGAAACAACAGCAAAAAAAAAGACTGACACTCTGCTGAGATGCTCTCTTCTCAGTGCTGCCTGTCTCTCCATCTCAGCGACTTGCTCCTCCCGACTCATTTTCGTGTCCGAACCTGGTGTTGAGATATTACTGTTATTTTGACAAAATTCTATGCTTTGACGGCTGAAAACACTGTGTATGGGAATGTATCTTTCTTAGACACGTATTTAGACGCCACTCACATGATCAAGTACCATATCCTCTAATTACAGTTCCTGTGGCTATACTTGACATCGCAACTGGGAAGAACCTCTCACCAACGAGTCTTCGTTCCTGTCGATTAGCACTGAAATGGGCGCCAAACTCCTGATCCTGAAGACGACTAGCAAGAGATGCATCGGAGAAGAGATCGAATCGCTCTCGAGCTGAAAATAGGGGTTATTTGTCAATAACAATCGTGCATTGATATCACACAAGTGAAAACACAATCGAAACACGCACCTTCCTTGACGGAGTTGGGAACGTCGCCAGAAGCCATGCTCAGCTACTGCAAATAGGGTAAATACTCAATTGCAAGGGAGTAAAATGCGCGAAAACACAGCAGATGGGGAGAGAGAACTGGTTGGAAGAAGAGGAAGGGATCAGAGGGACTCCTTGAGGAAGAGAGAATTAGAGATGGAGAGACATGACTCAGTTCTTGATGTGTATGAATCAATGGGAAGAGAAGATGACCACCTGAGAGAGTGAGGAATGGAAGTGATAAGAGAGTGGAGGGGAAGGCGATCGAAGGAAGCGTCAAAGGGGGGAAGACAAGCTCCCTTTCACTCCTCCGAGGAGAACAAGCGCCCTTTCGGGACAAACAAACACTCGATTCTTTCGTTGCAAGTGACCAAGTGGATCCTTAGATAGCAAGGAGATGCATGATCAAGAAAAAACGGACGGGGAACGACTAAATCAACAGAAAACGCGGGAGAAAGCGGGAAACAAAACGTAAAAAAACAAGTGCAGTCAAATCAATGTTACAGTAGGTCGATTCACCACCGTAATTGTGACTTGATCACTAAGTGGTGTTTTTCAAATCTTTATTTTGTGAATTAGGGACCACCATCCAAATTTGAATTATTTTTTAATCAGCCTGATTTTTGTTTCAATGTAGTGAGAGGCAGTGCTGGAGTTCGAAATAATAACTAGATTACCTACTTTAGTTGAAAGTTTTTGCAAACAAAGGGTCTCGTCGAAGCTCCGCCCCCCGTGGTGCGTTGACCGGTTCCTTGTGTCACCTATTTTTCCGTGTGTCGTTAATTAAAATTTTAAACGATATTAATTTTTCTTTCTTTCTTTATT
>LS490420.1:584537-628657 GCA_900490845.1 Pristionchus japonicus
CCGACGTCAGTAAAAAATTCGAATGGAGGTGAAATTGATAGAATTTTTTCTCAGGGTTATATCAAGGAATGAGGAGTCATACAAAAAATGAAACAAGTGAGTACGACAACGATCGAGCAATAACATGAACACAAACCTACACCCCACCTTCAACCACTAATTATAAATTTCCTCAAGGGAGGATCACAACCATAGTTTTTTTATCATACGTATTATGGTGTACTAATTATGTGTGTGGAGAAATTAAAGCGAAAAGAGTGGGCACGAAAAATTAATGCTCATGAAACATGGAATTTTCAAGACATTGCTTCAGCAAAGGCGCAATACCTAAGTTGGTCAAAGAACAGAGTGGACGAAACAACAGGGCCACAATGGCGGATAGATTTCCTATCAATTTCACAAACAATTGGGCTAGTGGCAAGACTCTAACATAGCAATAGAAATAGGAAATGGGGGTTTCGGGTAAATCATCACTGTTCAGATAGCCATTACTTGTCAGTTACAAAGCGGAATGATTGGATGCTTCTGTGGTAGGTTCGTCTATATTTGAGGAACACGATAAAAAAGGGGCAAAAAATTAGACAGTCGGGAACATAGGGAAAAGTGCAACGGAAATGAACTTCACCGTATCACTGGAAAACCCAAACTTTGAGAGAGCATAGCGAAAATTGGATAAGAACAAATCACTTCAAATGCTGTCACATAATGTGCATCGACGATCTCAATAGAGGCAAGAAGGAATTAGTAATAGTCGAGCTTAAACACGAGAACGACAGGCGAAAAACATGATTTTCCCAAAAATATCGTTTTAGAATAGGCTGAATTGCAAAAAATGGACAAGAACAAGTTAAACGAGACGATTAGGAGCGGCTCTGCGATAGATTTCCTAACAGACGAACACACATTTCGAGAGGGAGGAACTATATTTAATCGATAATCGCGATGAAACAAAATTAAGCCGTAAAAATTTGAATTGGCGCAATCAGGAAAAGACAGAACTGTCAACGGCTTTTCCCCGGTTTTCATTTTGAGCGTTCCGGTTTGGGGGTCCCTATTTGTGAATAATGAAAACAGGTTTCCAAAGAACAACATTTCAGATGGCATGTAAAACTTGAGAATTAGCATTTCAATCTGAAACGCACATTGTTTCTTCTCCCTCCATTCCTCCGTTCTCGTTCCTCACAAGTGGTTGGTGCTGCTCTCTCTCTCTCTCTGTAGACCAATGCACTCCAACATGCAACAGTTGAATACGTTCGCTGGCGCTGGACAGGTATTTCGTATACTGCTGAATCTCCCCTCCAATCGATGCTAGCAGCCAACACTCGTGTCCTACCGTATCCTCACCGAAGACGATTTCGTGGCTGTGAAAGAGTGAGTTCAATCTTATTTTCCCCTCAAGACCCAATCTATCAGATTGGGCAATCGATGTCTTCCTCAACGATATCACGATGACTACTGGCTGGGACTCGTGAGCTCACCCGAAACTTACACCACTTTCGGTGAGATATACCGTACTCCCCAATTATCGATTCCCATCTCAGGCATCTTCGACGTGTATCAAGACCATCTCATCGGAGTCGTCTCAGTGCTGGTTATCGATTAGTCCGACTACCGTACCTCCAATCGATAATCTTCAGATGGACGTACAGGAATACTGTTCCGTCGAGTATCTGAGCGAGGTCGAGAAGAGTTTGATGGCCGGCGCTGCTCAGGTACCGTAACCATCAGTTATCGATTGATTGATTATTGTATCCTACCGTACTCCAGGTCTGCTACATCTGCACTCTCTTCGTTGCACACACGAGTCGGAGTCAGGGAATGGGACGGGGACTGCTCCTTCGATGTATCGAACACATCCGAGCTACCGTACCCAGAGGTGCATCCAACTGGTCAATCACGAACTGAGTTCCTTCTCTTCTCAGGCTCAGTGATCTACCTCCATGTCCAATCGTCCAATCAACCAGCCATCTCCATGTACACTAATCTCGGCTTCCTACAAGCTGGAATGATTCCTGGGTCAGTTGACGATCTGATACCGTATCTTACCGTAATCTTCAGGTACTACAAGGAGAGTTTCGATTCGACTCCTCAGAATGGTAGCATGGACGCTCTGATTCTGTACAGAAGATTTGGTTGAGCGCCGATCGATAATTGTTCGAAACGATCTCCAATCTTATCAATCAATATTCGTCGCTTTGTTTCCTAATAAAGATTTTGATATCGAATTATCAATGGCTTTCTCTACCTGGCAACTTCAGTATCTTGCTTCTACTATATCAACAAGATCAAGTACAGTAAAGATTCTTCAATGGAAGAAAGGGGCGGAGTCAGCCAGGGGAACACTCCCTCGTCTTAGTTCCAGACAGACAGCAATCGTGTCCATCACTTGATACTCAGACGTAACATCTGATTCAGTCGTGCAGTTTACACAAAAATTCTCCCCTTCTCGCAACACTCAGAAAACTATTCCCCCTCTCTAATTTCATTTCTTCGGAGCAATATCTCTAGCTTGTAGCATATCAAACCCCCGTAGAGAGCAGAAATCGGATCTCGTTCTCACTATCACCCTCATTCATTCTGTTTTCCGTTCATCGGTCCCTTCCCCTCTTCCTCCTCCTCCTTCTTCCCTCTATCACTCATCAATCCCTCCTCATTCTCTACCAATCGCTCTTTTCTCTGTTCCTCTCCCTTCTCTCTGGGAAATCCCACCCGTTTTTTTTATCCGACACGCTGCATTCTTGAGTCCTTTTCTTCTTCATCGAGAACCTTTACTTCCAGCTATGACCTCCGTCTATGTTCCGAACCCTGGATCTACTGAAGAGAGAGAGCCTGTCACACCAGCCTTCGTTGATGGTAAGAAACTGACTTTCGTCTAAGAGTAACGAAATTTTTCTCTTTTTACTTCTTGGATAAAATATCTTTTGCTCGAAAGCAACCCTAACTTTTGAAGAAGCATGAATTCACGATAAAATTGAAGGTTTCGATGAACTTGTTCAAAATCACACCATCAATGTGATCGTGGGATCAATATGTGCAGCCATCAACATTCCACTCCTCATCGTTTTCTTTTCCTATCGACCGTTTCGTCAGAGACACAAGGTACCTTTAGCTTTCTAAATCCAGAATCAAAAGCTCACATGAGCTCCGAGTATGGCCAACACTGTTAGCCTTGTTTATCCATTCTCAGTAAACTATGATACCCCTTGTGATTCAGATTCTAATTGCTCTCGCATGCGCTGATTTCATCAACTGCATCGCCATAATGGCCATGGGAATCAACAGGGTTTGTTCCTTTGATTCTCGAGACTGCTTTTGAGGTTTTGTTATTCACGAATTTACGATTCCGAAACCTTTTCATTCACTGAAATTTCCCAAGCCCCTATTACGAGGGCCTTTCTAAGGGTAAAAACAAATTAATGATGAAAGAGTCTAGGTTGGTCCGGTTGGTCTGAATCGGAGACAATCAGCCACGAATCGTGATGGACGAAGATTGAATGGTTCCTTGTTCAGGTTGCTCTCTACTCTAAGGCCCTCTCCACTCTCACTATTCCCATCAGGGATTCATGGGATTGTGCAGTGGAAGCGTGGTTGTGGCTTCGTGGCATCGGTATCCATTTGTCTTCCTTCCCTAACGTTATCGAATCCCTTCCCAATTCATCTTCTCCTTTTGGCAGTTTATGGGAACCTTTCGAACAGAACAACACCCTTCTTTCGCTCTCGAGTTTAGCCGTGAGAATGGAATAGATCATGACAGAATTTAAACTGCAAGTCGTGAGAATGAGGGGGTTCTGACACGTGAAAGTGGAGAGTTTAGCAGAGAAATGACGAGAGAAGAGCAGATGGAAAGTCTCTCTGAAAATGAGGAAGTAAGGGTGTAAGATGAGAAGGTCTCCACATCTTTGAAGAACAATTGATGTCATGAGATGCTACACTAAAAAGTAGAGGGTTACTTGTTCCATTATCTTAGTCTCATCATAGTGCATCATCATTTTGATCGAACCAATATTACACTGAAGAAACGAATAAATCATCCTTGCTCCAACGGACTGAACATATGTCGCTTTGAGAGAGAAATAAACGAGCATCATTGAGCTTGAGATTGCCAAAGGACAGACGCTAGATGAGTGGCATAGGCCCTTGAAAAACTTGGCTTTTCCCAGACTGAGGGTGCAAAAGCTCTCCGAAAGTAAGAAAGTCGCAACATTTTTTAGGTGACCTCTGGCCTCCGATCATCCAAGTGATCATGGGACTGGAGAGAGTCGTCGCCGTATACAAACCAGTCTACTTCAAGTCCAAATCAAAGAAGAGGTCTACAACCTTCTTCTTTCGTCCTTGACCAGTCTACCTTCAGATCCTTCTGGACCATCTCTTTCTCCATTCTCTTCGTAGTCGCTTCTCTCGCTGCTGGATTCATCATTGCATGGATGAATCGAGCTTCCAAGGTGGGTTTCCGAATCTAAAGTCTCGGAAGCATGTACCCATATTGCACCCAATCACGACGCCGAGGAACCAAATCACGAGATTGATCGTTGATCTCTATAGGTCAAATACTACTGTGGTCGGAAGGCAGCCTTCTCCAACTCCTACGGAACCTTCATCTACGTGACAAACGTCGTGGGGTTAGCATAATCTCACATTTCGAGTCCGTAAATTGGCAGTTTCATCTCCTTTTCCAGATACGCCGCTGGCTTTCTTCTCAATTGCATCGCGTATTGCAAAGTGAAGACATTCACCTCCAAGAATGAGTGAGGAAGGAGAGATAAGAGGGGGATGAGAGGAGGGAATTACAGGAAGAACCGGAACATGGCCAGACTACGGTACTACATCTGTATCTCCGCAATATCGACTGTCCTTGTGTCCATACCCAATCTCATTTCATTGACATCCGTGTTGTTTCAGAAAGTAAGTGATTCATGATGATTCGAATGGGCTCAAGATCTTCATCATTCGATTTTCGTAGATAACATCAAATTCGCCAAATGATGCCCATTTGTAGGTATCGGATGCGATCTCCAAGCCGGCCGTATGGGCGACTTGCGTCAACTCCGGCCTCAATTTCTTTGTTTACTTCGCACTAAATCTGGAATTTCGACAACGGTGAGTACTTGTGATTGCATGTTATCATAATTGGTGCTTTCCATGAGTGGGAGAGGCGGAAGTATTTCAACCACGACATTTTACAAACTTACGAATTTCAGAGTCCTCCAACTGGTCGGAAGAGGGGATCGACCGGAATCGATGACAATGGTCAATCCCTCGACTGTCTCTCAGATGAATACAGTGACTACTCTCAGGCAATGAGTGACTAGACTCTCAAAGATATCGAGAACGGATAAAGAATGGAATACGTCAGTGTATTGTACTCGTCTACGTTCTATGAATGCTGTGTATATGTTTACTCGATTTTCTCGAGCTCTTCTTATCATTTTTTGAAGGTGAGAGTCTCGCGGATTCAAAAAGATTCAACATCTTATTTTATGCCTTTTTCGAACTCCCTGGGTTATGGTAATCGGCGTCACTATCGAATTGTTTACTAGAACGAGTTCGGATTGCTTCTCCCGATTCATCTCCATTCGGCACGTTCCTTCACGTATCTTACCGTCGATCTGCACCAATTCAATCTCGACGGAATGTGCCTCACTTCCTTCTGATTTCTTCGTTCTGCTGAATTGTGATCCCTTACGGCCGTGATTATTCGCTGCTTCTACGGAAGAATTCGGAGAAATCGTCAAGATATCGCGTAAATCGAATGCAATTCTGACGGCGAAATCGGGGGAAGTGGATTGATATACTCCCTCTCTTTCCCTTTTCGGATTACTCTCTTCGATCCTTCTGGAAGATGGTTCACAAATATTCCTAATTCTATATTTTCCCTCCTCCGATTCTCCAAGCACACTAGACTCTTTCTGCAGCTCGTGAGATTTCGTGAGACCCGAAGTGCCGGGAGGTGTAGATCAGTGTGCCTTGCACGAATTTTTGACATTGTTTCGAGATTCTTTTCTGTTTGTATATACCAATTTTATGAAATGCGTTGAAACATATGTTGCTTTCCTGTCCTTCATGACTTTTCGATCTCTCACTATCTTCGTCGTTTCCTCGATCGAATTTATCGCCGTTTGAGCAACGTCGATGCCGTTTTCGTGCTCCCGTTCACTCAATCTTCCATTCCCACCCTCTCAACTCACTTTCCCACTTTTTCTTCCGAATGCACTTCATCGTTTACGTTTCTTCCTGCATCTCACGCTGTTGCATTTTGAGTCCAATGAGAGCAACAGACTAGCAAATTCTACATTCCGCACGTTCTCGAATGGGCTGATAACGTTTTTGATTGTGAAACGCCATCGATTTCTATTTTAAACGTTGCCAGTTACACGTTACCTGAAACACATTCAACTCCTTCCCACTCATAGCATGCGAGGTCATTCCCATTTCGTGTACTTTCCCTCTCAATCTGAACTGAAATACGTCGACTCTCAATCTGAACTGAAATACGTCGATTTAGGCCCCCATTCTCTCAACGCTCAACGAATCTATTCAACTCCAGATGCTCTACAAACCAGTCAACGCCGTGGAGCCCAATGTAGAAGCTTATCTCGATGGTCAGTTCGAGTCTTCCACTCTTGCATCATCCCTACTCAATTTCAGATCTCCGCGATCAAGTAGTGATCAATCAGTCTCTCATCTACGTGGGAGCCATCTGTGCCTGTGTCAATCTTCCTCTTCTCTTCGTCTTCCTCACTTATCGGCCTTTTAGAGGACGATTCCAGGTATGCTCATGATGAAGACAGGAATGAATAGCAAGAAAGCTTTCAGTTGCTGATCACTCTCGCCTTCGCTGACTTCCTCAACTGCCTCTCCATCATGGCACAGGGCCTGCAGCGAGTGAGTTCCTTATGGGATGCAATGTTTTGAAAAGGATGATGAGTTAGATTGAGGCCTAAAATGATTCCAATTAGCTCATTCTCTTCCTTCAGTCCTCAATCTTCCTCGACGTCATCGCGACCTCTCTCATGCCCATCAAATCTCCATTCGATTGTGTCGGAGAATTATGGTTGATGCTGAGGGAAGTTGGTAAGGGAGGAAGATGGAGGGCAGAAGATCAAAGATCATTCAAGGAGGACTCTGGGCGCCCATGATCCAGATCATAATGGGGTCGGAGAGAATACTGGCCGTATTCAAGCCTGCTTGGTATAATCGGACTTATCACACTCGGTAAACAATTTCCTTTGATCCATTCAATTTAGAATGCCATTCAGATCCATCGCGTCCGTTCTCTTCAGTATTTTTTTCGTTCTAGCATCAATTTCTTAAGCGATCATAGTTGCCTGGACGAGGAGAGAAACGAAGGTACGAAAGCACAAACTTGAACGGAACAAATTATGCTCCTCATCTTTGCCTGCGTCACTCTCCGAAAGGGAGAGAGTCGTATCGTGGTAATTGCATCTCCTTCGCAGGTCCCGTATTACTGTGGAAGGAAGGCTGCTTTCACTGCTAACTACGGCACCTACGTTTACGTCGTCAATGTGTGCGGGTTCGTATATTTTTCTTATACAGTTATTGAAGCGATGACTATTGGTCTATTGGGAATTGCGTATTGGAGACGCTGTGAAGCTCATTCAACACAAATCCATTTCAGCTACGCCATCGGTTTCCTTCTCAACCTCATTTCGTACTGTAAAGTGCGTACTTTTATGAGCAGAACTGAGTGAGTTTCAAGGGATTTATGGTTTCTGCACAGTCTGCCGATTCATTCCCTGATTTATCAAAATTTTTCAAAAATAAAATCATGAATAAAATACTCAAGGAAGAACAAGAACCTCGCTCGTCTCCGATACTATCTCGTTATCTCTGCGATGTCGACTGTCCTCGTCTCCATTCCAAACTTCATCAATCTCGCTTCAGTCATCTTTGCGAGGGTGAGTTTCACGATCAATACTAATGAAGAGTCATTTTTTATTTCTTTCGTTGGTCCTCTTTCCCTTTCTCAAAACATTTTATCTTCCTTACTCAGATCGCCGACGAAGTCTCGAAGGCGGCGAATTGGACGACAGCCATCAATTCGGGGATGAATTTCTTCGTCTATCTCGCACTCAACGAGGAATTTCGCAATCGGTTAGTCAGTCTCATTCAACTCTTCGACAAATTCCATTCAGATGCAAGCAGATAGCCAATGCTCTGATGGGAATGGATGCATCAGGGAAGGCATCGATGATCGAAGCGAGAACAGTGATGGGTCCATCCTCCCAGGCAGGGAAAGTATCCGTCATCACCGTTAAGAATAACAAGGTACTACCTACAAATCGGTACAGATTGATCGTTTGTACCTATTTACAGTGCTCAATTTCAGATGAAGAGCAACCTCTCCGTCTAATTTTTCATAATTCATCATATTTTCTGACCACTGCGCTTATTTGTCTTCCCTTCTACGAGTTTATGTTAAACAAGTCTCATCACTTCATCGGTTGTCGCATTTCTCGCGGCCCAATGGGATTTGCGCTGATAAAGTACTTTATCTCTGGGTCTCCTTCTTTTGAGACAACTCTGCACTATTCTAACTGGGAGACCGAGACAGATCCGAGCACAGACTTGAATCTTTCGGAGAAAGGCGACGTAGTCAGCGATAGATCGACCTTATTTCACACTTAGTTCCTCTGTGAAACATAGTGGTCCTACGTTTGCATGAATTTCCATGATTTCGAGAACGTTACCGCTGCTATCCTCGATGGTTATCCTCATGGTCGTTCTGAGATTTCGATTTGTTTTTTTTCAGAAGCCCACGAACTAATTCCTTACAATATTGTTAACGTTGCTTTAGGAGTAATTTGCTCCGTAATCAATATTCCACTCATTTTGATTTTCGCTACTTTCAAACCATTTCGAATCAAGTATCAGGTTCTGATCATTCATTTAGATACAGCTAGTAGTATGACTTATTCTTCTCCAGATGCTACTCACTCTAGCAGTGGCTGATCTCATCAACTGCTTGGGCATCACTGCAATGGGCATTCATCGGGTAATTTTAAACCTTCCTTTTTTTAAATCGTATTGAGATTTTACACCGACTTCAGATACTTCTCTACCACACAATTCTCGATACTTCACGCGTACCAATCAAGACTCAATGGGAATGCGCTATTGAGCCGTGGTTGGGACTGCGGGGAGCTGGTAAAGCATTGTCCCAATGTTCCTTAAATTCTTCGCTGAATTCAGGGGATCTATGGCCGCCAATCATCGAACTGTTGATGGGAATCGAAAGATTCGTTGCCGTTTTCATGCCCTTCTTCTACAAGAAAACGTATCAAAACAAGTAATTCACATTTCAATTATGAAAATAAAAGAAAATGCGGTATTCAGATCAGTTTGGGCAATTGTGCTCAGTCTAACCTTCGTTATTGCATCGCTTCTAGTTGGATTCGGAATATCGTGGACGAACAGAGATGTCAAGGTAAGGTTGTGACAAACGATGGCATGGCCTGGTGCAATAAGCACAAAATCTCATCTCAGCAACGTTATAAATGCGGAAGACGAGCTGCATTCTCAGTTTCATATGCTTCTTTCATCTACATCACCAACATTTTCGGGTTCAAACATTCCTTTCGCCCAAAAATAATTTAAATACTGCAGATACGCCACTGGGTTTCTTCTCAATGGCGTAGCCTATTGCCGAGTCGCTTTCTGCTCTCGGCTACACGAGTACGTTCATTTTCCCCGAATATTTTCTAATATTTGTTGCATTCCCCACTTGTCTCCATTCTCCAGAAACGATGGTCTCCTCAACCGGATTCGTTACTATCTCGTCATCTCATTTCTCTCGACTCTTCTCGTTTCCATTCCCAATCTCATCTCACTAAACGACGTTTTCTTCAAAAAGGTCAGTTCGATGTTGTGTCTTGCCGATATCTTTTGTACGCCGTACAGTGGAGATCGGAATGCCAGAATCCGCCATTTCCATCGGAAAATAAGCGTTTCGTTCATCTCTTGATTAATTGAGCTGGCAATGGATCGGTTCTAATTCAGTGACTTTTCTCTCAGATCAACGACTTCATCTCTAAACCCTCTGTCTGGGCGACTTGCATCAACTCGAGTATCAATTTCTTCGTTTATTTTGCAATCAATCGGGAATTTCGTGCACGGTGAGACCCTTCTCTCTTCCTGCTCATCTATCTAATTCCCCACCTCAGCTGTCTCGAAGTAATCGGGTTATCTCGTGCACCTTCAATGCGAATATTCACTGAGACCTCTAATCTTTGATACTTCTTTGTTATTACTGTGCTTGCATCTTCAATACGTAAATAATGAATAATCTTTAATTCCTCTGATCACAACATAAACACTACTCGATGCTCGTACAAACAACAATATATTGGCAGATGGGACGACTTGAGATGGGAACAATCTTAATTTACTCTGTATACGGGAAGGGGACAAGTCAGGGAGGGGAAGGGTACATGTCACCGGAGAGAAAAGAGGGAACAGGATGTGTAGTAAGACACAACCAGATGACTACGGTAGGGGTATCGATTAGAATGAACAACAAGAGTTAACCCGAGGAGTGTAATGGCCGGGCGAAGATGTTGTGCAAGACTGCTGCTAACCGAATAGGAGTCTACCACAGGAAGGAGTACGGTATCTACTCAGTACTCGATAGGAAGGGGGAATGACTACCATGGGGAAAGAGTACGGTACTACTCATACTCGATAGGGAGGGAATGGCTATGACACGATGGGTTCGATAGGATCACTCGAATAAGAAGAATTCACTCTTGGAATGATAAGAATGAACGGGGATGAAAAGGGAGGCAAGATACGAGTGAATCTTATCAAATCAATCAATGTTAGCCAAAGATTGGAACGAGTCAGAATGGAAAAGAAACTGACTAGAAGGAGACTAATAATGATACAGGTATTCGAATATTCCCGTATCGATAAGAAGAGGGGTACAACTAACAAATGTAAACTAATGGGCGCAGCAAACAAATTTTTGTGGAGAGTTACCGAGTATTTAGAGAAAAGAGACAACAACGAATGTGCCAGAGAGTTCATTGGAAATCGTGGCGAGAAGGGGGTACTGTAAGTGAGAAACCGATCGATTACAGAGGTGAGAAACAACTCTATATGTATTCTGCTCATAACTGAAACAAGCGAGGAAATTATTAGCGCAAACTAGATGAATCTAGAACGTTTGTAATTACATAAAGTAGGACTTGAGATGGAAGGGAGAGAGAAGAGTGCAAAACCTCGGTAAGAATATGGCTGACTTTAGATAATGTTAAGGATACGATATCGTGAAAAGATTAGGGATCTAACTATCAGAAAAGCATATTTACAATTGTGGTCTGCACTGTGAATGCATGAGATGGAGAGAAGGGTACTGTATTATACCCGCTGTAATCGATCAGTTATCGATCGTCTACTCGACACCTACAGTACATACACGAATCTAGCAAACTCATCGGGGTGAATGGGAAGGGGTTGCATGACAGATTCAGCTAAGGCAGGGAAGGTTTGAACGGGGATGAGAAGGAGAGATGAAAGAATCACGGGATTGAGAAGATGGGAATGTGAAAGGGGCGGGAATATGTACAGTTCAGGATTGAGATGAGGAGGAAGATTGAACAACGATTGAATCGATTACGTTTTTGACCATCTCTGTAGTCCATCCAGCAGGTCGTATAGAAGGATCATTCATCATTTCCTTCCACTGGTCAAGATAAAGGACGGGCATTCCATTCATGACCATCGTTGGAACTGCTGCAGGAGCTGCGGGAGCTGCAGATACGACAGGCATCTGCTGCATGGCTGCAAGTTGATCGAGTTGTTGCTGCTGCTGACGCTGCTGCTCCATACTCGTGCTCTGCAATGGAGAAGGTTCAGAGAGTTTGTGCAGAGATCAAAGACCAACCTGGGCCAGTAGTTGGGCGATGATTTGTGGATCATACTCCTGGGTGGGTGGAGTGGACTGAAGTCCGGAAGGAGTGATGGAAGAGAGAGGAGTCGAAAGACCAGAGGGACCGGCTACGGACGAGTTAATCTGAAAGAGAAGGGATGAGTGAGAGTTCGTCGGAACTGATAAGTGAGGTCCTCTAGACTCACTCTCGCTATCATGGCAGCAGTATCAGCATCACTCAATCGAATCTGCGAGCTGAAGTCTGCCTGAGTCTGCTGCAGTTGCTGCATTGACTGCATCGACTGAGAGGTGGCAATGGACGAAGAGAGCAGAGAAGCGAGAGAAGCTGGAGGAAGGGCCATTCCGAAGTTGAGCTGATTCAGGGACGTAGGCGAGACTGCAATGCATTAATTCAGATACGGTTTTCGGAAGCTCACAAGTGCAAACTGGATTCTGAGAAGGTGTGCACACTCACCATTCAGTCCTCCATTCATCAATCCCATGGGCGATGGTTGAGGGACGGTGTAAGTCTGTGGCTGCTGCTGCAGTTGCTGCATCTGCATCTGTCTCAGACTCTGCATCACTTGGTTCGACTGCTGCAGCTGTCTCTGGTGGTCTCTCTGCTGCTGTTCAGCTGCAGCTGCTGCAGCTGCCGCTTGCTGCTGCTGCAGTTGTTGTTGCTGCTGCAGCGAGTGCTTCCTCTGGTAGGGATGGGTTGTCTTCGGCGGTCTCCCTCGAGGAGCCCCTCTCATTGGCTGCTGATGCACTTGTCTTCCCATCGCATTGGAAGGACCGGGCTGACCGAGCAAGGAAGCTGGGGCAGGACGAATTCCGATGGGGGAACTCATGGAGAGGGATTGAGATCGACCTCCATTGAGAGGAGAGGGACGGGCAGGGGTGGTAGGGGCAGATGAATGAGGAGGAGGAAGGAGGGCGAGGGGTTGAGAGGTAGAGGGAAGGGCTAAGGAGGTGGGAGGAGTGTAGCCAGGGAATCGACCGAGAGGAGGGGCGATCACCACTTTGGGAACAGAGGAAGTCTCAGTTGGAGGAAGAGCGGGGATGTTGCCCACGTTTACTCCTTCCTGCAATGAGATTCATGTTGAATATTGAAGGAATCCACTCTGATTTATAAGCTTCAAGTAAGTTAAAAGCACGTACTTGTCTACACAGACGGTACAGATAATCAGCCTCATTCGATGCAGTTCGAATTTGAGAATGAAGTTTATCGTTCTTCATGCACGTCTGCAAAATATAGTATTTTGACAGTTTCATGGAGGTTAATAATCATTGAACGTACATGCTCAAGTTTTACGACCGCATCCTGATAGTTCTCATCTCTGAGCACATCTCGGTACATCACAATATCCGCTATCTGAGTGGCGACCGTGGCTGGCACTTGCTGCAGCAGCCCTTGCAGCTGTCTATCTGCAAGATTGATCTTTGATCTCTGTCCTCTCCCTTTCCCTTCCTCGTTCACCTCTTCCCTCATCTCGAATTCACACGCACATCCGCTCGCTTCTCGCCCGTTTTAGACTAAAAACGTGCTCCAAAAAGGAAATGATGAAGATGAGGAGGAGGATGAAGAGAATAAGAGAAGGAATGTGAGTGAGTGAGCACTTCTGTTTTGTTTTTCCGGTGTGAAAATGATCAGTGGTTGCTTCTGAGTCCCTTTCCCCTTCTCTTTCACTTACTATTCCACTAAACCACCTTCTCTTTCTCACGTACGCACTTCTGGTTTCCCTCCCTTGACAGATGCATTTTCGTAGTGGTCTTTAAGTGCCTATTCCATCCACCTGCCACATTTGATGAACTGCCCTATCTTCCATTCAGGAAATGAATCGGATAGAAAAACCAACAAAGGACGAGAGCTCTCTTCCAAAGTATCTACAAACGTAGAGGATTGATTGCCACTAAATAGAGGAATGATTCAGATTCATAGCCAATGAAAGAGAGAAGGAAAGAGCATCGAGATCAGAGTTGGTCGATGTACGAAAGAGTGTATAGCGCAGCCCTTTCTCTGTTTGAATTCCCTCGACTAGACTGGTCTTTGAACCCCTCTCTCTCAAGAGAAAGTGGGCACGCGAGATCGATCAGCCCGGCAACTTCAAAGCTCCTTTCGCGCTTCCTAAGTGGGACACCTCTTTTTTCCTCTTCCTTGTCGGCAAAAGGAGTGACCGTGCATTCCCTTACGCAGCTCTTTTTTGTCTTGTCTAGCGAGATTGCTCATCAAAAGCCTTCCCTTCTTTCCATTACTCGGATATTTCATCTCCCGTCTTAGAGGGAGGGGTGACCAAATGAGATGAGAATTACTAGGAAGAGCGCATGGGTATGACTAAAACAGCCCCTATTGCAGACTGAATCCCCCAGTCGATAAATGTACCGTACCCAGGTTTTCCGACATTATCCTTCGTTGAAGATTCAACTCGATTTCGTCCAAGTAAGCAGTCTCGGGATGAACGGGGAGGAAGGCTGAAGAGAGGGAACCGAAGGGACGGGACACCACAGCGTGCTGCTCCGGCCTGCAATATCGATTGATTACCCTTATCTACCGTATTCTACAGTGACCCAGAGATGCGGTAGTACTGACAGATAAGGGACGATAGCAGTGGAGGTGGGCGGGTCTACGGCAGCTGGCGGCAGGGCGACAAGAGGAGGAGGAGGAGTGACGGACTTGGGTTTGGAGGGAGGAGAGGGGGAATCGTCGATCTGCTTCCCCTTCGGGAATAGATCGAGGAGAGCTCTGATTGGATCGAAGGTCGTCGTTCCAGAGGATAGATCTGCAGCTGCTCTGTACACTGCTGCAGGCTGATCCAGATACAGTCGTTGCTGCAGATTGGCGAGAGCGGACTGAAAGAGAATCGATTGATCTACCTGTACCCACCGTATCACTCGCTACCGTAATCACGTGATCTACCCGTCGCTCCCTTCTCTCACGTGATCAGTCACTGATCGTCTCTCGACGAGACGGATTAACGACTCTCACTTGCACACGATTGCATGGGGTTTAGTCTTATCGCCAGAACTTTGAAGCGATAAAGTACAAACGTCGCAGACAACTTTCGTGAGGGAACCATGTGACCCAAGAATACCGTAACCATACCGTACCTGCAAGGATGCAGAATCTTGTAGTTTGCAGGGTAGGAGTCCGTCTAGATCGACTCCCTTCGTCTTCAACGCCTGTTGAGTGTACTTCCGAGAGAGAGGAGTCGCGAAGAGATCTGGCGCCTATAGAGAAAAAACATAATTTTCTGAGCTCATTCTGCGATCGAAGGTCTGTCCTTCTCTTATTCGTCAGGATCTTTGAAGTCATGCATAATAAACAGCCAATTGCGCTCATTTCGAATTCAGTGGATCATTTTTCGCCTTTTGCGCGACTTCATCGCATGATTCATACACTAATGAAGATCGAAATGAAGAACGAGCTGCACATTCTCCTTTCTACGGTGTTAAACTGTCAAGTGACGAATCTCGAATAATGAAAAGATACTTGCCTTGAATAGGAAATCGTCTTTTCCAAATTGTTTCGACTTGAGTGGCGGGTCGATTATCTGGATCTGCAATCGATATAGTAATCTCCATACCGTATGAATCATCTCTTCAACAGAACTCTACCGTACCTCATCATCGATGATCTCCTTGGCTGGTTCTTTCTCCTCTTTCTTCTCTTCCTGTACGACTGCTTCGGGATATTGCTTGACCTTTCTCGGCTGAGGCAGTCGACCACACGATTCAGCTCCCACTTCGAAGGGCGAAGGAGGACGACGATTGTATTTCTGAAGAAGGCAAGAGTACGGTAGACACTCGGGATCGACAACTGGGTTGATAGTGCACGAGCGAGGGAAGGAATGGAATGAACTGTGTCACGGATATCTCATCATCTCCATTCTTTAGAGTGTAACCGTATGCGAATCGCGACTTAGCAAGAGAAGGAAGGGAGGGAAATTAACGGAAAGGAGAAAGAGGAGGAGATGTGTGATCGCAATGATCGAGTGCAATGGGAGGATATTGAGGGAAGGGTAGGGGGGGGGGGGGAGGACTGGGAGCGGCATTAAAATAATGAGTGAGAAGTGAGGAGGAGACGATCGTCAATTCCCTTCTCGATTCACAGCCATTCTTATCAATTCTCTGCCGATTAGCACGAGTGAAGTGAGTGGAAGAGAGAAGATCGAGAGATGGAAGCAGAAGGAGGAGAGAGACTGAGGGGATGGAGGAGAGGGGAGGGAAAAAGAGAAAGGAGGGGAAGCGAATGGAACCGTGGCCTTATCTGTCGTGTCCCTCTCTCCGTCTACCAATGGCTACAAAGCGTGACCAACGAGAGAAAAGAACTTGCAAATCGCGTGGGTGCTCTCACCACGAACAAAGTACTACGGTATGACACACTTAGGCACACTCTAGCATCGAGAATCAATCTCTGAGCTTTAGCTAGAACGATCACAACAATCAAGGAATGGCTACAACTATAGTAACAAATGGTGGTGACACATCAAAGATTGTTTAGATTCGTGTCTCCAATCACTCCTACTGAATGAATCCGCCGAGAGGGGAAGGAAGCGAGAGCGAACAGACGATCAGAGATAAACAAGAGGAGGTGCTACGTCAAAAAAATGATGTGTCCTAGTGGTCAGTTTGAGGGCAGAGACGGAGAGGACGAAGGGAGGAAAGAAGAGGGGAAGAGAGAAGGAGAAGAGGAGGGAACAGGCGGTAGACGAGGAAGAGATTGGGTGGGATTATTGATTGAGAGGTAGGTCAGAGGAGGAAGGAAGGAAGAAATCAGTGATGGAAGGAAGAGATTGATGCATTATGCATGAGTCGGAGTAGACATCATAGAAAGGAAGGAAACATCATTCGAATAGATGAGGAGAGGGTGGAACTGAAGGAGGGAAGGAAGAAGTAACGTGTTGATGAAGAGATCGAAAGATCTCTCGCTTTGAATCTGTGAGGCAGGTGTGGATACACACAAGCGAAATGGAGGAAGGGAAGAGTAAGAGAAGGAGGAAGGGAGAAAGCCTTGATCATTGCAACACCAAGGGTAGTTCATTGACTACGTGACTCGCCCTGAGAGTGGGAGGAGATAGCAGAGATGTTGTAATATTAGACCTAGTCGATGCCTGGTCTTGTATTACTGCATCAAATTTGCGCATAATTAGTAGAGAAGGTGGGTCTATTATTAGTAGAGGGAAGGATCCTCATAGATCGAATCTCGTGTGATGTTTCAATGGAGTGAAAGTGGCGCCTGAGGGGGAAGAGCGAGAGATCAAACTGCATGGAAAGAATGAGGAAATGGAAGGGGAGAAGAAGGAGAGAAGGGGAGGAAAGCTGTTTGCTGGGGTTTGCAACAATTATAATGGTATCTATGCATGGGGAGGAGTGGGAATTGCAATGGAGAAGGGAGTGGGAAAGTAGGCAGTGCAATATTCAGGAGGGGGATTGCACGTACAGCACACTGCAATCCTCTGCATTTTTTGCCACGGTTTCTCTTCCGATGAATTTTCCTCGTGCTCGTTTCGAAATTGAAGAAACTTGGGCAAAAAACAGAGAATTCGTAGGAATGAATCACTCACTTTATTGAAAGTGACGACGACACTCTGGTTACCGCTTGCTGACGGATTCTGCAATGAAGAAATTGGTTCTTTGGACTCACAAGCAACATTTCAATACAATGGCAAGATTCGATTGGTCACTCATTAAACTGTCTGACCATACTTTGAACTGGCTAAGAATGCGGCGGACGCGCCCAAATGGTCCACAAAGATCAGAGAACGTTCATTGCATCAGAGAAGGAAGAGAGGGAAGCTGCAGAAGGGGGCGGAGCTAGAGAGTGCCTAAGTCACGTCTCGAGTGTGTTGTTTGTCCACATCAACACACGACTCGACGGCAATAAAAGTTTCTCTCACTGCGGCGCTAAATTGAATTCCATCGTTGTGGAGAAGAGAAGAAAGAAGAAGAAAGAACAGTTAGAATAGAGAAGAGAGGACGGAATGAGGACTGGAGTGAGAAAGAGAAGGAAGAGAAGATGGATGGAGGAACTACGTGAGAGAAGAAAGGAATGAGAAGAGAGAGAAGGAGAAGGGGAGAAGAACGATGGATGGTGCAAAAAAGAGAAGGGGCGGGGGATGAGAGATGGGAGGAGGGAGAAGGAGGAGGATCAAGGGTCTTCGTCATTCGAAGAAGCAGCGAGTTTACGAGGAGAAGGAAGGTCTCAAATGATCGCCATGGGAACTCCATTGTATTGTTCTCCCCTCTGGTGGAGTAGACGAAGACACAATAGATAGAGGATAGAGTCCCTTCGAGGTGTGGAGGGAGAGAGAAGAATAAGTGTGAAACCACTGTGACTTCAGCCCCACTCTTTCGAATATTGGCTTGATAATCTCGAGATTCTCGTGAAACGGGGCTACTTTCTTCTGCGAATCTCAGCCAATTCCTTCAGTGGAAATGTACGCGTGACGATGAAATTTTAGATGCGAGAATTAAGACGCCAAGAGATGAAAGAGAGACTTTCCAAATAGCTCATAAACTTTTTTGCGACTCAGAAAGTCGGAAGAAGAACGGCCCTTTCCTCTCTCAATCTAGCCAATTGGGTGGGGGTAGACCCCCGCGAGAGAGAACAGAAGATCAATGGGAGGCATGGCTAGACCCCCATCTAGTACACAAGGCCATTCTGTGTGTGGGAGGAAGAATGAGCAGACTCCATACACCCTGACCCCTCCCTCCTCCCCCCTCTCGGACTGTGTAACCAGAGAGGAGAGGAGAGAGAGGAGGACACAATGTCCCCAGACGTATCCATTCCCATGCCTTGGCTTAGGCTCAGTCTGTCACGCAAAGGCGAGGAATGGGCAACTCTTAGTACTGACTGTGAGCAGATTTCTTCAACAAGAAACTCTCCCCATAGCGTAGCCTACCAATTAGCGAATGCACCTGTGGTTAGCAAGTATTCTACGCCTAGTTGGTTGATCGGAATGGCTTGAGAGTATCAGTTTCCAGTTGGAAACCTCACGTAGAGATGGAAGGCGTACTGAGCAAACTCTTCCCTTCCTTCGTCTCGTGATTCAGTTCCATTCCATCTCAGATTCCCCTTCTCTTCTTCCTCTGCAATCTCCGATCTTCCCCAGACGTGCGTCATAGTCTGTGTCCACACCTCGTGCGCGTCGAGGGCAAACAGAAAAGCGCACAACGGGAGCAGAGAGCTGAGCTCCTCCTGGTTTCGTGATTGTGTGTACTATGACCATGGTGGGATTCCGTAGTGGACACGACACTTCTCTCCCTTCTCTCCTCCTTCTACAAACAAGTGTTGCATCGGGAGAGAGGAGAGCAGTCCGGTCTCTCCTCTGGAAGGATCACAGTTCACTCTTCTCTCTTCTCGCATAGTCAAGAGCTGATTCGGAAGAGTCGATGGAGACACAAAAGGAACGGCTCTCGTTTTGGAATCAATGAACGAACAAGCAATTCGTATGAATACGATTCCGTATCCACTCTACAAGATCAAACACCCATACATTCTACGTACGATTCTACATAGAGTGCGCATAAATACATTTCTAAAAGTGCGGGCGGAACTAAACTGAGCGAGCTCAAAACACATCGCAATCGTTTTCTATTAGCGGAACACACGTGAGAGTGGAAGCAAAGAGAAGAAGAGAGAAGGAAAGAAGGGAGAGAAGAATGAGGAGAGACAAGTGAGGAAAAGAGCATTCAATCAATTGACACTCAGAGGGGAGGAGAGAAGGTTGAGACTGAAAGGAGGAGAAGAAGGAGAAGAAGGAGGGATCAGAAGAAGAGCGGCGGGACGGAGAGACCGGTACGGTATCGATTGGTTCAAGAGAGCAATAAGTTGAGACTAGAGAGACCACTCAGAATGGACAAAAGCTGAGAGGGAGGCGTGCCCTTGAATGAATTCTCTTTCTCTTCCTCCTACGTGATACTTTCCCTCTCTTGCAAGGAATTGGATACAGAATGCGATGAATGATCGAATGAAATGGAGGGGGAGGACATTCAGGAGAGAGATGGAGCATAAATGGAACGGAATCATTGCTGATTCAACTAGAAACGACGACATTAATGGATTATAAAGATCAAATACCTTGGATCGAAACTCTCCAACCATTGGTTCAGAGATGATGTAGTGGAATCTGCAATTGGCTGAATGAATGGCGAAGATCCCTCGTTTCTCTACTTCCCCCAACTTCAAATTCACCTTGAAACTCGTCACTGCAATGCACTAATCTGATCTGACTTTCAGCCGTTTTTGTCGTATTTGTATCGGATTAGAGTAAGATGGACCTCCGCCGTCCCTATCTTTCCATCCATCGAATACTCCTTGCAAAAACGTGCACTTCTCAGCTCAGTCAAACAGAGAGAGAGAAAGATAGTTCGTCTAACGACTTCTCTTCTCGTTCTTCGAAACATCTCGCTCAATGCTTCCCTCTCTTCCTTTCAATCAGCATCAATCAGCATACCTCTCAACTGTGGCTTTGTCTTGCTTTTCCGGATCGCACAGATTGATGTAGTCCCTCCACTTGCGTGGATTGAATCCCCAATGGACGGTATGGATCGTTTGCTGCAACGGAGAAGCTACAGTACTCCACCGTACTCTCCTCTACAGTAATCTCGAGTCCAACTTACATTTCTCCAATGGGAATGGCACACGAATGCATCTGGTTTGAATACTTTCTGGCAGTCATCACATCGAACGTATCCAGTCGTGTACATCCTTCCCGTTGCGTATCCCTGACATCCGTGCTCAACTGCCACCGCCTCTTCCTCCATCTCTGCATTGATTCGACCGATCTTGATGCTGAAATGAGATCAAAGATCAACAAATGTCTTATCCATCGAGATCAAAGACCAAGACCACCCACTTCGCATACCACACAGATCAAAGACCACCCTCGATCCCTCCATTATACACTTCATTTCCCCATTAGCTGATTGACCTTTCCCTTCCCTATCAATACTCGCTTCTTCTTCTCTTCCTTTCTCTCTCACTTCGCACTTTGTCTCATTCGATACTTCATTCCATCACACACATCACACTACACAAAATGACCATCATCGACTGTCCATCTCTTGCTCTCTCTCTCTCTGAAACAGTGCAAATAAGGAGGGAGGTGATAAGGGGGATGGGCATCCCCACTCTCGGGCAACTACCGGTCCAGTACGCACTCTACTCATGATAAGGTTCCCAGAATAGACCATCTTTCTCCGTTCCTAAGGATTCTCACTGGTCTGTGATGCAGTGAGCAGATTGAATCTCGATTCCGACCATGAGAACTGTGACCATTCGGTCAATGATACACCATGAGCTTTCTGATTCTCAAAACGGTCTCATCTCATATTGACCACCCTTCTCATCTCTGACCATCGGTCTCACTCTCTGGAAGGGAACGAACTGTGTGATGGATTTTGGATGCAGATCAGTCACACATTCCGTTTGCAGTGAAAGAGAGAAGGGAAAGGCTGAGCAATCACTTGAATGGTCTGAGTTGGGAATGGAAATCCCTCACGAGCCTCCTTATAATTCCTTCTCTTCTTCTCCTCATGGAAACCCTTCGTCTCGAGACACTAACTGGTCATGAATCTCAACGAGTCTAGGGAGAGAATAGAGGCTAGATCTTCGGTCCTCTCCCCCTTCTTCCTTCCTCTTCCCCTCCCTCCTCCTCTCTCTCCTCTCTCCACTTCCTCACTTCAATGCAACACAAAAGAGAAGAGGCAGGTCGATGGACTTTGAACAACTCTCTTCGCAGCAGTGACAAATCTCGCACTAGATCTCTGTCTGAGGGTCAACTACTCGAGTGCTCCTTGACTACACCACACCGTAGCCCCCCCTGACTACCGTACTCCTACCATTCCCTGATCAGGGTGCACCGGTCTCTGGCCACTCCATCCATGTGTAATCAGTGTACAAAGGAGCGAAGAAGCTTGCAAAAGATAGAGGGGACGCGTCTAGTCTCTGTCCTCTAGAGAGAGAGAGATGGATGGATGCTGATCTGCCGATCATCGGAGCGAGAAGAGAGAGAGAGAGAGAGAGGGAACCAATGGAGTGATTACAGACCAGACTTGACTAGAAATATCGCGTCAACTAAGAGAGGGACGTACTTGGTCATCGATCTCTTTCACTGGCAGGAAAACACTTGTAGTGATTCCCATTAGACGAAACCCTTCTAGTGAGTGCATGGAGAGGAACAAACATCGTTGCTTCAGAGGACCCCGAATTCGCCAGTTTTGGAGGAAACATGAATGCAGTTTCAAAGATGGAAGATCACTCACTTATCGTTTTCGTCCTCTTCCAATGGGAGATACTCTCCAAGCATTCTCGATGCATCACTCTTCCTCATCAATTGAACAGCGATCGACATCCACTTTTGATCCCGAAAGTGTTCCAATCTCTCTACGACGATTTTGTGCTTCTTCAGTATTCGCACTTGAGCGCCAGTAGCTGCCTGGAATGGATTCATTTTAGTAGAAGATTGATGGATTTTCAGCTTTCAAGAATTCATTATGTTCAACTCTCAAGTAAGTAGTCTGGAAGAACTTACCCTGAGTAACCGCTCGATTCTGAGATCACTGATGATCTTGTTGAGTCTCTCTACGTCCTGACCGTATCCCATCGAGAGTTCCATCATCAACTGAAGTGATACGGTAAGTTACTGGTGATCATTGATTGCTCATCGCTTTCTTATTTGGAATGGACGATGAAGTCGAAAACTTCTCGTATCATTCATACACTTCAATCCCTCTGAAACCCTCTCACCCCTGCAAGTAGTGCACAACGAATTCGATCCCTCACTCTATCGTCACTTCATAAACTTTTCTTCTCCTCTCTCTCTCTCTCGGAATTTCAATAACATTTCCTTGCACAGACGGAAAAGCGAAACCTTTCATTATTCGGGATCTCACGTGTTTCTCGCAAGTGAAAATGAGTAAGGAGTGGTTGAATCAGACGTCTCATTCCTCAAATTGCATCCCCCATTCCTTCTCCGATCACAAGATTCTTCTCTCCCTTGCACACCCACTCCTTTGTCTTTTCTCCCCCATATTACAGTAGTCATCTCTTCCCCTTTCTCATCTTTTTTCTCTCCTTATTCCGTCCTCAAAACACGTGGAGACTTGCCCGAATGAAAGGAGCAAAGGGAGGAAATGAAAAGTGAGACCGAGAGATGAGCGAGAGAGCAGGGGAAATTGAGAGAGTGCAGAGACACTAGCTGGACTGGACGAGAGAGCATGTGAATAGGAGAGAGCAGAGAAAGAGAGAGACTCTTTGTGTCCTCTCTCTTCTCTTCCTAATACGAACTCTACGTGCCATCGAGAGGAGAAGAGAGGGCTCATGAAATGGAAGAAGGAAGAGGAGGAGGAGAGAGGAAGAGGAAAGGAGAGAGTGATCGATCACAGAACAGATTCAGTTGTTTGATGCAAAAGTGGATGATGCAAAAGCCAAATGCAAAGTGTATAGAAAAGTCGTAACTGGATCAATATTCCGCAGTGATCGATCACTGACTACCGTATCCCACCGTAATCTACTGTACCTGGGGCAGGACGATGTGCAACTCTCCACAGACGTAGAAGGCAGCGAATCGAGTCTCCATGGGGAATCCGATGAGATCCGTCCATCGAAGGGTATTCTCTCCCTTGTCCACTACCACTCTCAACTTCTCTCCTCTGATATCCTCTCGAAGAGGAATAATTCCCTCTGGAAGTTCTCGGATGAGACGGAACAGTCTGGCCTTCCCGTCTTCTTCTCCTCCCATCCGAGGATCGACGTCCTTCTCCTTCCGAGGATCTTCCTCCTTCTTCTTGGGAGGTTCCACTTTGGGTAGAACCTTCGGGACGAACGGTAGTTTCTTCGGCGACGGCAACGACCTCGATGTCTGCAATTATCGATTGATTGACTGATCCTGACCACCCATCTCTCTCCCTCTTCCGTTCTTCAACTGATCAAACACAGACGCAAGTTCAGTCTGTCTCTTCTTCTCTTTCTCTCCTCATTTTCTCCCCTTCTGACGTCGTTTTTGCAAGGAAGAGTGAGGGGAAGCGCACGCAAACTTCTTAGCAGTCCCTTCCCCTTTCCTCCCTTCTCCCTCCCATCTCATCGTTCTCTGCAGGCTGTCAGACGTCGTTATCGTTGATGGAAGAGAAGGACCCCATCAGCCCCCCCCCCTCCCCTCTCTCCGTTCCCCCACCTCTGAAGGGAGACTAATTCCATCCCCTCCCCTCTTCTTCCTCATCTCAATCTAGACAGAATCAAAGTGGGAGAGACAGGAGGGTGAATGGAAGAGAGGAGAGAGAAAGGAGGCCTAAGGGCCACTATTTACCCGCTCTTTCGATCTCTCCCACTACACGTAGTTGCATCTTTAACCTGACCCCGGAAATAGCTCTCGAACTAATTGAACCCTTGAACCTTGGCGAGGGAGGATTGGTCATTGTATGTACTTGCACCGCGAAGTTTGAGAATCGTCGTCGGGAAGAATGCACCCGCACTACACACTCACTCCATCTGGGACTGTCTGTTTGTGTGTAGTATACTCGAGAGGAGAAGTCTGCTCTCTATTACTGCCTGAGGCATCGATTGATCGGGAAGGGAGAGACAAGGGAGAAGAAGGAGAGGGAAGAGAAGGAAGGGAATCCTAGTTACTTGACGGGAGAGAAGAGAGGGTGAAATCATCGGTCTACCTCCCTTCTTCCCACTAGTGGACCATTGACCAAAGTGTGCCCTCTTTTTCTCCCTCCTTCGTCCATTCAAAAGAGTTCCTCGTGTCCACAAATCGACTGTCTGTCTATTGGAAGAGAGAAGGGAGTTCAGAGGGAGCACTCGGATGGTGAAACACTATCTATGTATGGGGGAAGACACGCCTCTGCTTTCTGGTCTTGTAAGGGATTGCCTCCCTGTCATTCACATTCTCAGTATTTTCTCATTAGCCTCGTCTAGAAGGAATGCAACAGATGAGAAAAGGGAGAAGTTCTTCTCGTCTTCTCTCGCAGACTCTCATTATGCAGTCGGGACTCCTCTGCATAAGACACAAACTTCAATCAGGCGCTCTCCCTCTAAGTCCCGTGACTATCGTGAGAAATGCACCCGACTATGCTGTTTTGAAACTTTTATAGTCTCGCATGGATAACTACCGTATCCCTCCTACGATGCCTCTTCTACCGTATGCCGGCCTACAGTACTCACCGAAGGATTGAAGGAATTGAGCATATCGAGATCGTTGTCATATTCGTCCACCTTATCGTTCTTTCTGAACTGCTTCTGCCATACTCTGAAATGGCTTCGATGGTCTCCCTTCTCTCATTCTTCATTTCTGTGTCTCTTCTGTGCCTCATGTACCCACTCTAAGTCAGTACTCTTCTAGACGATCACAGTCCATTCGTAGTCATCGTGTAGTCGAATTCCCAGTACTAGTCTTCAATCTAGAGAGGGAGGGGAGACAGACTGGGAAGGAAGGGAAGGAGACGATGGGAGGGGAAAAAGCATAACAAGAAGTGCGACAGTCTTCGTTCGTCGTATATTGAGGGGGAGACTGTGGTCGGAAATAGGACTGGAGTACTCAGGGAAATCGATTGAAAGAGAGAACGGAGGAGGAATACGGTAGACAGACGAAGTCAATGGGATTCAGCATTACAAGAAGGGAAGTAGTCTAGCGCGTGTCGGACAACAAATCAGGGATGTCTGTCCATGTGATCTACGACAAAGAACGAACTAGGACCCAGACAGACAACTACAGTAGTCTACCGTAATCCCTCTGCATCAATCGCGAACTGACCTGTTCCTTCTCTCCTGCACATCATTGGTTGCATCTTCATCATACGAGTGTGATCTCCTTGTCTCAGAAGCCTTCCTCTTCTCTCTCTTCTCTCTCTTCTCCCTCTCCCTCTTCCTTTGTCGTTGTTCTCTCATTGCTTTCTCTTGAGACTTCGTGTAGGCTCGAAATCTGCAATCAGGAGTCTGACCCGCCGCACTCCCTCCATCTACCGTACCTCCTTCCTCGTATGAATCTGATCTCAGTCTTGAGTCTCTGCCACTCCACTCGTCTCTCATACATTGCATCGTAACTCACGGACTTCTCGAAGTGCCATCCTGCCTCCTGAACGGAATTCCCTTGATTACGGTACTTCCCTTCTCAGTCAGTCTGTGAACCCTTTGTGTGGTCTTTGTTATGGCGAGTGGCAAACTAGATTTGTAGCCCGTCTAAGTTATTCGGAAAGGCATGTATTCAGACTGGGAAGAGATTGACTCACAAAGTGCTTGAAGATATTCGTGTATCCATAGTGACTGCAATCGAGAACTTCCGCCATTGATTCTGATGCCGGACCCGGCGGTTTAAGATGGCCTGCAATCGATATCTATGATCTATCGTACTCCTACAGTATCCCTTACGTTCTCCGACGAGTCCCTTGGCGACTTTGAACTCCGGTCGTTGCCAGAACTCTCCGACGACCTTTCGTATCTTGACCGGCTCTGGTTCCTTGATGGGACCTTGCTCCTGATCCATCTTCTCTTCATCTTCCTTCTTCTTCCTCTCTTCTTCCTCCTTCTTCTCCTCTTCTTCTTTCTTCTTCGTCTTCTCCCAACTCTCGTTCAATGCATATCTCGTCTCTCTGTACTTGATTGGGGCCATCACCGACAGCGTTTACTCCTCCTCTCAGGAGGAACGACGCTGCAGATGACGAAGAGAGGAGGTGGGCAGACGCCCCCTGGAACAGAGACGATGTGATGGTGATGATGGATCAAAGAACAATGAACATCAAGCGAACAGACAGAATAGCGAGCATGGCAAGCGAAACAGAAAACGCGATATATCTGAGGTAGGGAATAGTTCTCGTACACGAGACAGGCGGGAGATAGAAGGGTAGAGTAAGTAGAAGGGGGAAATGAGAGAGAGAAGGAGAGGAAGGATGTTTTCACGTCTCTCTGTCTCGTCTGTCCACCATTGCACGTAGACAAAAGAGTGGACAATCCGAGATACAATTCCAAATTAAGAACCTCTTCACTAAATATGTTCTTTCATCGCTCTAACCGATGAGAGATCGCGCAAAATAAAGAGACGGGAGTATAATCAGGAGGAAGGATCTCCTTCCTCAGTCGTTCACTTGCTTGGCCTCGTCTTTTATCACCCAGACAGCGTCTTTTGTGATAAGGGACTAAGAGGGACAGCGAGTATTGATTAGACTGTACGATCTCCCTTCTCTCTCTAGCTACACTCCAATCCACTTCCATTCCCATCACAGTCAGCATGCCAATCGACTGCGGAATACGTGAAGTAGTTGCAGCTATTCTTCCTCTCGTCTCAATCGATGATCTATCTCTGCTTATTACACAAGTTCTTCGTTCAGTTGAGACGAGAGACAATGCAGATCAGAGAGGGCGCAGACACGAAAGGGGAGTTCATTCTGTCTCGACGACGAGTTGTTTATTGCGTGCGAGAGGAAGGGGAGGGCCTCCCTCTGCTATCCAATGGAATGGAGAAGAGGAAAGAGACGAGACGGAATGAGAAGAGAAGAGAGACGAAAACAACGAACTCAGCATCGAATCCCTATCAAATTCCCCCCAATTCTTGATCAGCGTCGCGTTTCCTCATTCCCGACCATTTCGTCGAGACAGAGAGGGTGGTCACTAAATGGCCGTGGAATGGGGATAAGTAGAACACGGCGAGAAGTAATCGACTGACGGGAAGAGAACGAGTTGAGTAGACTAGACAGCGAATGGACTTCCCCCAGAAGGATTACTGCTGTTGCTGGAGGACGAGATAGAGGACGAGTGAGGAAGATAGCATGCATTTGGAAGAGAGAGGGGATTGACTTCCCTAGTGGTAGACAGGACGGAAGAGAGAGAGAGAGGGAAGGGAGTTAAATGGAGGGGAAGAAAAAGAGTGAACATCGCGCACTCGTGACAATCAAACACCTTCCTTCCACTTTCGTCCTTTAGACTTTGTCTGGCTCAGCCAGTGCAAAGGGCAATGTACGGAGGAATGAAGGATCGATAGAGGTAGGTGAGAGGAAGTTATTCGAATGAGACCTACGTGATAAGACGCATGATGATGAACGAGATCTCAGTTCTCGCACGCGCGGCCATAAACAGAGCGCAGGTGGATTAGAGCTGTCAGTCATCTAGACAGAGGAGAGGATACTCAGACAGAAAAGGACGCATGATTGGTAATCGATGAGAGGGAGAGGGAAGGAGTAGACAGAGGGAACGTGTCAAGGGAAGAGATGAAGAGAAGCGACAAGAGAGGGAAGGGAAGGAACAGATTGGACTGGAGAAACATCTGATCAATCGATCTGCCAATCTCATTATTTGAACGAATTAGATGGCGTCGAAATGGAAACGTATTGCGTCGCATCGAAAAGAGTGAGCGGGAGAGAGAGGAGGGGGAGGAGAGAGGGAAGAAGGAGAGGGAGGGGCGGGGTCGAGTCTGTCTAGCCAAGAGAGAGATGGGGGAGGAGAGAGTGAATGGAAGAGGAGGAGAGGGAAGGGGTGAAGAAGGGAGGAGGAAGGGAACTAAGTAAGATGCAGAGAGATGGAATGCATCATAGACCACGAGACAGAAGAGAGAAAACTCACAAACTCACGGAAGGGAGGTTTGCAGTGTGAATATTTTGGATCTCTTCGTGAGTTTCGTGTCTCTCGTCGGTTCCACTTTGGAAGAGTGTGAGAGAACTGTCGATGAATGGAATGAAAGGAGGGAGAAGGGAGGAGAGGAATGAGAGTGGGATTGGGCAGATAGATGAACAGATAGGAAGTCGATAGAGAGTCGGCTTGATCAAGAGTCAACTTCCTCCTCTTTCGACCTCCTATCTCCATCTCTGTCTCCTCTCCTTCCATTTCAAACAGCTTGCAACCAACAACGGCAGTCAGTCCATCCTTCTCTCAACCCGTCAAAGACCTCATTCCATCTCTTAGTTCCGTCTCAAATTTCCCTCTCTCTTCTGTCACTCTCACTCTTACTCACAGATACCAAGGTACATTCGCACAAAAAGGAAGAGAGGGAAGAGGCAGAGACCGTCTATCGGTCTCGCCAAATATTTACACAGCCATACATCTTTCCTTGCTGCTGCTTCATCTCTCTCTCCTTTCCCACATTGATCTACCCTTTCGAAACTCTTCCCCTTCTCACGTCTACGAGATTCCAGCCAATCACTCTCACTCAATCACAGCCAATATCTACCCACCCCATGAATTATGCCCCCCTCCCTCCATTGAAAGACCCTTTTTATGATTCCCATGCAGAAAGGACGCATCTCACTCACTCTCTGTATAGCAGGAGGAATCACTAGTCCGTTCAATCTCTCTTCCTCCTCTCCTCACTTCGTCCTCTCTTCTCCAATTCATAAATAACACTTTTGGACGTTTGGATGGCATAAAATGGGCTGTGCATACAGTGAAAGATCACGCAAAAGGGGAGGAGTGATACATCCGGACGAAGGAGCGATCGATATTGATACCGTATACAAGTGGATTGATTACGGTAGAGAGTGCAACAAGTAAACAGTGAACAGAAGCAGTAAGCGTTCGAGTGCTACCGTAGTCTCCCTCTTCGTTCTCTCTGGTCTCTTACCCTCGAGTTCTGAGAAAGGAAGAGGGAGACAAGTCAGACAACTTCTCGCCGAGACTCGAAAGTGGGAAAAAGAAGGAGAAAACAGAAGGCGGGACAACGGGTATCAGTCAGTCATTACTGGAAGAGAGAGAGAGGGTAGACAGATTGTATCCCCATCCCTCCCCTCGAGAGAAGAGAGCAGACTACAGATAGATGAATGAGTAGGATGAAGAAGATTCGTACTCGAATGAATCATCTCGAGAACGGAGAAGGGAACAGAAGGGAACAGTACGGTCTAGACCCTTCCCCTTCCTACTCTACTCTCTCTCTGTATAAACTATCTGTACGTGGATGAATGCAGGAGAGGGAGAGATTTCCATAGAGAACGATTCATTTCCAGTATATTCCAGCATCGCAACTCGAATGAACAGGGGACGGGTAAGTGAAATTGGGTGCATATCGCAGTGTGTAATGTATCAATCAGTCGTCATCACAGGCTTTCTACTAAATTACAATCAGAGAAAAACTTCGGCTAAAACTTGTATAGAAACCAATAAATATTATTCACAATTCGATAAATTATTGCTAATAATAGTGGGGACTCTCAAGTAGGAAGAAGGAAATGATACGCAGTGGAGGTTAGTGAGCGGGTGAGGATACAGGGAGAGGGGGTACGGTAAGCGAGAGGAATTGATATTATTGATCTACCACGGTTAGTATGATTCTACTCTTGAATGGACCTCTCGTGCATAACAGTAGCTAAGGCAACGTGTGAAAGGAATAATTCGAAAAGATTAGAAGTGGGCGGAGTCGAGACAAGAGGGATAAATGGGCGGAGTTTGTCCACTCTTTAGACAGAATCCTCACGAGACATCTGGAGGGGATTGACGTACTCGAAGCCCTCGAATTCCGACTGATCGATTCGCTCGATTACTGCAGGATCATCGGGAGTCAGCGAGGGGTCCTGCAAAGAAAATCGATGACTATCGTATCCGTTCAATCAATATCTACCGTATCCCTCTACCGTACCTCATCAGTGAATTGAGTATCGAAGTGTTGGAGGTCTCTGTCACTCTCCACTGAAGGATTGTACGGAGGGGCGATCTGCTTTGCTTCCAACTGCAAATTATTTGTTTGTTTTAACTCGGCAGCGACTACTGAATTATTTAATGAAAGATAATCTCCATCTCATGAACCACTGCAACCAAAATCTCACCAGTGAAAAACACTACATTAGCAAAACGATTGTATTCCGCACGGTATCAGATAGCAGTTCCTCGTTGAGTAATACAATGACTACCGTACCATTCCCTCCTACCGTACTCACCCTATCCCAATCGATATACGTCCGGAAGAATGCGTGCTCCTTGATGTCTTCCAGACTCTCGTCGATCTCCACCTTGCAGCCCAGTCGCTGCGTCGGGTCCTGCAGGGATTCATACCGTAGCTTTGTCGATTGTACTCCACTTATCGATCTCAATACCATAATCCTACCGTACCTTCTCAAGGAAGTTTTTGAGTATGGTACTCGCGCGAACGCTCAGCGAGCGAGGAATGCGGATGCGAATCTCGAGAATGATCTGCAATTATCATCATTAGCTTCTCACGCGTCGCGGTTACACGTTGCGTGTTCCCCCATACCTGAAATAGTCGATCCTCCGTGTTGAGATCTCCATCTCCCTGCATATCTCCCAGTTCGAAGGGAGATCGACCAGCCATCATCTCGAACATTAGCACGCCCAGTGCCCACCTGAATGATTAATATTCATCGTCATCGACGATAAAACCGCGACGCGTCCTTCTCTCCCGCGTCGCGTCTACTCACCAATCAACGGAGAATCCGTACTCCTCTCCTCTCAGAATCTCGGGGGCGATGTAGTTGGGAGTGCCACAGAAGGTTCCCGTGACGTCACCGGCAAAGATGTTCTCCTGTGAGTGGAAGAAGGTTCGTTCACGTGATCTCCCCTTCTGATCTCTCTGCTCACTACCCTTCCAATCTCATTCCATCTAATTGTCATCACACACGTAGGCACTGCGTACTATTTACTCCCTTGTCTCGCCTGCACTCATTTCACACCTCCCCATAGAACAAGAGAGTACTGTACTGTATCCCGCCCATTCCTCGACTTGTCGTTTCATTTCTCGCCATGTTTTCGTGCGTCGTCTACTGCTGTTCTACTTCGTATTCTGGCTGGTTCTCGAAAAGGCAGAGGAGGGGAGGAGAGAGAGGGGGAAGGGAGTCTGCTGACTGGGGAAGGAAGGGAGGGGGAAATAGTGAATGCAAGATGCGAGGTTCTGCAGTATTTTTCCGTCTGGACAGCAGCAGGCTTCGAGGCGAGACAAGGGGTAAATAGAATGAGAGAAGGAGGAAGAAGAAGGGAAGGGAAGGGAATGGGAATGGGGAACCTCTCCAACTGCAACCACGTGTCAACAACCACTCCCAACTATGTCTATTCGTCCATCTCTCCTGTGTCTACTCCTTCCTTCATCTTCCCTCTCTACCCTCCATCTGTCCTCTCCTTCTCCTTTCTTCTCCTCATCTCCAACCCTCTTCCGTATTCATTAGTCGGTCGTCGACTCCCCATTTTCTGCTGCAGTCAACAGACAAATAGGGAATTGAGAGAGGGGATCAGGCAACAAAGATCCAAACTACGGCTCTCACTTACAGTACGCACTTGACGTACATCCCTTTTTCTCTGAATGAAGCCTAGTCGTATCTCTCACCCACTCTCGACTTGTAGCGTCGATTGCGACAGAAAGAGTCAGTGACACAGGACAGAGCCATAACAAAGGCAAGACTCAATGATCGCAATGGCTACCGTACCCCTCTCGACTACCGTAACCCTACCATACCTTGCACATTCCGTAATCGGTGAGTTTGACGTGTCCCTCTGCATCAATGAGCACGTTGTCTAGTTTGAGGTCTCTGCAAAGAGAGAGACCAATGTTTACTCCCTACATAAATAACAGCGAGGAAGAAGAAGAAAAAGAAAACTGCTGCGGGAGAGGAAAACATCACAGATTGGTTACAGAGAACTCCCAGCAGAGAAGAGAGAGAGAGAGAAGGGAGTTTGCAGCAATGTCTAATCACTTCCTTCCGTCTATACCTATTTACGGTCTACCGTATCCTTCGTCTTCTTCTTCTTCCTCGTCTACCGTATCCTACTGTATCATCTCTCCCTCTAGCGCACCTGTATATGATTCCTCTCGAATGGAGAAAATGAAGAGCGAGGATGATCTCAGCTGAGTAGAATCTGCAAAGAGAAGATTGCATTTACGGAATTGGGAATTTAGGGAATCACTCAAATCTTCTTCAGATTCATGATTCATGATCATCTTATAGCAGCACACACCTCACATCACGGACCAAAATCAATCTTCCTCGGTCTCTCCTACAATCCTTTTCCCGACAGGCACCAACCGTTCATTCAAAACAAGACAAGCTTATCAGCACATGATACTACACGGTACTACTACAGGGATCTCCCGTCTAGCCTTCTCTTCGCTCTACCGAAGCGTATCGAATCGCATCAGCGTCACACCTTGTTTACTGATACCGCTGTAGCAAGTCAGCAGCTTTTCTCCACTTTATTCAGGGATTGGCGGGTTCGTCGACGGGTCTCATTTCTACATCGTAAACATCTCATCTTCTCAGACAGAACTGAATATTAACTATGCCAATCCTCCCTTCCTCCTTCTCCTTCTCCTTCTCTCTCATTCGCAACTTTAACGAGAAAGTATGACGCACTTTCTCGCAACGTTTTCTCATCTGCTGAAGGAAAGAGACGAAATGTCTCAGACCACGGCCACATCATCCATTCATCATAATTCCTCCCTTCAGAAGGGAGAGAATGAGGGACTGACTATCACATGAGACATCGTCTCTCTCCGACACAGTTCGTTTTCCATCCGACGGCCAATCTCTGATCCCTTCCACTTTCGAAAACAGCCCGTTCGTCGTCTCTCGCGGTGAAAAACACGCTGTCGTAGAGGGGAAGACGAGGGTAAGAGGACGGCATTCCAAGGGCACTCTAGTGGTTCAACGAACCGCCCTAGATGGGGAGCGGCCACAACACCCCCCACTTCTCATGAATACTGTCCCACTTCACAACGATCTCTCGTCTGTCATTGAGTGCTAGATAGCATGGGCGATGGAGTCAGACCATTCGTCCACACCCACATCGCACTCCCTCCTCCATGCACACCGTCGACAACAACCTCTCCATCTCGTGCAGATAGACATCGATAGATTGTGCAACCGACACTTGCGAGATACGATCGCCGTTCCCGCTGTTGACGAGTCGGCGAGAGTTTTGCACGGCGGAGGCATTCTATCACCGCGTCTCTCTATCTATCTCTATCTCCTGCTTGGTAGCGACCATAGCTCTGATCACGAGAGCTTGTTTCCATGCCTTCTCCCTTCTCGAAGAGGGAAACATCGCATCACAGCCAGTCTCATGACATCTCTCTCCTTCTGCAGCAGCGGCATTCTCCTTCCTTCCCACCCTTTCGTCTCTCTGTCTCATGATCTCGATTGAAAGATCTCCCCTCCCATACTACTCCATTATTCATCAGACTACAAACGGGATAAAGAATCTCGTCCTCTCCACGTACTCCCTCCCTCCTCCTCCCTCCTCCGCCTTCCCCCTCTCCCTACCCGTCTCCTAGGGGCAGGAGACTCAAACACTAATGAATTCGAAAAGAGAGAGAGGGATCTAACACAGACTTCACCTGTCTCCATCACATTCTTGAGCGAGTCGAGAAAGCAAAGGAAAGGCAATCAGCAGACGATAGCATTGCAGGTGCATCTAGACGATGTTTCGATTCGACCAAAGCAGGCGAATGAACATTCTCTTCGGACCCGCACGTTCGTCTGTCAGCTCATCATCGTCACTCATTTCGTCTCCACCTCTCCACTCAAAAGTGTCTTCCTAGCCTCATTCTCCACCGGACTCGAGCTCTTTACTTGCAGAATAAATAGCCCTCATGACAGAACATTCACGAGACTCATTACTCGTCTGGAGGTTAATTGGAGGCGCCGGATAATTAGTCTGTCCCCCTCTTTCTCATCCATCTAAGGGCGAATGTAAATAAACTCTGCAGATGAATGGAATATCCATTCATCTATCTAAATAATAATGGGGCAATGAATATAAATGATCTCTTGAACGCGGAAGGGGATCTTCAGAGGTGACGACGTTGCACAAATCTCGGCATAATTGTGCAGAGACCTTCTTCCGCTTAGCCAGTCATCGGATCTTCCATCTGATCTTTCACTCTTCCGATTCCTCTTTGGTAAACATCAGTCAGAGATTCGGCACGCATTTCACACTCCCACAAACTAGGCCGAGAAAGTGGGAGAGGAGGAGGGGAGGAGGGGAGGGAGAGGGAGATGTGACAGGGTGGGATAAGGCCGAGCTCCGATAACATTCAGAGTAGCACGATTACAAGGAGGGGACGTCATATTCATCACATCGCCATGTGCATTGATGAGATCAAAGGAGCAGATTAGGATGGAGATGAAAACAGATTCAGAATAGACTAATCCACGATAACGTGATAAAATCATGCTTAAGCCAATATTGTCAGAGAAGATGCACTTTCTAATCCGATTTAAAAATTAAAGACGAAATAATTATATTATGCTCACCTCGCATGATCCTCTGGCAGTTTCCTCTGTCTCTGCATATGGAACATGAGATCTCCTCCAGGGACGAACTCGATCACGAAGAAGAGACGAGAATCCGTCTGCAATTTAAAAATATTTATATTTCTAAACATAAGACAGAATCCCCCTAACATTTGTTGTAGGAGAATTTACAAAGTGTAATCTAGCGTTGCGTATTTGTCATTGACGTTTGCACTTTTCACAATTATTGAACAACCAAAGAGATTTACTAATGTTCCAATTCATATTACATTTGTGCCACATATAACGCACTAGTTACAACATAGTTTTCGATCCCGTTTGAATGGCATCACTGTTCTAGCCCATAAATTCTGGCCGTTAGCATTCACTACTTTCGCTCACATAGCCCATTACCTAGTGTTCAAAGATGTAATTTTCGTTGTAAACGAATTCGGGGATCTCACCAAAGTCCATCACCCCTTATTAAAATATGTTTCTTCTTCTACGACAACTGAAACACCTCCTTCACTCCTTGTGGTGATATCCGAATTATTACTGTGACTCACAGCATTTGCATACACTATTTGGGCAAAGAATTTTAGCTTTTGTTAATTGAACTCCTCAATCCCCTAACCATCCCCTCCTCTTTCTCTCTCTCCTACCTGGAAGCAAGAGTGCAATCCGACGAGGAAGGGGTAGTTGGACGCCGCCTCGAACACTGACTTCTCCGTGTGCACCCACTCGATGTCCTGCAGAGCACCGTATTAAGTGGATACAGTAGTAATTCCAAAGATAGCGTATCGATCGATTCAGAGCCATCTACAGTACTCCTCCCTCCAATAGTACCTCATCCTCATTGAACATCTGCTTCTTGATGATCTTGATTGCGTAGATGGCCTTCGTCCTCTTGTGCTCTGCTTGGATCACCTGATGGACAATTAATTCAGTTTCAACGAATAAAAAGTGAGTGGTTCAAATCAAAGAATCATTGCCAGTTGGTGTCGCAGCACAACATTTTTATTTAGTTTTTACACGTGTTGTGAGTTTCATAATCATGGCTTTGTTCACCAACCAAAAGAAACGTTGATTCAAGCAACATCGGCGTTATACTATTACTACATTTCCTGTTCGGGCCTAAAGCGGTTCGGAAGATCGGAGTCCTTTCTCCGACAAGGAAAGAAGATCGATCCCCCACTCCGAACATGGCTGAATTAATATCAATTGAGAAGATGCAAACCCCTTCCTGATACTCATCTTGATCTGCGCTTCTGAAGCGACACAGATAAAATCTGATTCGGGCTCTAATTCTGTTCGTGGCAGATATCTAAGTCGTAATATCCATCATGACCCTCTCCTCACCTTCGCATAACTTCCTCTTCCGATCACCGTGAGCAGATTGAAGTCGTTGAGGGAGACCGTCCACTTCTGACAATCGAATTACCATTATTCTTCGAGCACAGACAGTGATCTAGCTCACTATTGAAGTCAATTACGTATACCATTTAGTGAATCAGCATTAACTCGCTTTACTAATAGATTAATCATTCTCCCTAACTCCTCTCTCCTCTCCTCTACTCACGGGTGCATCTCCTCCTTTTCCACTCGATCGGACGGTGGCTGCTCCCTCCGGCGCCTCGATCTCCGATTCCTGCAATCGAATCAGTTATAATTATTTAAACAGAATGCTTTCGAAAGACGAATTGATTGCCGAGAGAAATTTCTGACGCAGATGTGGAATATATCAGGCGGATTGCAATAACGAAATCAAGAGCCAATAAACGGAATAATACCGCCACGTTTATCTATATCCAATAATCTGACCTTGAATGCAGCATTATCGATTCCCTCAGGTCTGTTTCCATTGATGGATCCGAATGGGCGAGTCGGCTGCTGTGATTGAGGAGCCAGAGGGACGCCCTGACCAGGCACTCCCGCCTGGAAATGATACCGTATATCAACTGAGTAATTAGCAATTGGTCAAAAAGCATATGCTCCATCGAGGATCAATCAATATTCCCTCCTACCGTACCTCTCCGCAGGTCTTCCTCACTAGTCGATGGCACTTCTTGTGCACGCACATCTTGCAATCCAGGCAGCGATACCCTGCAATTATTCAGTTAATGAAAATACATAATCAAGTTTCGTTTCTATCAAATAGTCTGGTGACAATTCGTCATCCATGACGAGCTCGCACTGAATTTTAAGAGATTTATGCAAGTGAGTTCGTGTCATACAGTTGTCTCAAACTTGAAACATTTTGTATCGTGCAATGCACATTTTTCAGATTGACACCGAAAACCAATAGCATCCAGTCTACCGTACCCAGTCTACCGTACCCAGTCTACCGTACCCAGTCTACCGTACCCAGTCTACCGTACCCAGTCTACCGTACCCAGTCTACCGTACCCAGTCTACCGTACCCAGTCTACCGTACCCAGTCTACCGTACCCAGTCTACCGTACCCTGTCTGCCGAGTCCCCAGATGTGATCGCCACAGATCTCGCACATCACACGACGATTCAGTCGCTTCGCCTGCAATTTTACTAGTCATTTTCTATGATACTCATCAGAAAATTAAATATTTCCACGGTTACACGAGAGCAATAAATACAAATCAAAATTATGATTCATTGCTAGGAATAACTTCAATCATTTCTCACCGAGAATCTGTGTCCTCTGACGTGGTAGAACTTCTTCCACCGTCTCGCTCCTCGTCGATACACCGTCTCTGAGAGAAGAATCGATTAGAACGGTCGTATTAGAGAGAGGAACACGCTTTCATCGCTTTCTTTCAACACACCCAATTCGAATTTCACAACTTCGAATACTAAGAGAGTTCGCGTTTCAGCACTCTTTCTTACACTTTGAATCACTCAATTAGTAATTCCATTCCGCATTGTAATTCGAAAACTATTATTTCATGAGCATTGAGGGTTGAAAAGTAATATTTCGAGGTCAGAAATTCGAAATCCAACCCAATACAACTCATTACTCTCACCCGCCTTATAACATAAACAAAACAACATGAATGTTTCAAGAGTTCGTTAGATTATTACAGGATTTTAGAAAATATAATAGTTCGAAGAGTGAGCCCGTCTAAAAAACCTGTCACTCACTATCCTCTCCATTGCACGGCAGTCCAGGCAGAGTGGGAGTGCCGATGAAGACGTGCATGTTCAACTCCGCGTCCCCGTTCACCTGCGAAGAGAGATTGATATGAATTAGAATTGATGAAGATTCGGTCGGTAAGCTGCTTGAATGCTGAATCTAATATATGTAAAATTACCAAATATCGATGAAAAACACAATCGGGTTCGGAGTGAAAATTCAGACCAATCGGATTTGTGGCATTCATTACTTTCTTATTACAAAAAAAAATTTATAAAGCGCAGCAGGAGATGTTGACAAAATGAAAATAAATGTCTCACCTGGTACAATCGCACAGCCTCGTCCAGTTCCGTCTGCGATGAGATCGTACACGGATCATCTACAAGGAACAGAGTTGGAACTTCAATTACATTAGTACAATATAATAGCTTGAAAATATCGTACAATTGCAATTGCTTTTTTGTTTATAGAATAAGAGTAGAATATTAATCTACTGACCCTCCTCATCGATCCACTTGATTGTGATTGGCTGATTGGATGGCTGCTTGCACGCTTCTCTCAATGCAGCATAGAGAGTCGCCAGACGGAGGGGAAGACGTTGGTAGATCACCACCATCTGAATAGGCATAAATACCTTCACGGTCAGAGATTCAAGCTCAGATAAACTGTCGCACAACTCAGCATTGATCATCTGTAGTGATATCAGAAACACAAAACTCTGTACCTGTCCGAGGAACTTGGCCTTGATCTTGACATCGTTCTCCTCCTCCATCACTCGATCGCTGTTTCTCGCACTCGACCCACCGCCTGCAATCACTCATTCAACCGAAGTCCATTTCTGATTTTAACACCGAATTTCCTTGTTTCAAGACAGCTTTCACAGGGTCTCAAACCATTTCTTACAGTTTTCGACCAGATGAAAGTTTAAATGACAACTAACCACCCCAATCGGTACTAGATAGATTGAACGTCTTGGACCGGACGCAGGGCGGTCGTTCTCTCTACGGGAGGGAGGGCTGACGAGCAGTGGAGAGAAGGACGATACTCAGAACCCCCGACGGTCCACCTGACAATTGGAATTGTTTAGAAGAATGCTTTGAGCAACGATCAAATCCACAAACGCGATCTGCACAAATGTATATCGCGGATCGCAAACTTGCTGGGTCATTCACAATCAGATCAAATGGGAAACAAGGTGATAATTGTGATAAACATCGACCATACGGAGCCAGTGGAGTTGAGTCACTGAGGGGAAGAGAGAGGGAGAGAAGAGAGGAAAGAGAGATTAGACGAAAGGCAAACGAGACAATGATTAGGAGATAGAGAGACAAGGAATGGGGCGAGATATCCGAATATGGGATAAGATATATGATTCATCTTCAGATGTATGGTGAAATTCGTGTGATTGCGCTTAAAACCCTCTCTAGGAAAGAAGGAATGCATCTATTGACAGTTTCAGTGACATTCTCATCATTTATCCGATTATGCCTATGAGAGAGAAGAATGGATCGAACATTGATGTCAGAATCAATAGAATCGATGAAGACGATAAGAAGAAACGGAAAGGGTCTCACAGATGAAAGGAAAGGATCCCCCTTTTTCGACTAAACTGATCGTTTCCACAACGATGAACGACGTGAAAAGAAGGAGCGACGCAAACTGAACACTTGAAACGGCTTGCGAAATCAGTGATTCCTTTTCCTTTCAACGATGAAGGAGAAAAAGGGTAAGAAAATGGGTAGAAGAGAAAGGACGGAGTGAGGCCAGGTATAAGGGTATTCGGTGGGAAAGGAAGTCTAAAACAAACATGACCTATCTCCAAGGGAAAGCACTCAATATTCCCCTTGCAAATGTATAAAACTGAAAAATAAAACTTTCAACACTTCTAACTATCAAGCAAAACCTGGGATTTTCGACGCAAGCCCCTTTTCAAACAATGAGCGAATGCAAACGTTTCAAACTAGAAAAAGCGCGAGAACAGCAGCAAACCAGTAAAGAGAGACTGGATGTAGATAGTGGATCAGGCCAATGACTGGTTCAATCGGGATGGATGGATGGATGAATGGGAAGTTGGTAACGGTCATGACCTTCCCTCTCTCGATTCATCCCCCTCTCTCTCTCTCTACACATCGATCGATCGCCTACTCATTGCCTGTAGGGAGAGAGACGAGAGGAGGTGACACCAAATGGAGAAGAGAGTGGGAGAGAGAAAGAGTGATGGACACGGGGAAAGACCATTCATATCCTAGAGATATCCAATACCCATCACAAACTGCAAAGGTAATCGGCGTTAGCGATAGCTAGCGAAGAATGGAACACGTACGCAAAGTAAACCGCAGGATGGTTGGACGTTGCTTTCTAACGAGTGGCCATAACGTGACTGTTACAAAGTCAACTATAACTTAAAAGATCTAGGTGAATCAAGCACAACCGAACATAAGTGAATTTGACTTGAACGAATACGATTGAGCATTTTACTTACAGTAAACTTCAAACTGGGAGATCATGAACTGACTTTAACCTACCTACAGTGTTCTCTTCTAATGTCCCAACTATCCATAAAAGACTAGCAGAAAATTACTGATTAAATGACGCAGAGGATTCCAGCTTCGATTTCCCCCTCTTCAGATATTTCAGATATTTCAGAAGCCTCGACGATACTTTCTTTCTGTGCATTGTCTTCACAACCATTCACGATAAAAAGATTACTTTATTCGGGTATTTTACTATACTCTACCAACGTATCAGGGTGAGAACATCAAACAGGGAATCAATCAGAATGTGGGGATAGAACAGTAGATAAGAGTTGGAGAGAGAGCAGATGACGTCATCGTCTAGTGCTTCTCGAAGTATGACTTCGCGTCCTTGGTGTTGATCGTGTCAGCTCCAGGAGTCCAGCCAGCGGGGCACACCTGAGAATCAATCGATAATTCAAATCCCTGATCTGTCTACCGTACCTCTCCGTGCTTGTCGACGAACTGGAAGGCCTGGACGAGACGGAGGGTCTCATCAACCGATCTGCAATCAGTTTTCGATTGATCTCCCTCTACCATAAGCTACAGCACCTTCCGACGGGGAGATCGTTGACGGTGATCTGGCGGAGGATGCCGTTGGGGTCGATGATGAAGAGACCACGGTAGGCGATGCCCTGATATCGATCGATTACTCCCAGTCTTCTACCGTATCCTATCGTACCTCGTCCTCCTTGAGCACTCCGTAGTCACGAGAGATCTGGTGGTTGGTGTCGGCGAGGACGGGGATCTGAGAGAAGATTATTGATTACCGATTGGTCCTTTGATCCATCAGAAACTCCACGACACACTCTTGGTCATCGTTGCAAGAGATGATTTCACTATCAGTGCGATAGTGTGGTCACATCAACATCAATAATCGGAGAAAGGGGGATGAACTCTTCGTCTCTTGCATCATCCCCTCTGCCTATCCTCCTTCTCCTCTCACCTGCATCTCTCCGAGTCCTCCGTGCTTTCTGGGCTGGTTGATCCACGCGAGGTGGGAGAAGACAGAGTCAGTCGAGGCCGCCTGATTAGGTTTGGTTAGGAGTTGCAACAGATCGATGGGTTTTGCTATAGAAGATCAGACCATCCAAAAAAAGATGTGCTATGTTTCAAATGTATGCTAGATCTGATCTTCCACAGTAAAGGGGAAGGGTCAACTCACGAGGACGGCAACGTTGAGCTTCTTGAACTCCTCGAACCGCTCAGAGAAGGCGATGATCTCCGTGGGGCAGACGAAGGTGAAGTCGAGGGGGTAGAAGAAGAGGATCACGTACTTGCCCTGAATCAGGGGAGGGATTATCGATTGATCGAGGGGGAGATGGTACGGTACCTTGTAGTCCTTGAGGGAGACGGATTTGAACTCTCCGTCGATGACGGCCTGAGCCGTGAAGTCAGGGGCGGGCTTGCCAATGAATGCCTTCGACATCTGCAGAGAGCATTGATTGGATAGTTGAGGGCGATGAAACACAACAACGACGACAAGTGAATCATTTCGAATAAACTCACAGCAACGCTCATTATTGTACAGACAAGATGGGGAACCGTCCAGCGGGAGGAAACTATTGAAAGCGGGGGTTGACTGGATCACTCTCGCAAATACGCGCGCCTCTTATATTCCCCACGCAACTAACAAAGCACAAACTGCCCTACGTGCCCGAACACTCTCACTCTGTAGCTACAAGAGACTACGATATTGCGAAAGAAATAGGGTAGCGGAAACCCAATATCATCCTCTCAATAGGCAATTTCATCCTATTCTCGGTGTTTATAAGGCGACGCGAAAGACACAAGAGTGAGAAGAAGAAAGGCAAGGATGGGGAGAGATTAGAGGAGAGATGGCAACCTCTCACTGCCCTCGACCCACTACGATACAGTGATAACAGAAGAGAGTATTGGAGAGAAGGCAGAGAAGAGAAGAGGAGAGAGATGATTCCTGCCAATGCCTAACCTCCAGAGAAGGATGGAATCTTCTCGAAATGCTTGCTAATCAGACAATGCTGACATTCTTGCTGAGTGACAAGACACACTAGAGGTCAATTCGCTTGACACGATACATTCAAAATGGTAGAACTAACCGATCGATACATCCCTGATGAATCAGAAGAAGTAAGGGAAGACTACTGGGAGAAATGAGCAGGTGAGAAAACTAGCTTGAGAGGAGAGAAATGAGAAGAGGTGGGAGGGAGGAATCCGATACTAGGACGATTCTCCATGGCAACACTAGCTGCATGCGACCAAATGAAAATATCCCTTGCATCTAGTCAGTTACAACAGGATTCAATGACACCCTGTCAACGGAAAGATAGATTTAAAAGACACTATCTGAGAGGATCGAAATATTTGTGAAGGGACTTGGCACAGGTCAAAATGCAACCTAAGCCCAAACCTGCACCAAAGGTAGTGCTTGGTGAGTGTGCACGGCGGGTAGACTGGCTAAGTTCCCAGGCCTCTCCTGGGCGCGGCGCGGTGTTGCCTACCCAAGATGACGCAATATGCTAAATCGCGTAAACGTGATCCAATCGATACGGGAGTGGCACAGGTGGCTTCCTCGTCGAATTCTAAGACACTTTTACTCTGGGGTGTTTTTTGCTCAGATTCCACCGAAAGTTGAAAAACGAAAAAAACGAAAATTTTCGCACATTTTATTTTTTCTTGACACTTTCCCGCCGGAACTACCGATGTTTTATTTTCTTAATATATTCCTATTATGACAACACATAATCAGTAAATAGGACGTAATTTTATTTTACTGAAAAAGATGCTCAATTCGCAAAAAACCGTGAAAAACTGGCTTACAGTAACCGCAAATTTTACACCATGTACTAATTCCCGGTTCCCGGCTTTCATTATTTCCGTTCCGGCTCTCATAGGCTTGTATGGTGCCACGTTGCATATACAGTTCCTGATCTTACCGTACCTTGCTACCGTATCCAAACTACCGTACTCTGGTGTATCACAAACTGATTTATTTTAAAATTTGTTTCAGAACCGTTCCGATTTTTGATATTTCAAGAATATTTCTTCGGGGAATGTTACGAACTAATATTTGTGGTCCCTTTTGTTCGTTATGTGGAAAATGTGACAGCACTTCGCCCAAACTAATTGTTCAAATCCTTCCTAAAACACAATGTCTTTTTCATATTTCGGACCGTATGGAAAGGACAATTGCAAACTCCGTTGCCATCATCGATGCTTATTGTAAATATGTTTAAATAGTTACATAGTTGTAAATAAGTTTAAATACTTTAAAATATGATTTGATTATATTTTATTAATATTGGATAGCTTAAGACGAGAAATACAATGCAATTATAGTAGTAAGAGTATTATAGTAGTAAGTAGTAGTAAGAAAGTGCTTCAAATTTATGTTAGGATGGAAGAAATAGGGAGCGTTTGTTATCTTGAATGAATTTGTAAATCACAAAGACGGGATCTTCCTCCGGATCTGATGGTTT
>LS490420.1:635183-654999 GCA_900490845.1 Pristionchus japonicus
GCGAAAAAGTGTTGATGGATAAGTATGAAACAAATATGAGAAAACGGAACGATCCTAAAGATAATTGAAAAAAATCAGTTCCGGATGAGTACGAGTGTCGTTTTAGAACAAATGGGCCACATTATAATCATAAGTGCCAAACCGATGCCAACCGAACCTGACCGATCGAGAAATATTAAACATATGTTATTTCTTAAAGAATAAAATTTAAACCTTTTTTGAATTTTATTTATTAAAAAGATCAGTTTGTGATACACCAGAATACGGTAGTTTGGATACGGTAGCATGGTACGGTAAGACAGGCACTGTATTTGCAACGTGGCACAATACAAGCCTATGAGAGCCGGAACGGAAATAATGAAAACCGGGAACCGGGAATTAGTACATGGTGTAAAATTTGCGGTTACTGTAAGCCAGTTTTTCACGGTTTTTTGCGAATTGAGCATCCTTTTCAGTAAAATTAAATTACGTCCTATTTACTGATTATGTGTTGTCATAATAGGAATATATTAAGAAAATAAAACATCGGTAGTTCCGGCGGGAAAGTGTCAAGAAAAAATAAAATGTGCGAAAATTTTCGTTTTTTTCGTTTTTCAGCTTTCGGTGGAATCTGAGCAAAAAACACCCCAGAGTAAAAGTGTCTTAGAATTCGACGAGGAAGGCACCTGTACCACTCCCGTATCGATTGGATCACGTTTACGCGATATAGCATATTGCGTCATCTTGGGTAGGCAACACCGCGCCGCGCCCAGGAGAGACCTGGGAGCTTTGCCAGTGTACCCGCCGTACACACTCACCGAGCACTACCTTTGGTGCAAGTTTGGGCTTAGGTTGCATTTTGACCTGTGCCAAGACTTTTTCGATCCTCTCAGATAGTGTCTTTTAATGGTACAATTTCTCCTTTTGAACACGCACAAACCCACGAATGAGGCGATCGAACGCAGTAACCATTTCCTCGCTCTTTTCGACTGTCCTTGACTCTTCTAGAAGGGTGAAGGGAAGGAGGAGAAGGAGAGGGAAGGAGAGATAGATGCGAATGGAAAGAGAGCAAAGCGATGAGAGACTAGAGGAGAAACGAACCGTAACCGTCTAGATCTCGAAAGTAGCGCAGTCATAAATCATCGATTTTTCTGCAGAGACGCACGAGCAACGTGAAAACAGAGGAGAAATAGATTGCAATGGAGGGTTCTCTCTCCCTTTCCGTGCCTGCCTCTCTCACTCAACTTTTCTATTCCATCGTAAACAACTCCCCAATACTCAGCGAGCAAACATAATTCACCCATAAACATGATAGAAGCAGTCATACCAGAGACTAACTAGAGCATGCCTATGCAACACAACGGGGGCTGGCCTATTAGAAAGAGGAGGCTGTTAGTTTGTGTCCAGTGTGAGTTGGACAGAGAAGCGATAGAAAGAGATGAGTGAAATGCGAGAGAACGAAGAAAGCAGGAGAGAGGAAAAGAGAACGTGGACACTCAAAGAAGCGAATGGAGAGAAAGAAGGGAAGAGGGGGGAAGGGGGGAGAGGGAAGGGTAGATCAAACCGTTTTTACTCCCTCCTCCGTTCGCGATCTACTGTCGATCAATGAAGTAAGACTCAGAGTTGAGCCAAGCGTTGCAGCAACGCTTTCAACGATACAGTCCAGTTTCAATTGCAGTAAACATGGAATTATTTATACATCGAATTAGCAATAAGTTAGCAGTATGGAGTACAATGGAAAAGGAAGGAAATCGGTGATAGGAAAGTAGCAAGATTAACACAATCGACAGAAAACGGTTTGATACATTGGAATTACAACCTAAAGCTCGGCTACCATTAGCGCAATAATAAATACGTTGGCCGTGCAATAAAGCTTTATTAGAAATGCTCTCTAAACACCCTTAGAAGGGAGTCGAATCTACTAGAATCATGGAAAGATAGAATTAAAGAGCATGAATACTATCTACTGGGGAGATTCCGGCACAGCAAGAATCACTGGAAAGGGACAGGCAAGAATATCGAGGGATAGATCTCTCGCTGATCCTCACTGCACAATGTTGTTGAGTGCATCTGCGAATGCATCGAATGCGAAGAGTCTATTTACTCGACGAGGACCCTCCTCAGCCATCGAGTTACGCAGATCCTGGGGAGAAGACATCATAATGCTGCATAATCTATCAATCGACCAACCTCATTCTGGATCATCTTGAGCATGGCATCACAGAATGCGTTCACATTCGCTTCCACCAGCAGCCCCGTTCTGTTCTGCTCGATCGACTCTTTCGGCCCGCCAGAGTCAACAGCGATCACCGGAGTGCCGCAGTACATCGACTGCAATGAATATTGTTGGACCATTGCAACCATATCATTTCCATCGACACATCTAATCCCTCTCATCTCTCTCCTCACTTCGACAGGGACGATTCCGAAGTGTTCATTCGAGGGAGTGTACAGCACAGCGCGCGCGTTGCGAAGCAGCCACAGCTTCTCCTCGTCAGCTGCAAGTACAAATTTGGAACCATTTTCTCTCCACGCAAACACAAATAAGCAGTTGTATGGGTTGCTATGGTGAATGCATTGGTCGTCCCAGTTGGATTCAAGCTACTCTCTTGAACTAATAACTTACAAGGAGACTGGAGGAAGAAATTGGCCTTGCTGCTGATTCCACAGTCGAGGGCGTGGTCGCGCAGTTGGCTGCAAGTTAGATCACTTAATCTCCTCCATTCTCCTTCCACCTACCGATAGACAAGTAGATTCTCCTCGTTCTTCCTATCGTATCCTCCTGCCACTACGAGATGGCATCGGGCGTAGTCCGATGGACGGAGACGACGACCCAGTTCAACTGAATGAGATTGATAATTCATCTGCCATTAATTCCTCCTCTCACCGAAGGCATCAATCGCCAGCTGGTGGTTCTTCTTGCCCTCGAATCGATTGAGCGAGACGAACATGTGGTCGAAGCCAGCTGAAGATACTAGAGTGAATGATTAGAAGAGAAGTGATAGCTCACGTTGTTCTCTCTCCAACTTGCTGGGTCTCTTGGGGTCCGTCGAATCGAAGAAAGCGGTGTTAAGTGAAGGATAGAGAACGGTAAGGGGACGGGCTGCCAGACGCGGGAACGTCAGTCGAACGATTGAACTGAAATGATTACAATTCAAAAAATAAGTATTTGACTAGTATTTCGAAAATGAATGTATAACTAACGCAGTGAAATTGCTGTTGACGCATATGACGTCAGCGTAGTTCATCGACCAAGACTCCACTCCATCGATGAGTTTACGGTAGAGACCTTTCAGTGCTGAGGCTCTGCAGGTGAACTGATTACATTGAAAATGTCTCGAATTCACAAGCCGCACCTATCAGTGAGTAGCAGATCGGGGAAGTGGCAATAGAAGACTAGCTTAACTCTTCCCCTTGTGAGGAAACGCAGCAAGGGAAGACACGCGGAGATCTGTGGGAGGTTGAATTTAAATCTCGAGAGTTGAATAATATCGATACCTGATCACAGAGGATGACATCCTGCTGCATGAACAAGACCACGTAGACTGCAGCTAGACACATTCGGAAATAGGCCCATGCAGCCTTGAATCGGCCACAGCATTGACGAGGAATCCATGAGAAGGAAGTCGTGATATCTGAATGGATCAATTAGCTCGGGAATCAGACTCAAGCAACTCACCTAGCTGGGCGCACTCTGTGAATGCGTGGGTCGGGTCGAACTGATTTGTTACCACTTTGACGGTGTGACCTGAATGAATCGTTGTTCATACCCACAACTGATTGGATGCACTAGTTATTCTCACCCTTTGTCTGTAGAGCAAGGGCTGCATCGACGATGAGCCTCTCGGCACCTCCGATTCCCAAATCGGGATGGAGTACGGTAACTCGCATCTAAATTATGTCTAATCTTACAAGTGACAAGGCGTACAACAGCGCATAAACAAGGAAAGAGAGGAGACTGGGAGTGGAAAGGGTGTGAGAGCAGGTGGAAAGCAAGACCCGTTGATATGACAACGCCAAGAAGGGAGAAGTTACCCTAGAAACGGTGATAATAACGGGTATCAGTAGTAAACGTACGTGTTGGCAGTGCCTTTGAAAATAACTGTATTTTAGAGTTGGAGCAGACCCTAGGTCAGCCTTTCGCAAACAACACCACAATAAAGCCAATGCGGATTCCGAAAAATATTATAAAATAAGGATAATTTAATTAATAATATTAGTAAGTGCGATATAGCTTTAAAACGATGATTTACTTGGAACTATCAATTGCCAGAGTTGCACTTGAATGGAACACAAACGGCTATGACACGAAAAACATAGAACTGAAAGGGAAAGATCATTTAATCACTCCAAAAACTGGCCAAAATTGATCGAAAAAAGAAAAAGTCGGAATAAATCCCAAAATTTCAGTCGATATTCAGGATCTATCCCTGCACAGAATTTTGTGGTTGATACTGTACTCATTCTGGATACTGTGGTGATACTGTATCATGCATTTTCGTCCTCGCTGCCAGCGCTGGCTGTCGCTCGATTGATTATGCATAATTATGCTTTTTCGCCGTTCTTTCTGCTTTTCCGACTCCGTTTTCTGTTGTGCTACCGGCCTGCGTTCACCCTCCACCCACTCTGTCCTTTTCTTCGTAAACAGCGTTGACTGTCTGCACTTGTAGGCAGTCTTAACGGGGATTCCCTCTTCCCCTCTAGCAAGAGAGTGAGAGTGGGAAATTGTCCACTCCCCGTCTCTCAGTGCACGTGAATCTTGGCTGACTCCTCCCTCTGTATTTCGGTGCCTCGTCCCCTTGTTGATCAGTCCCTTCTCCCTTCTTCTTCCTCTCTCAATCCTTCTCTCCTTGCAGCTCCAATGGCAGTCGCAGTGGTCGTGGGTGCGGGACGGGCTGCAGAGAGCATCACTAAACTCCGTGAGTCCACTGCTCTTTCATATGCAAATGTCCCGTCAGCTGACCACTAGTGACCTCTCTTCTTCGAGAGATCACTCTCAGGGGCCGCAGTTGCGCAATCTCACGACCTCTAGACATCAAATGGTCGTAATTATTATTCGTTCTGTTCTCAAATGAAAGGCTACATGGGCTCTGTGGAAAGACAGAAGATCAAGAATCTTATAGTGAACCAACCAGCAGCAAACAATCAATGAGGGAGAGTAATTTGTATTTTCTCAAATGCAGTTGCTTCCGTATCTTCTTCCTCTTTTGCAAAATTTTGGTCAATCACGCGGTCGCTGTACGAAAGAAAGCGATCATTGCCCAGCGTCGATAAGCAATCGGGGAAAGAGCGAAAATAAGTGCTGATAAAAATGACCAATGGAGCGGTCAGCAGCTATCGGTGGTCAGCTGGTTGATAACGTGCTATACTATCGAGGAATTAGAGATCGATTAATTATTCATCGTCGGAAATGGTTTGATCCGGATATACTTTGAGTGGTTCGATGCCCCTCTGATCATTGTCTCTCCACGTGTGATTCACGTGCTCGATACTTGCTTGATCTATCTGCTCTCCAGCTGTCTTTTCTCTTCTCTCCTTATTCTCCTTCTCTCCTTCCCCGTCACAGTACACCCCAGGGAGAAGGAGGCAATCTTACTAAGACGGTCGTCTTCCCTTCCCACTAGAAAACACCCTAATTGGAACATGTACTACAATGAACCGACATGTTTTCTAATTTTTGGGGGAATGAGAAAACAGAAAGGAAAGAAAAACGGACAAGTAAAAAATAATGTAGTTTCAGTATTTCAATATTCTAATTGCAGTGCTGAACTCTGGCTCGAAAGTGGCTCTGGTTGGCTCCAAGCCGACAACTCAATCCAATCTCATCTCGGCCCTCAAAGAGGAAGCCGAAGAGGCCGTTCCGTTCATGTTCGTCGATGATCTCAAGGTAAGCAAAAGGATACAAAAGGTTGCTGTCATCCGCAGGATTCGAACCTGCGCCCACAGAAGTGGACTGCGACCTGAACGCAGCGCCTTAGACCACTCGGCCAGAATGACATGGGTGGCTGATTTAGCAGTATAGAAGGCGAGAATGTACAGGGGACTAATTTTTACACTGATATGTTTGTCAATTTATATTTAAATTATTATTATCATTATTTATGTTTTTCCAGCACCAAGAGGATCACGTTCGTCGCCGTCTCGCTCGTGTCTCCTTCCACAATGATATGGGATCCATCCTCGAAGATGTAAGCCTTGCTCATGTTACGGCTTCTGTAAGAAGCAAGCAAAATCAAAGTTACCTTTTTCATACGTTGTCGAAACTAAACGCTGCATCTTTCTTTGCTATTTCTGCCTGAGTTCTCAGTTAATAATTTCGCGCAGGTCAAAATCGTCTTTGATGCTGACGAATCGAAGAAGGAAGACATTGTGTACGCGACGAGAACCATGTTCCCGAGGTTAGATTGCCATAGATTATCGATCCATCGTAAACCACTTTCTTCCTCTCAGAACCCCTGTGGCTTCTCTTCTGTCGTCCGCTGCGATCTCTCTCAAGGACAATCTCCATCTCGGTCTCCATCTATACGAGCCCGTCCAGATCACTAAGATCGCCCAGGTACGGTGGAGTATCGATTAGTAATTGGGAAGGGAGGGGACACGGCATCCTGATAGCCTCAATAGCTTCTGTTCACCCGGTGAAAACTATCAATCAGTTTCATCGTGGTAATCAGAGGCGATCGAGGGGTCTCAGAGAGGGGAAGGGAGGAGGAAGAGGGGACTGACCAGTCAGAAGGAAGGGAGAGAAGACTGACTGACCACTCTCTCACTGACCCAGCCCTCCCTTCTTTGTGTGACGAGAACAACGGGTCTCGTGCTTATTGGTGAGAGAGTGGGCAGATTGAAGAGAGTCAGAGAGGTCAGAGAAGAAGAGAGAAAGGGAACGGAAGAGGGAACAGAGATGGAGACAGATAAGAAGAAGGGACAAAAAGGGGAGGATCTGTAGATGGAGGAGAGGGAGAGGGAGGTCGAGAGGGTGATGGGGGAGACTGAATGGAGGAAGGGAAGGGGAAGGGGATTGATAACGAGTGCAGAGTTGTGTCCATGAAAAGGACGATTATCTGGAAAAGAGAAGAGGAGGAAGGAAGGGAATGGATTATGGAGTGCAGAGATGCAAAGAAGAAGGGTTCCTCTCTTTTTTGGACATCATGAAGGCAAAAGATCATTCGTCGGCTCAAAAACCAATTCACTGTTCCTTATCATACAACTCTTCTTTTGAATTGTTTACCTGCTGTTATAAATGGCAGCACTAAACAAACAAAACAGTGGACACGGAAACAGAATTCAGTATTCGAACCAGGGAAGTGAGACATGAAATTGACAGATCGTTCACAAGCGCGACTCTGACTCCGCAGCCCTCCTCACTCTCCGTGCCACACTCGAGAATGCTGGCATCCATGAGGTCAGAATTGATTTTCGATCTCTCATTATTTTGAAGCTTTTACTTTCTGAAAAGAGATGCATTAAAATGGTGATGTTCTTTGTCATTCGCTGACTTGGCTTTTATAGCTGTCTCTCTGCGAACCATTTACGATCGAGAACTCTACTTTTCGTTTTTTGTTGGTTTTATGGATGAAACCTATTTAGTCTCTGACCTTCATGAAAAGTATTAACTGGGTTTCTACGATCAAACTAATTTGATGTTCTATCCTCCCTCCCTCTTGCAGATAACAGCATCTGAGGCCCGTGAGGCAGACGAGGCTATGTCCACTTGGAATGGATCCGATCTCCAATCCATTATCTCCACCCTTCTCGGAGTTCCCTCCAAGCACGAACTCCACCAGATCATGCACTGAGTCCCGAAGGGAAGGTAGGAGTACGGTAGTCAACCCGATTACGGTAGCTCCCCCATGTATCCATGTTGAATATTTTGATCACGTTGCTGTACATACGAAACTAACCGTCTTACTATTGTAGTTGGAACAGAAGTGAAATCTGTATAAAGTTGTGAGCGAAGCCGTCGTTGGATTACGTATAGATCACACTTAAAGGGCGAAGTACAATTAGTGGGGGTGGTCACAGTGTGTTCCATTGTTTCAATCACACTTTCATTGTGCAATTCAGCTGCGACAAGCATGGAAGAGAGCATTGGAGGGAGAGGGAGTTACAATGGGAGAAGAGAGTAATCAAGGTTAGCGAAGAAGGCGTCAATAGTTTTCGATCCTAGTGCGTTGTCAGTTCGAATCCCCTCAGTCGATCACTTTCTCATTTGATCTATCTCAGCTGTGCACTTTACAGTGAACTTCCTCGCTTGACTGTCGATAGGAAGTTTCGGACACACTTCTCTGATAGATGTGTGGGAATAGCTTTACCGAATGCCCATGTTCTCTCAATGTCTTCCCAAATCAGTTTCGAATTCCTCACGATCATTCGTTTGTGAGTAGTGTGACCTCTCTTTGATGAGCACAATGCTCACAATCAGTGAATGAACGAGTTGTCGTAAAATTAACTTCTTTTGAGTTTCAGACCCTTTGATCTCGAACTAGTTTCTTACTTTTAAAGCCGCAATAGAATCTGCAAAGAATGGGAGAAGACGAGCCTATTGAAACGATCAGGAAGCAAATGTCCGTTGTGGAGTACTCTCGAGTCACGGTCCAATTGACATTGCCAGATATGTTCCGAGTATGAACTCGCAACTAGATTTCTCTGTGCTCTCTCTTGGCTTACCTACCACTTTTATTGCTTCCGTCTGCCATAACTACCCTCTCTCTTCCCTCCCCCGTTCAGTAACTCCATTACCATCTCACTGTTGCACTGATGGTCTCATCCCATCATGCAAATAGGCTTCATGACGTTACCAGAACTCATTTGCATGATTGAGATATCGAGTTATCGCTCGATTTCCTTATTCTTCTCCCTATAAGAATGTTATGGGCTCGGAGAACCAATAAATCCCCGCTTTTCCATAGTGAGCGCTAGCCATTCAGCCACTCTAGAATCCTTTCATCTACTTCCACCTCCATTCTCATGCTTCCTCTATTTCACCATGCCTTCCCCAGACCCTTTCGCATATTTAGTTCCCATCTCTAGAACCTCTCATATCCCGTCTGTATACATCCTTCATATCCTATTCTCGAGCTCATTTCTTGTCTCGTCTCTCCCTTCTACACTATTGTTTTGCTTCTGCGTGTGTTTTGGCCCACACAGAATGGTGAATCGATCACTCTGTTAGCTCTTTCGACTGGCTAGATCCACTATTCCCTTTCACTTCCATCCGTTCGTCACAGTTATCACACCATCTCTCAAAGGGAGTTCGAACAATCAAAGCATAGAAGGGATGCACAAGCCATCCATTTGGAGAGATGGAACCGCTCAGAATACGTTTGTCTCTCGTATCCCTCTCGATCCATCCTTCTCTCTTCCTTCAGTTTCGTTTCCCCTCCTCCTTCTCTCCGATTCTGCCCACTCTCAATGGTTCTCCACCCCCTCCACTCCTTCGTTCGCTGTGCTCTCATTCTCTACGTTGAAAATTAACGAGCGCTATCCCTTTCCCTTTAAAAGTCACCCCACGCTCTGCAACTCGGAAGTTTCCCCTCGATTAGACAGTCTTTCTTCCTCGTTCGAAATGCGTACAATGGCATTTCTTCTGTGTTGGAAAGAGATCTCTCCGAGTTAACAAGCAAGTAATTGCTGTCCCCTCTCACTTTCATCCTTTCCTCTTATCGATTGTCGCCCCTGGCTATACTTTTTTTTAAAAATAATTATGTAACTATTACCTAATTCCAGATAAAATGGGCGCACGAACACTACGACAACGGTTGATGCGGACCAAGAACTTTGCTGAGGTACGAGATTTGATCCGTTGGATAGCGTTTTTGACAGTTGAGAGTGCTGAATTTGAAGAAGCAGATGAACATGGCTAGCCACTGAGAATAATGAAGTCTTCATTATATGAACTGATCACCTACATCCTCTCAGGGCGATCTGACGACTCAACTGAAACGATGTCTCTCCACCTTCGACATCACAATGCTGGGAGTGGGACACATGATTGGAGCAGGGATCTACGTACTCACTGGTCAGTCTACTTTTTCGGGGTCTGAACTCCCGGATTCTCCCGGATTGAGTGTGAAAAATGAGAATGTATAAAATTTGGACGTGGAGTTGAATGTTGATCAGGAACAGTGTCGGGATACTGTACTTGGTCTTCGAGAGATCAATTTGTTCTCCCGTCGCATGCATGTGAATTAGGCGAAGGATGAGAGTTGCAAGGAAGTGGACGGTCGATTGACGACGATAGACCAGATGATTACTGTATTCAACGCGGCGTGACTCTTCCCAATCATGCGATCACTGACCACAAAGGGCGAATCTGTGCAAATACCACGTGGAAATCTCGCTAATCTTGCTCATTCTTCCTTGTAATTGAGGAACTCCTTCAATCCGAGTACTTGCAATGCACTCAACGCAGCTTTCTCTATTTTCTCCGTTAGATGTTAGGAAATGCAATAGTCGAGAAAGCCTCTCATATGTTATGCATTATTCCTTGAAAATTGCATGACTAGAGAGAGGCGAAAAGAGATCTGCCGCTCATATTGCTACGTTGAAATTGGCTGAATTTGCACAAACAGTGATTGCTCATTCTCAATTTCTATCGGATTTAAATTAGTTCACACACTGTTTCTCACAAGTCGGACTAACGAAAGAGTATGTATCTAGAATGACCGGAAGAGTATTTCGAACTCTTATCAGGCGGAGAAAGGTGTGGCCAACCTGTCCATTGTTGTTTAGCCAACTACCATGTTTTCACCTATAGTCGACGAATCGGCGCAGAATACGTTCAATAGACGATGCGAGAGCAAACTCCATCCTCTTTTCACACGATCTCTCCGTTGCTATGATGAGCGAGATAGTTCCTGAAATGAAGAGGGTCGAACTCAAAACGTTCGTACCGTTCTGAGATCGAATAGAAATGCACGTTGTGGGCACAATGCATGAAGAGCGAATTCAAAATACGGGAAGTTGAGTGAAAACCAACAAATATTGTCCGTGATCTTCAAAAGCGCCCCTCTCTATCGGTTTGAGCATGTTTTCAATAGACGATGCACGTTTATCGAATGAGAACAAGGAGATCTAAATCTAATGGCGAGTACGAAAAGTAACCGATTGCTACCGCATATCTTTCTTTTTGGAACATCACTCGAAATATAGATGCTTCAAATAATGTATATTATTGAAATTATCCCATTGCAGGAGCGGTAATCAAGAACACGACTGGTCCCTCCATCGTTGGTTCCTTCTTCCTCTCTGGAGTCGCCGCTCTTCTCTCTGCTCTCTGCTATGCCGAATTCGGAGCGAGGTGAGGGAGTTCGGTCACACTCCAACACTTTTAAGATCCTCTCTTATCACATAATGGCAAAGCTTGACCAATCGACCTTGAGAGTTGCACGCACGACATTCATTGCAGAAATGTCCGAAATTGCCGGACATCTGGTAGAGTACGGTAGATCAAAGCACTGACTGACTCTTCCAGATTCCCTAAGGCTGGTTCTGCCTACACATACGCGTACGTTGGCTGTGGAGAATTGTGGGCGTTCATCATCGGATGGAATATCGTCCTCGAACATGTATTGGGAGCTGCCGGTGCGAGATTATTTTTGCTATGATCCGGATTCATTCACCGGAAGTCTAGTATTGAAGAAGTGCTAATCTTTGATCACATTCAAACTGTTAGTACGAACACTACTATCTCACTGTGAATCCAATCTGATCTTTGATCTATTCTCCTTTAGCGGTCGCTCGATCGTGGTCTGGGTATCTGGATGCACTAATGGATGGATACATCTCAAACAAGACCATTACTACCATTGGACCACTCGCGGAGGTGAGAGATTGATATTTGATCTTTGATATTTGATCCCCCGTCAAGATGTAGAATTTACTAATGTTTATAGCAACTGCAAATACTTAATCAGCTATTCGATACACTAACAATCTAGCTTCGCACTTCTTCCAGAGTGAATGGCTGGAACTGAGAGATGAATTCATGATGAAGGCAAGTTGAATATCACCGTTGTACTGTCCAATGTCCATATTTACCCTACTGTTTTTGTTCTTCATATCTGATCTTTGCACCACTTTCTGTTCCTTGTTCCATATGACCTGCGTTACATGGTTCTGTGGTTCATCCGAGACTAGAAACCGCATGCTCCTTTTCCTTCTGTTCATTCGGTGATTCAATCGATACCTCCCTCCATCAATAATCTCTCTAATTCCAGAAGGGATCACTCATCGGTGCCTATCCCGATATCGTCGCAGTAATCGTCATCATTGTGGGAGCCATCTTCATTGCTATCGGTCAGTCATAGATGCCATTACTTTCGATAATTGTTCTCACAGATATTTCACTAGCGCTGTAGGTCAATTGAACATCTCTGAAACTTTATTGAGTATCTCTTAAACTTTATTGTGCAGGTTCGAAAGCCGCGACGAACTTCAACACCTTCTTCACCATGTGCAATCTCTCTGTGAGTTTCTCTCTGTGGTTGATGATGAAAGAAGCTCAAGTCTTCTTGGGTTTTCAAATGAAACGCAACTAGAAACTGTGAAATGTCGTACAAACGAGAGTTGTATCTCCACTTCTCAGGTGATTTCCTTCGTCGTCATCTACGGTTCGACCTTCATCGATTTCAAGAACTGGCAGGTAGGTAGTACCTACTAGGTACCTATTTAATTACTTTCGAAAGTGATAAAACTGATTTCAGGGCATGGCTCCGGATGGAATCCACTCTCGCTTCATGCCCTACGGAGTGGACGGAATGCTCGCTGGTGAGCAGCAGTTGTCGATTGATCGATACCGTAGCGTACCGTGCTCATGGATTCGCTTGCAGGTGCTGCTTCTTGCTTCTTTGCCTACGTCGGATTCGATGGATTGGCGACTGCGGGAGAAGAGGCTAAGAGTCAGTTACTAGTTCAAACTTCGTTTCAACTTGAGCGCTGAAGGACCAAAAATATAGTCTGAATATAGTCTGAAGATCGTTCATTACTGACCATCTATTCAGACCCGGCCAAGTCCATTCCTCATGCCACATACATCTCGATGGCAATCGTCTCCGTCTCATACATTCTCATGTCTGGAATTCTCTCGCTGATGTTGCCATTCGAACATGTGAGGGCATTTGATTCCTTAACATTTTCCCTCTCTTAGTAAGTTTTTTCTCCACCTGAAACCATGCATCTTTCACAGTAAGGCCACCTTCAATCATCTATTTGCAGGTCCACCCGAAGGCGGCGTTCGCGGATGCATTCGCCTTCGTTGGTTCTCCATGGGCGAAGTATCTCGTGGCAGTCGGATCTCTCTGTGGAATGACCACCAGTCTGGTTAGTTCATTGTAATTCTCATAGGATGATTTAACGAAATCGATGAATCCATTCGGCCATCATTCTATGACCATTCCGTGAAACTCATTCCTCTCCATGCAGGTAGGTGGCCTCTTCTCTCTTCCTCGATGTGTCTATGCAATGGCAGAGGATGGACTCATCTTCGGATGGTGGGCGAAGGTCAATGACAAGACCAAGGTTAGTGAGCACATCGTGTCTGTGATAGTATTGTATATGAATCAGGATGAATTGTGTCTCTTGACCAATCTTTGACCAATCACGATATTGATTTCTTTCAGACACCAGTCAATGCAGTGATCACGTTCACAACTCTCACTGCAATCGTCGCCCTTCTATTCGAAGTGGAAGCACTGGTTGATTTCCTTTCCATTGGTAAGGAGAGAGCACGGAATGGAAACTCATTCTCACGTACAACTGTACTTGTTCTGCAACCAAGAGCGATTGTTCGTGATTATAATAAATCCTTCAGGCACGCTCCTCGCGTATTCCATCGTCTCAGCTTCTCTCGTCCTTCTCCGATATCAACCCGCTCCCATCTCCGCTCAGGAACCGCATATAATGGATCAAGGTATCGATTCTCCCTGATCTCTACCGTAACCCTCCTTTCCTCTCAGGAGGCCGTCTTCGCGTGTGCATCCCCGGTCTCTCTCCGATTATCGATCGAATGGAACCAGGCTACTCTGTTCTCTACTCTCTTATCTTCATGATCTTCTGCATTACCAGCTTTGGTCAGTTGAATGCATAGTTTCTGAGTGATGTAATATCATTTTGTTGCAATGGCCATTGGCCTTCATCTGAAACAGGAGAATTTAGAAATGAGAAATATGTTTCAGGTACTCTGCTCGCCTCCAAATTCCACTCGACAACCTTCGGATCAATTCTCCTTCTGATGAGTATTATCGGAGGGATTGGATCACTTCTCTTCATTGATATGCACCACCAGAATAGACAACAACTGGCATTCAAGGTGAGGATGAAATGGGAATGATAGAGAAGGAATGATCAGACGAGAAAGTTTTAAGATGTAGCTATTTTTATTGGAGCGTTTTGTGAGCGATTATTCCGCTGCCTTGGTGTTCACAAAATAAAAATCCATTTCTCAGGTCTTCCTCGTTCCATACATTCCGGCTGGTTCTCTTCTCATCAATATCCTCATGATGACTCATCTCGGAGTTATGACTTGGATCAGATTGGGAATATGGATGGCTGTCGGTCAGTTGATCTTTGATCTTTTCCATCTGATCTTTGATCTTTTCCAGGATTCGGCATCTATCTCTTGTATGGATTGAATCATTCGAAAGAAGAGAAACGAGGAGCAGAGAAGATCACTAAGTCTTCCACGTACGATTCAGTTATTATTGCATCGAGGATACCCGATAATGTCTAACTAGATGATTCCTCCCATAATACTGGTCCAATCCATGATTAGGAATGTCCGAGTGTCTAGTTTCTCTTCGACTTCCTTTGTTTTCTGTACATCCCAGTGCATTTTCCAGTATCTAACCCGGTTCCCCGAGTAGTCAAAAGAGCATTTTGCCCACGTTGCATGAACAGATTGCCTGTGATAAACGCATTTTATTCTGCCCTGGTTTGTTCACGTCTATCGAATGCGTCGGACCGTGTGTTTCCTAGAAGGCAACTCATTTTCTTATCAATGCGCTTCGAGAATTTTCTAGTCATCTGACCTCGTGTGGTACTTTGAGGAGGGAGATAAATTTCTTGGCATATTCAGGAGTATTCTTAGAGAAACTAATTGAAAATTTCCGTTCGTTTTCGCCCGTCTCCCGAAATGGGCTCCATTATTCATTCATGAGATTGGTCTCGAGGTACTGAAGAGAGAAGGAAGGAGATAGGCAGTCGGGAGAGAGAATGAAGAGAGAGAAGAGAAGAAGTGGAGAATGGAAGGATGGAGAGAGGATGGATTCATTCCGTCCCTTCCCTCTCTCGTGCCCTCTTTCTCGCATTCTCTTCCTCTTTTTGTATGAGTGTATAATAGCTGTTCTTGAGTGAGAGAAGACTAATGGCAGAGAGAGGGAATTGAATAGATTGGAAGGAGAAGAAGAGAAGGAGGCAGATCGATGGAAGGAACACACGATAAGCCACTCCTCGGACAGGGTCTGTTACTTTTTCTTTCACAAAAAGTGATAGGACTCTTCCATTGCCAATCAGCTATGCAGTCTATACTCTTTGCTGTATGCACATTCGACGAAAACATACTTCAGATTCGCCAGACGCGCCACCGAAAGGGGATGTCGAATCGAATACAGTTAGTCTTTTCTATTCTGTATTTCCCTAATATTCGTCTTCAGAAGGTAGTCTTCAAGAAAAGGAAAAAGAAGTGCGGACCATGTCGTTTCTGCGGAAAAGTAAGTGTATTCGTTATGAATTAAACAGAAGAAATCTTGCAGGTTATGTGCGTATGCATAGCGATGGTATTCCTCTTCATTTTTCTTTTCATTCTCGTGCCTGTCTTAAGAGAGTAAGTTCATACTTGATTGCAATTGCGTGAACAGCATCTTTTTCTCATGAAACGCAGATAATGCCCCTATCACCTTCCAGTATCCATCTCGGTCCGACGATAACGGGCGTCGAATGGAGTTCTCCCCACTCTCAACTCAGAGAAAATAATCTGAGAGCGCTAACAGATCGCATTAACCAAGGACACAAAACGTGGAAGGTTAGTTAATACTGATTTTGTGCTTCATTGAGGTTCTTCACTGATCAGATATTTTCATCACACATCAGCAGAAAAATCAGCTCATTTTCTCAGCACATTTCTTTGATTTATATTCGCAGGCCCGATATAATCCATTCGGCCATTCTACATGGGAGTCTGCCACTCTGGGCAATCCAATCGAGATTGGAAGGGACCGAGTGATAGAAGTTGTGGAGGGAGCAGTTCACTCAGTGGCGGAAGGAGTCTCGCCTGACGATAGAATGGCCGATACTCTCGAACATCTGAGAGATATGAAGAGGTTAGGAATTGAGAGGGAAATCGATCATCGAACGTTTATTATTTTTAAGTTCTTCAGGAATAAATGGGAGACCATCACTCTTCCTTCATCCTTCGATGCAAGGGAGAAATGGGCGAGATGCTCTTCTGTTCATCAAATCTCAAATCAAGGAGCGTGCGGATCTTGTTGGGTTAGACATTTCACTATCACTGCTACGCTTTCCTTCTTCGAAATTGAGTTCAGTGAAATCCGAACTCTAACAGGCAGACAAGACAATGAATTTTTCACAAGTGTTCCACAAATTTTAAAATTGTTATAAGTAAGTAATCACAGGCGATGGCAGCCACCTCCGTGATGTCCGATCGGCTGTGCATCTCATCCAACTTCACAAGACAAGGGACTGTCTCTGCACAGGATCTTCTCTCTTGTTGTCCGAGTTGTGGGAGGTTAGCTCATTCATTTCGCTAAATTAATTCGTAAAATAGCATCATTCAGTTGCGGCGGTGGCGGATTCCTAATCTCTCCCTTCGTACAGTGGAGAGATCGCGGATTTGTCAGTGGTTAGAAAGATTTTACTTCGTGGGCAAATAGAATTACTTCAGGCGGTTCCTACGGATCAAATGAAGGCTGCAAGCCATACCAGATAGACAATAAGTGTGGAATTCCCTGCGCCATTGATTACTACACGGTGAGTAGCGTTTTCAAAGTCGATTAAGAGGCCGGCTCCGAGAAAATTCACCATTCCGCCAATATTCCGGATATTGCGCCAGGACTTTCGAATCCGTTGTTCATACTCACAGGGCCTGAGGGCCCTTTGACCTTGTATACCAATATGATGGTGAAACCGGCCAAGTTGCGCAATGCGGCGCGCCAGGTGCGCGCATATGGAAAAGTTAAGAAAATTCATGAGTTCTTAATGGAACAAGCTAGAATCAAAATTCCTTCTGCAATGTGCTAGGCTTGCCCAATGTGAGCTGGGACAAAATGGGGACCGATTTTCGGACGGTTCTGATTAGCCCTTTCTGACCTGACCTTGTACATTTTTCGAGCTCTCAGTATGACAACGTTGATTCCTCCCTTGTTTTCATGCCCCAGGTGATAGCCCACACCCTTGGCCTCTAAGCGCACCTACGGTGATAGCCAGTTTCAACAGCACAAGGAACGAAAAGAGGGTCGGAATGTTCAGGAGTCGGTCACAGCTCGGCTTTACCTGCACTTTTACGCTTACTCTATATGCGTTTTCTGGAACAAACCACTCAAATGGTGAACCTAGGCCTTCATATGAATTATCATCACCATAGGAACCGATTCCGCCGCCATGAGTTTTTTGGACCATGACCCGGGGTTCATGGTCTCGAAGTGACCCACCACCATGAACCCGGGGTCATGGTTCAAAATGTGCCTTGGAAGTCATGATGGAGGAACTTCATGTACTGTAGGCGAATGTGTAGTACACTACCCCAGCAACACACTGTGTCCCGATTTACCGTAATCGGGTTATCACAAGCTGATTTATTCGAATTTTAAAATAAAAAGTCAGGTCACGATTGCGCGATTGCAAGAATACAGAGTCAAGCGGCACGGTGTGTTGTTAGGGTAGTGTATTACACATTGGCCCACAGTGCATAAAGTTCCTCCATCATGACTTCCAAGGCCTATTTTGAACCATGACCCCGGGTTCATGGTGGTGGGTCACTTCGAGACCATGAACCCCGGGTCATGGTCCAAAAAACTCATGGTGGCGGAATCGGTTCCTATGGTGATGATAATTCAAATGAAGGCCTAGGTTCACCATTTGAGTGGTTTGTTCCAGAAAACGCATATAGAGTAAGCGTAAAAGTGCAGGCGAAGCCGACCTGTGACCGACTCCCGAGCCTTCAGACCCCCTTTTCCTTCCTTGTGCTTTTGAATCCAGTTGTCACCTTAGGGGCACTGAGGGGTCAAGGGTGTGTGGTATCATCTGGTGCATGAAAACAAGGGAGGAATCAACGTTGCCATACTGAGAGCTCGAAAAATGTATAAGACCAGGACAGAAAGGGCTATTCAGAACCGCCCGAAAATCGGTCCCCATTTTATACCAGCACACATTGGGCAAGCCTAGCACATTGCAGAAGGAATTTTGGTTTTAGCTGGCTCCGTTGAAAAGTTATGAATTTTCGAAACTTTTACATGTGCTCGCACCTGGCGCGCCGCTTTGCGCAACTTGGCCGGTTTCATCATCATATTGGTAATCAAGGTCAAAGGACCCCCAGGCCCTGTGAGTATGATGGCCCGATTCGTAAGTCCTGGCGCAATGTCCGGGGGAAAGTCGATTTTCCCAGAGCCGGTCTCTTAAGTCACAATGCATTCCAGAAAAATCGAACTCCGAAGTGCGAAGAGAAGTGCAATCCGTTGTACGGGAAGAGCTACACTGACGATTTGATAAAATGTAAGCAAAAAAGTGATACATAAAATTTTCCTAATAGCCCATATCTAATTCAGCTCGTAAAGCGTACTGGTTGAGAACTGATCCGTATTACGAGGAATCAATGGACTGGAGAGTGGTTAGTTGAGAGATGAGGAGACCAATAATCATGATCCATTCAGATAGAACAGAAGAAGATCAGAGATGCGATCGAGAAAGGTAAGTCGAGAAGGAGGAGGAGAGAAGGAGTGAGATTGTTCAGAGATGCCATCACTGAGACATCCTTGGCGTGATAATTATGCGAGTTGGGAACGATTCCTCAAGGTGGAATTGATGATCTACGGGCCAGTTATGGGATGTCTACTTATTGCTGAAGATCTTCTTCTATACGATTCCGGTTCGTTCAGTTTTTTGTTCACTGTCCTCCATTGTGAACCAACATAATGTTCATAGCGCAATACACTATTTCAGGAATTTATGATCGTTACATGAGCGATTTGATGTACTCTCACTGCATGAAATTGATTGGATGGGGAGAGGAAGGAGGAGTCAAGTACTGGATCTATGCCAACTCGTGGGGAAGAAACTGGGGAGAGAATGGTAAGGGAATGATTCCATCCTTTGATTGACGAGTATTCTCAGGTTTCGTTCGAATGAGAATCGATTCGATCCCAGTTGATATCGCATCGGGTATCTTTTAGATTGATCTCCTCTCGAATCTCTTCTTTCTACGGGTGATAAACGGCTTCTTCCTTTCCCATTTCTTTTATTTTTGCTGCACGAAAATTTCATGAGAGATGAACGATCAGTGTGAGAAAGAAGAAAAAGGTAGAAAAAGCATTTGTGTGAGAGTCAATTGACAGCTATTCACGCGGGAATAACCACGTGTTCAACTACAGGGTTTTTAGAAATTTTTGAATGGACCGTATTTCAGAGCACATCAGTAGTATTATTATGGTCTGGTTGCGACAATTGTCGCAACCAGACCGCATTTAATTTTTTCGACCCTTCTTCTTTTCGACCCTCGCCATTTTCAAGGTCATTTTCTTTCCCTCGCTTAGTCATCGACCAAAGGTCAAGCCACTTAGTCAGCAACCAAAGATCAATCACTCAACCCGCTTAGTCATCGATCAGCCAACCA
>LS493381.1:7427-26109 GCA_900490845.1 Pristionchus japonicus
TCTCCAGTGTAGCAGACTCAGCAGCCGTCAATTCACCCGTCACCACTCTACTCACTGCTCGTTCTAATCTGCGTCGATTCCCGTTCTTGCAACGAATCATACTCTGGAAGGAAGAACTGTAGAAAAGAACAATCGGCAGGTTGTTAACAAATTGTCTATAGGGAAAAAACGAACATTTAATACCTTCTTGACAAGTTTGTGAATCTCTTTAGAGGAAGCCTTGTCATGGTTTGCAATAGTTTCCTGAAATAATGAAAGAATCAGTGCATAAGAGAAACCACTAAAACCTCTATCGGAGAATCGGGAATTATGCGTAGTTTGAATGAGTTCCTTCTAACAGGGAGATTCAACTTCGTGCGAAGTCTTGAGTAGAAAGAGTTCAATTTAGACCGTGGAATAGAATGACCATTGCTCACTGCTGTTAGTTGTAGATTGCATTGATCCAGTAACTGAAAAGAATACAGCACATATACATAGTATTGTGAGGTCTGATCCTTCAGACTGTCACATACCTCTCTGAGAGCCAATTTCATCGAGCTCAGTTCATTATCCGACAGAGTACTTCTCTCACAAGTATTCTTTATTGCAACTTCGATCTCTGATTCATATTTCTCGATCTGCGAATGATTAATTATTCTGCGTATCTAATTATCTTCTTCGTCTCACCTCAATCAATTCAAAGCTTCTTTGATAAGACTGATCGCTCATATTTACAGCCAAATCTCTTTCTTAAATGGTAGGCAAATTATCTGTATCTGTACAAACAAGGTCAACATGATTAAGAAAAAAAGAGAAAATAACCATCTCTAGTAGCTGCTCCCAACTCGTCGATTCCGTTCGTACAGTAACTCTCGTCATCATAGCATGTCATTACATCTACTTCCCCCTATAAACAATTATACACTGCGAATGTCTAACAACCTTCTTAAGTCACCTCTACATTATTGAGATCCAACGCTCCGTAATTGTGGTCACAATCTTCATTGTACAGTTGACACTGAAAAGAGAATAGTCATTCATGAATAGAGATGTAATTCCTCACAGTGGGCAAAATTTCACTAGAGGGATACACTATTATTCCATCTGCAGCATTCAAATCTGAACGATAGTGAATGATCGTTGACATGCACCTCTCACTAACCGTAACATTCATTCGTGGATGTGCGATCTTCAACGCTGAATATCACTAATTACATGTCGGAGTAGATTAAACAACTAACGCAAAGTCAATGAATTTACTAGGGCATACCTCGAATCACTAATTAACCTAGACCGTTTCAGAATGGAAGGAATGTTTGAGAACGGCGCATCGAGAGATCTATGGAATCTCTGCTGCAAACAGATATTATAATCTATCGTTCAAACAAAAATTCAAAAAATATACCAATAACGATAGAAATCAAATAACAACCTTTCGTTCTCGGAGAGCAATTGTAGACTCAAAATCTAGAACGGCTGGAGGCGAAGGTTCTTTGATTTCATTGCCACTCGCTTCATTTGAACAGATCTTCTTATAAAGTGAACGCAAACGACCAAGGTCAATCTAAATGCCAATCATTACTTTAATAACGAAATCGTAAATGTGACTTCAAAAATACGCGCTGCCTTCTCAATAGAGTGGCCGCCGTAGTGTACGCATTTCAGTGCGTTTTCCATGGCTATCTGAAATATCGACCATTCGCGAATCCTCGGGAATAGTAGAAACCTTCGTTTTGTAGCAGTCAAAATGTTCCTCTAGTAGAATGTTCTCGACAATATAAGGATCGTCTGGAAAGAACAATTGTAAGATAAGTTTAGCTGAACAAAGCAAAAAATAACCAAAGCATGAAGGTTCCATAGAAGAGAAATACGAGAACATATCTTGTTGAATTGATTGAGATTGTAACATCTGAAACAGGAAGAGTAAGACGAAACGAGAAAAAAAATAGGGAGAATTCTCGAGAAGTTTTGAAACTGCAAAACTTCAAGTCAATGAAAGAAGATTACCGTACTCTAAAAGGATGATTTAGCTTACAGTAACTCGGTAGTATCGTACAATGCTTATTTTGATCTCCTCTCACTACATTAGTTGCTAATCTTTGTCACCTTTGTTATGGGGACCCAAATAAGTCGAAGAGAGGGAATTAATCAATAAAATAATTAGTCCATCCCGCCTCCTAACGAATCGATATTCTCTCCGTCATGATAGGCTTCTTCGGGGATGCACTCTTCCATTTCACATAATCATCAATCGAATAATAACCATCTTCATCTTCTCAAACACAACTCATAATATTTTTATGAAACTTCATCATACATGTCCGTTCCCAATATCACAGTCGAGTAGATATTTACAATCATATACCATAAATACAATACTATGAAATAGATAATCTGATTGTCTTCTACTATTATGCCTTGCACCCGATTCTCTTCCTCGATTCCTCTATCAAATCGACCATCAGAGGGTAGTTGGACACGTAACTCGTTCCACCTGCAACACACAGTTCATTCCGCCAACTTGTGACCGATTGCTCCAAGTGTCCCTTAAGTGCACTACGGGAAGAGAGATTACCGTACCTTTCTGAACTACAGTAGCAGTGTATGCATCCAATAGACCAGAGAGGATCCTCAGTCGTTCAGGATCAGCTTGAGAGAGAACCCATCTGGAATTGAGAGAATCAATCCATTTTACGAAATAATGAGAGAAAGACGGAGGGATGGAGGACTCACTTTACATACTCCTCCTTTGTATACTGTACACTCTCATGGGGAGACATGAGATCAGAGGGAGAATCTGCTATGAGGAAATGGACAATGAGCCATGAAGGGATGGAGGAAGAAGAAGAGGAAGAGGAAGGGAGGAGCTAGAATGGGATTCACTCTTGTCTACTCCCATCTCAATCTAGTTCACTTCATTGATTCTCTTCTTGAATAGTCCATTCATCACAATATCTTCCCTTCTCGCATAACTAGGCAAACCAACTGGAATGGCCACTTCATCCAATGAGACAAGAAGAGAGTCGAGGTCTTTCCTGCAATCACACGAGTACATCCTCTTCTACCGTATCCTTCTACTTTTCCTACCGTACCTCAACTGCACTCTCACTGCTTCTTCCTCCATTGGTCTCACAAGAGAAGCGTGAACTAGGAATGCGAGTAGAGTCCTGTCAGTTACCGAAGCAACGATATCCGATCGACCTAGAGTACGGTATGCCTACCATATTGATTGATCTACTTACCGAGCGCAGATGGGGAATGGGATGAATGGAGTGAGAGACGAGAGAGATACGATACCAATTCCTGATTATTGATTGATGGATGAACAGATTACCGTACCTGCATATAGAGTGATCCTTCCCTCCTCTCTCCCATTTTTTCTCCATGCATTGTTGCCAGAATAGCATCGATCGATTCGACCACTGATGAAGTGAGGAGGGACGTCGATTCTCTGCAATATCTCTCTCTGTCTCTCTGTCTACCTCAATTTCCTACCTATGCAATCTGAGCAGTGATTGTGCTTGAGGCGGCCAATGGGAGGAGAGGGAATGGGCGCATTGGAGGAGACGATAGTTAGAGTGTTGAGTCGATGAGAGACGTTCTCCCAGAAGGAGAGACGAGGAGTCCAATCTGAAATGGGAGACGTCTTTTCGCCGTCTCATCTCAGTGGACAAATGAAGAACCACTACACAACCACTACAAACAATAAGAAGAAAAGAAGCTCCATCTCACTTGAGTGCACTCTCAATCTTCGCAGTGACGAGATCGAAACATTTCCCTAGATTCTTCGTTGCTTCTGCGTGCAATTCGGAATCCCACTCCAATTGACGAAGTTCCTCCTCCATTCGCGTCGTCAGCTGAACGGAGAACATAGAACATTTTTTTTTCACTACTACACTGCATTTGTCATTTATGAAATATCTTTCAATAATTCAATCAATAATCCCTCACCACTTCAACGAATCGACTGGAATGGGCGGATGCAGCCAGATCGTGGTCGTTGATCACTTCGTGCAGACGAGAGAGCGACTGAATGAGAGATGGCATATCCCACAGTCCTAATCCTCTCCCATCCCTTCCCTTACCTGTGTGAGTATGGCATGTTTGAGTGGTCTCATAGCTTCAACGAGTGGATTGAGAGAGGAAGGAGTGAGGGGAGAAGAGGCGATCACTCGAGATAGAGACTGCACCAATCTGAGAAGCAACCGTCCTTCCTTCCCCTTCCCTCTCCCTCTCCTCACCTCAATGCATAGGGTGCATCCAATGGCACACGTGCTCTCATCGTCCGTCCCAATCTCTCGCACACTCTGCAATCACACTCATTCGTATTCCCACAATCGTACTTCCACCTTCGTTCTTCCTGGACCATAACACAAAATAGCTGATCGTACTTGGTTAGATGCGTTTCTCCCAGTAGTGCAGCCTGTTCCATCTGAGTCGCCACTCCATTCACTACTGACGGGAGAAGACTCTGCAATCGTAGTGCATCAACACCTCCGTTCATCGATGATCGTCCATCTCATGCTTTGATCCCAATAGAAACCTTCCCTCTCACCGAAGCCATGGCAGGAGCAGCAGCCAATTCGAGGAAGGAAGAATCGAGAGAGGCCATCGCACGCGTGAGCACACTCTCCAATTCACCTGCAATACACTCACTCATCCATCCATCGTGCATCAACTACCGTACCATCGATCGATCCGAGGTTCTTGAGCGCCCTAAGAGCGGCGGATACGGAAGAAGCATTGAGCGTGTCGAGACCCCGTCGCAGTTCTTCCGATGAGGACGATTGCAACTGGAAGAAGATGAATTCTCTCTCATTGTCCGGCCTAAGCTCATCTTTTTTTCCATAAATAACTCTGCTCACCTCACTAGTAGCCTTCTTCATTCTCTCTCCAATAGTGGGAACCAACCAGGAGATCTCGTGAAGGGAAGGACACTCCTTCACTATCCATCGCATCTACAATCCATCTGTTACTTTCGCCATGCATTCAATCGATAAACTAACCTCACAGATGATCTCTGATCTCTTGACGAGATCTCTCCTCTTATCGAATTGGTCCATGAGTTCCTCGCATCTGCAAGTGACTCCTCTCTTCTCCTCGCCTCTCTCTTCCTTTCTCTCCTCTCACCTCATAGCATCTCCGAGTATATTCCGTGCATTCTGCAGTCTCTCAGCTACTTCCACTCCTTCTCGATACTCATTCAATTGCGTGGCCAGTGATTGCGCGATTCGAGAGCATCCCTCAACCATGAATAGTCAGTCTTCGATCGCCCTATCCTACTGTACCTCCTTCACATAATCCATCTGTACATGTACATTCTTCTGTCTCCTCTCCAATCCTTCCAATGCCGTTGTCTGATCGAGCAAACGAGACAGATTCTCTTCCACCTACAACCAATCGATGCTCAATTGTGGAAGGGCAGTCAGATACCGTACCCCTTTCCTCAGTTGTCGATTGAGATCAGTATCGATGAGTTGAACTCGTGCGAGAATGGCATCTGCTGACTCACTATCGGCTCTAGCTACCTTCTCAAGATAATCGGATTCCCTTATCCTTCCCCACACATAATCTTCGAGTGAATCCACCGCCGGTGGATGGGACATCCCTTAATCGATTCCATTACTCTCCAATTATAGAATCTTTTTCGGTATTGAGGTATGTTATTACGGGCTTGAACCGATCGATCAACAAATTCGAATTGGACAAGAAAAAAATCAATATTTATCGAGATCAACTAAACTCTCATGTAACATCATCAACGATAACAGGGAAAACAATCCTAGTCTATACTATCAATCTACAAATCAATTGGGGAATCAGATCAAATTCAATAATTCTCAGCACTAAAACAATCTCCCTAATTCTTCTTTGCATTCTCAGCCACTTTCTTCAGATTATTATCGGCTGCCACTGTCAACGAGGGAAGAATCTGCAATGGAGTATTCACTCTCGTCCTAAGCATCCCTTCCCCCGCTGTAGAATCGATATCTTACCTCACTGACGAGTCCTCTCGCGATAGTCTGTTTGGTCTTTCCTTCTCTCAGAGTGAAACTCATTCCCACTCTCAGTGGCATCTCCCTCTGGAGGAGAACAACAGTGGAAGAATGCTCTCCAGGCATGAGCATCTCTTGATCGATTAGATCGAATCGAGCTACCTGAAGATAGGAAACCCTTGTAATGTTTGATATGATCAAATATATTATAAAGAATACGGAATACTGACCTGATCCCAAGTAGAGCAGAAGATCTTATCAGTGAATCCAGTTCTGATTCCCGTTCTCTTCCCTGATTCCTCCTCTGAGAGAAGGTACACCTCCGCCTGCAGATACTCACTCAATGTTTATCCCCTTCGATCGATCATTTATCCCAACATACCTTGATGTGGTTGGTCGCCTTCACTGCTCCCACGTGTCCCATCCACATTCCTACAATAGAGACAAGCTAGAATGGAAGGAGAGTTTCCTTACCTCTCCTCACATTATCCACTTTCAATCCTCTACACAGAATACCACAGTGATCACCAGCTCGAACCTGATGGAGACACATTGAATGATGAAAGAATCATCAATGAATACCTCCTTGACAGCCTTTCCGAACACATGGATATCACTCGCAACAGTCACTTCAGTTTTGCCTTCTCCTTTCACCTGCAATCTCATCATCAGTTATTTTTCAGGAAAAATGGATGTATCGATAATCTCACGACAGATTTTCCACTGACCTCAAGTTTGTCTCCCTTCTTGAGTACTCCTCTCTCAACCGTACCCACAACTACAGTACCCCTTCCAGTGATGGGAGTACGAGAGGCCACGGGCATGATGAATGGTTCGTCCTATAATATCAACTAATCAATATTAACCGTACTCAGATATACGGTACCTCTTTCCTTTCAGGATCAGGAACTGAGTCGAGTGCTTTCATGAGTTCCTCCACACAACTTGTGTCAGTTCCCTCGAGTGCAGCGAGTGCGGATCCACGAAGGACAGGCGCGTTATCGCCTGAGGGATATGGTATGAGAACAGTATCGATTAGGTTGATGAAGAATCTGAAATTTGTATCTCACCATCGAATCCATGCAGTGACAGCAGCTCACGAGCCTCCATTTCAACGAGATCAAGAGTCTCCTGAATTGATCATCTTACTATTTCGATTCTATATTTCTTGAGATACAACTAACCTCTTCAACAAGATCGGCCTTATTGATGAATACGATGATGCTCTTCAGACCAATCTGCCTGAACGAAAGCGTAGAATTCCACTCATTCAGTTGGATAATGTAAACCGTACTTTGCTAGAATGAGATGCTCTCTAGTCTGAGCCATCACTCCATCTGTAGCTGCAATCACGAGAACAGCTGCATCCATCTGACTCGTTCCTGCAGGGATACATATTTAGATACGACATCAATCAATATTCCCAGAACATACATAAAACAGCGCCGAGTAAACAGGATACAGAAAAGAATCCTCACCGCAGATCATATTCTTGATGAAATCAGCATGACCGGGACAGTCAGTATGCGAGTATCTGAGATAGATCAGAGGTAATATGAGAACTTCGACTGAAATTCAAACAAAATCATTCACCGAAACACAGGAATCATAAAGAAATGGAAGAAATAAGGATCGTTTACCTCCTTTTGTCGCTTTCATATCCGAGATGGGCGATGTTGATGGTGATTCCTCGTTTCTTCTCCTCCTTTCCCTTGTCGATGTCATCGAATTTAGCCGCCTTCGCCTTTCCTGAAGCATTATATTGCCCGTACGTGCCAATTCGTACCTAGGTTACTCGTTCTCCAGGTTTATGGTCACCATTAATATCTCAACCCACCTTTCTTTGACAGTACAGTAGTGATAGCTGCAGTGAGGGTGGTCTTTCCATGATCAATGTGTCCGATCGTTCCCACATTCATGTTTATCTTCGTTGAGGCAGCGGCTGCTGCAGCGAAAAACCGCTGCCATTGCTGCAAAGAAGTGAAATACCTTTGATGAAACAAGATAAGTAGTTCAAACTGACCTGATTCGTGAGATTCTGGCCGAGGAGGAGGTTCGGTCGATTTGAGAGAAAGCGGGGAATGAGTCCTCGACCAATCAAAGAGATTGGTATGCTAGACATTCACGATAACCAGGAAACAAACGGTCAACGAAGGGTTCAACCAGAGAAGTTCGTGGCATTGAATACCGTACTCACGAAATTGAAAAGAGGTGCATCATGAACTGGCTTATTTATTTTCTTGTTTTTTTTTAAATTTTCAATTATTAATTTCAGACGTTTTGAAAAAAATTTCAGAAATAATTTCGCAAGAAGCCTTGCAGAATTGTTATTAAAATTGTATGCTGGAAAGAAGGAAAAAGTAGGATATAGGTGAGATAAATGCAATCTCCTAGATAGAGTGATAGACGGAATTTGATAGGTGAGACTATTTTTGAGAGATCAGAGAAAGAAATGACTTTATCATGGATCATAAGTATCTATGTATAGCTCTGGATAAGTTTCGAGAGATCGTCAATGGAGATATGAGATAAGAAAGATGATCTGATTCTAGCGGACTGGAAGATAACTGAGGTATCTAGGAAATAGAATCGGCACCGGGTTTGAGATTCCAAAAGTGAATTAGTGAAAACTACACGGGGTATGTGAACTGGGGCTTACTGAACATCTGCACTATTTTTCTACTAATTTGTCTACTAATGTGATAAATTTCTGTCTTATTTCCAGATCGGGACTAGCTCTAACGAGTGATTTGATAGATGGAAGAAGATAGGGAAGATGACGATTGAAATGAGAGGATGAATTGAGTCTATCGAGAAGAATCAAGGAAGAATCACGTAGAGCTCCCAATCGAAGAGAGGACGGATTCAACTGAAAGAGTCTTCTGGTTACAGTCTCTTCCCTCCTTCAACGTACCTTCTCATTCAGCGCCTTTCCTCCATTATCACTTGCATGATTCGTGAATGGATTCAATCTGCTTCCATTCACTTTCGGAGCCGGAACTCCCACTGGTCGATGGTTTTTATAATCTGGAAGTAACAATCTTCAATGAGAATTCATCCATTTTCATACCCGATAGAGTTGAACTGATCTGCTTCTCTCCTACTAGCGCATACAACTTCTCACCACTCTCCTCCACTAGCATGAATTCGAACTTCTGAAAGATCAGTTCTCGATAGATTTCCTCCGTCCATCTACCGTACCTGCTCTCTATGCTGTCTTGCGAGTGCAGATATATTCTCCCTTGCTGTTTCCTTCTCTACTCTATTCAACTCTCGAACCAGAAACTCTTCATTTCTAGCGATTCTCCAGAGATGAGGAGAGTCTTCGGATCTGGATTTATACTGTTAATGGATGGAGATCAATCGATAACTGACTCATCCCTCTCAGCCAGAGTGAACAGGGAGTGCATCTTGATAGCTGTCGCAGATACTTTCTGCTTATGTAGATTAGCATTCGGAATGGAGAGAAGTCGAGAGAGAAGAGAGGAGAGACCACGACGAGAATCGAGATCCAGAGACGTCTGAAGGAGAGGGAGATGGAGAGGGAGAGGGGGAGGAGACTCACTTGGCACGATGCATCCAGACATTGCATCAGAATCCATCGAGAGTCCTCACTCAATCTCTCCAGATATCCATCTGTTACTGTGGGGATTATCTTCCTGAAGGGAATGATCACTCAATCGATGCTGTACTTTCATCATACCGTAATCCCTCAGGAACTCCTTTGGAAGGCGAAAGAATCACAGCCACCTGTTGGATGAGCATCTGATGAGCGAGAAGAGATCGAACGAGGTCGCCGATTCCGATTCTTCAATGGTATCTGGTTACTGTGTCTCTCCTATCGACAACTGACGTTTCTTTCATTCCCTCCCTCACTACGATCACAGTGACTGACTCCTCCGACTCTTCTCCCTCCGTACTATCGTCCTCTCCATTCAGCTGCTCTCTCTGTTCATCGACTAGGAATACCTGAGGAGTACGTTTGATGAGGGTATTGATCGACCATTGGATACCTGCTTGGCCAGCATTCTGGCTCTTCCAGTGAGACAACTCTTTCCATCAGTGAATATCTCTCCTCCCTCAGCAGATTCGTCTCCAGATTCAGCCAGATAATGAGAGAGAAGTTTACGGATTGGAAGGAGAGTCACCGCCCTTCAATTGAGAGATCGATAAGAGAAGAGAGACTGCAATATACCATGAGTCCCACAACGACTTCGCAACAACTCTCCATTGTGATTGAGTGAATGAAGGAGCGAGAGTGATCAGATGACGAATCGATGCCACGCCCACTCAATACCGTACCCATTAGATACCGTAGTCTCTCTCAGTCTCACCTCTGGACAGATCACCCGGTTGTTCCAGACAAACTCGAGCCACTTCAAGCATGTCAGCCAATAGTCGAGTCTCCCAGTCTCCCTCTGCAATGAAGAATAGAGAACCTCAGAGAGTACGGTAGATACCGTACCTGGATTCAATGCGATTGAATCGACCACAATTGCAGTCGCTGTGCCCACTGCGTGTTTGTGATTCGTCGTCCCACTGCGAACACTCGTCTTCCTGGAGTACTGTATTGGAGAGAGCACGACGGATCGATAACTGACCTTCCTCCAACTCTCTTCGTCCATGCAGTTATGTGAGGGAGGAGAAGGGAATGGACGCAGTATGCAGCGAGGGATGGCCCTGAGAGGAAGTGGTGAGGGAGTGATACGGTAGGACGACGTTTACCACACTCGGATGTCCTCACTGTAGTGATGAGATACTCGATGGTCTCAATCATCGTTGGTTGGACTGTAGAGGGAGCTGTGATGAGTGCACCACACAGTTGTTCCACCTGAAGGTAAGGAAGAGGTACAGTAGGGCTACTTTACTCCTTACCAGTGACAGAACCAGTTCACACGAAGCCATCTCATGAGCCGTTGCATCGGGATTATTCGTCCAGTGTAGTTCGCCGACAGGGACTGAGATTGTCGATTGATTGGAGGATAGAGATACGGTATACGGTATACCGTATACCTTCAAGAGGTCGATCGAGAGTTGAAGTGGGAGGATCTTGAGGGAGACGAGTACTCGTGAGAGAATCGAGGACTGTAGAGAGAGGAGGGACAGACTGAGAGAGATGAAGGGAATCGAGATCTTTTGGGGCTTGAAGAGCTCGAGTTCGTAGCTCAAGTCTGAATGATCAGTTGGTGATAGGGAAGGAGAGTTCAGTATACCGATGGAGGAGTGATTGATTTGGGATGTGAGGAGTACGGTACAGATTGAGGATCACAGCGAAGAGAGGACGGATGAGATTGAGAGTCGCCTCGCTCACTTGAGTATCCAAATCGATTGGAGATTCTGAGAGGGGGTTCATCACTGGCGTTCTACTGAATACTCTCACTCTTCTCCTCTTCGTTTCCTTCTCCGTTCTCATCTGCAATCTTCTTCTTCGGGGGAATCGTTCCATGGAGAACAGATGATTGAAGGAAGTGAGAGACACAAGCGAGACAATCGGGAAGAGAGGAGGAGAGAACCGAACTGAAAATCGCTCTTCAATCTATTCCTACGAAAATTCCGATAGCTCACCACTTAGTCAATCCCAGATAAGTGGATATGACATCGAGTACAGTCCATGGAACTCGATCCTCTTCCAATTGCAGAGATCGAACAGCTTTCAATGCACCGAAGAGAGGCTTCCATCCTGAGCCGAGACGATCTGATCTGAAGGGAAGAGATCAGTGCAGCTATGGCTGCATTAGAGAAGATTCTACTGCATCAATTGTGCCTTCTTCATCCTCATCTCTCTCACCTCTCCTTCACAGACTCTGCCAATGCGAGAATGAGTTGAGTGCGCGTCTCTGGTTGGCACTCTTCTCTGCACATTATTGTCTGCAATTAGGAGAATTTGGAAACTTCGAAACTGCATTGAATCAGACCTGGAAAGGCGCGAGAATCATCTGGTTGAACGACTGTCCTGCACTCTCTGAGATGACCAGAGATGCAACTGCCTCTGAGAGAACATTCGCTGCTGTTCGAGACTCATCGACGGACGATGAAGCGATCTGAAAGAGATCAAAGATCATTCTCAAAGGGAAGGAGAGGAGATAACCTGAATGAGATGGGCAGAGACCGTCGCCCATAGAAGCATTTGATGAACGAGTGGTCGACCAGTGAAGTGAGAGAGAATGAGAGAGAGACGAGCTAGAAGAGAGATTGATTCAGTCGAAGAGAGGAGGGAACTGACCAATGAGGGAATCGGGAGGAGTGAGAGAAGGAGATTTAGTAGAGGAGAGAAGGATTCGATTCTCAGATGCAAGAATGAGTGAATGGAGGAAGGAATGGAGAGAGGGAAGAGAGAGACAGCAACCACTTGATGAATACAGTCTGAAGAGAGGGAACATTCGTTTGTATTCTTCTACGTCCATTAGTCAGACGAATAGCTCTACGTTCATTTGAGGTTGTTTGAAATGAGTAATGCTACTCACCGATCAGTCTTCGCGATAAGAATGCAGATAGCTTTATTGATTTCATCCTTCTCAAGATTGTCTCTTCCTTCTCTCACAACACTCTCTACATCCTTCTCCACAGCCGGCTCCCAATCATCTCGAGGCCGATCACGAGGATTCTCAAGGGAAGGAGTGATAGAGGAAGGGGGGGGAGTGGGATCGGGTCGAGATACCTCCTTCCTCCAACTTCCCAACAGTGATCGACTACTCTTCTCTTGATAGCAGAGTGCTCCATAGATATACTTCTCCAATTCCCAAACGTATTCTGTGCAACTGAAACCAATTTCGGGCGACTCTGCAACGAATCAATCGATATTCATACCGTATCACTTGCTTCCAACACTCTGGTGCATGGATGGCCACGAATGCATTATCGAGAACTAGTTGAATGGAGAGGAGATCGTCCCTGAATCGATACCGTACTCTTACTCTCCTACCGTACTCTCACCTATCGACTAGATTGATTCTCTTCGTCTCTTCTGCACTTGCTGTCTTCCTCAATTCATCGACATCACAAGAAGACTCAACCAATCTCTCGAATATCCATCCACATCGAGATCCCAGATCTAGAGAAGATAAAGGATTGGCCGAATGAGAGATCAAAGATCAACCTAAAGCTAGAGCGAGATTGGCCAGTTTCTGAGTTGCTCTGATAGCGTAGATCACTGCTTCTTGCACTTTCGGACGGGCCTAGCAAATGGAGGTTATTGCATCATCACTAAGCAACTTCTTACCTTTCTCCTCTCTTTCACGGACACGAAAGTAGAGAGAATCTTGGAAATTCCCTCCCATGAAGCAGTGAGGAACCAACGAGCTGCCAGCCTCTCTGGAGAGATCAAAGATCAGAGGAGAGAATGTCATGGGCCAACCTGGGAGGTACTTCTCCTTTTCTCCCGGCCCTTCTCTGATCCTTTCCAGTCTATCGAAGTCGGATAGCTTTCGATTGTCGAATCCATCGTAGTCTAAATGAGAAAGTGAATAGATGGAATGACGAGAAGATAAACCTCTAATCAGATCGGCAAGAGCTCCTTCTTCCTTCACTGTCAACTCATCTTTGTGCATTGCAGTGAGATAAACCTAAACGTTGTATTCGTCCAGAGAAGAGACCCAATGATCCAACCTCACTCAACCAAGTCTCACTCGCGTACACAAGACAACCAGGCACGAGCACTTTCGATTTGAATAGTCCCTGAATTGATCTTTGATTTATGTTCTATTCCTTCTCCTCTTACCCACGACACTTTCTGTGCTCCTCTGAAACCGAGCGAGAGACAGGAAAGAGCAGTCAGATAGAGAGCGTCCGTATTCAAGAATTCTTGCTGAACCTTCGATTTGGTTCGGAAGTTCTCGGAATGGGCGAGGGAGAATTCTGAGATAGGAGATTAGATGGAGGACGAAGGGAAGGGAGGTGATACCTTGGTAGTATCCAGATGCAAAATCAATTATTGCTGTGTCCACTTGGAGTGTTGAACTGAATACGAATTGGAAAATGAATAAATCGATAATTGTGATACCGTAGCTTCTCCCAATCTTGAATTCGCTGAGAGAGACAAGTGACAAACTTGCGCGCTGTTGCTTTCTCACTCTGAAGTTCAATAAATGGACCATCGCTCTTCTTCAATCCAACTCACAATGGGATCACTAGAAGGAGTGGGAGGGGGTTCATCATCAATTGATCCTCTTATCGATCCATTCCCTTCTTCTCCTTCTTCCTCTTCTTTCACTATCCCAAACTTCTTCTCGAGTCTTCTAAGTGTATCCGAGTAGTCTTCCTCTCCTTCCTTAATTCCTTATCTTCACATCTCACAAAGATCAAAGATCACCTCATCAGCCTCGTGCCCTCCCGTTGTATCCACTGAATCTCGACTCTCCATCGTTGTTATTCTCCTGATCGGATTCGAGAAACCTAAAGAGATCTCTTCAGTCTGTTCAGCGTAGACTCGCGCGGAATGACTTTGTATTCTTCACATTTCGAAACTCGAATGCATCGTTTCTACTCACTCTCTGCAGTTGCCTCTTCCAGGGTTGGGAATAGAGCGAGGAGAGTCTCTTTCGATTGTGAGGGAAGAAGGGAATCGTTGTGGATGAACTCGAGGAGACCTTCCAACTGCAAGGGATCCATGGTTCAATGGATCGGAACGCTACGGCTCATTCCTCACCATGGATTGCGTCGCTCGAATGGATTCAATGCAGACGTCGAATTGAGGAGAGGAACTCTCGACGAGACAAACGATGAGCATTCTGAAGAGAACAAGATGGAGTACGGTAGAAAGGAGTATCGAGTACCTCCAAAGAGAGAGGGATCGGGCTGATAGAGAGACACGAACGAGATCAGAGAGACGACGAGGATCTCCCAGTAACTGGAATGAAGAACGAGAAAAGTTTACGTGAACTGATTCTACAGTTGATATTTGACTACGCCATCAGACACTTCACGGTTGATTTGATGAATGATGGACGTGAAAGGACAGTGAGAAGAGTACGTACCTTCCTGATGACTTTGATAGCCTCGGTCCTCTGTTCAATCTTCGGGAAGAGGAATGCTTTGTGGAAGAGAGCCTCCAGCACGGAATGCATTGAAGGAACCGCACAAAGAAGGCGAAGAAGCTGATCGACGATCCTAGAAAGAGAGATCAGAGATCAACTCGAGACTCAACGGGGAACTCACAGATAGAGTGCCCGACTAGCCTCAGGGTTGGCCATAACTGCAGGAGAGAGCGCGAATCTCGCCATTTGACCCTGTCCAACGGGTTCGTCTGTTGAATCGGAAGTAGAGGAAGAAATGGGAGCAGGGACTGGTGAGACCTGAAATGAGTACGGTAGAGTACTTAATTGATTGATGACTCACTTTGTCTGGAACTCCGAGTAATTTGATGAGTAGTGGACAGACTTTCTCCCTGAAGGAATCGATTATGGTGATCTCTTCATTGTGACTAACCATAGAAGATTGAGGAATGGATTATGAGATAGGACTGAGAGTGGTTGGGAAGAGAGAAGAGCATGAGTTGCATCGAGGACTACTACTGATTGCTCATTCGATGTCTGTAATTGTATAATGATGATGCCATTCCTTCCCTCTCTCTACCTTCATCTGATCAAGAAGTCCAACGTATCCCTCTAGAATGGAGGTCGCATCAAGATAAACTGCGATATTGTCTTGCACTTCATCCTGAGCGGAAGAATTGTGTACGGTAGGAGAGGGTGTACGGTACCACAACAGCTGCGTATCGATTGGAGCAGTAGCTGGTTATCGATTGAGAAATTGCTGCTCGTGATGACATTCGAGCTGATTCCTCTCGAGAGGAAGAGAAGACTCGCATACACAACTGAAAAGGAAGAGATGAAGGAGAAGAGATCAAAGATCAGTCTACCTCAATCGCCTCTTGAACTTCCGTAAGAGTGGGAGTGATCTCCGTACTACTCATCATCTCGACAATCAACTGAAATGAACTGCTTAAACATCTATCTCTTCATTCCTCACTCACAGTCATTGCATGGCACTGTAGTTGACTGTTCCATTGAGAGATTGCAGTGAAAGTGGCAAGGAGTTGAGAGGGAAGGGCGTGTTCTGGCTTCTCAGATGAGACTTTCGAGTGGAATGAAACATCGCGTAGGAGGGCCTGCAGATGGAGACTGAGTTCAAACTGTACCCTCTCTCGTCTTGCCTGTACTCCCTCCACAGCAAAGTGTTGGGCTCGTTCATTTCCATGGTCGAAAGCCAATTCGAAAGCAGTGAGACACTTCTCTCTCACATAGGCAGTTGGAGCATCGGCCTTCTCTCGATGATTCTTCACCACTTCTGAATGATCCTTCTTTGTTCCCACTCTTCGATCTGGGGAATCCTTCCTCTATGCCCTCTTTCTCTCTCTCTCATCAGATGAATTGCCCACGAGAGAGACAGAGAACGCAATTATGTACGGAAAACGAGGATGAAAAGAAGAGACGAAAACGAGTAAATTCAGAATGGGAAAAGTAGTCGCAAACAGAGTTCCGTTCCGAGAAGAAACCTTGTTTGCACTGTTTATCACTGCAGATCTCCTTTGGGAGAAGTCGTGCAAAGAAGTGGGAACTAGTGGTTATTGAGACTCAAAAACAGCAGTTCTCATAAGAGAAAGAAGTGAGATTAGAGGGTGGAAAGGATCTCGCGAGATGTAAAACCGTGGGATTGTACGGGGGTGGAATTGACCTTTGGCTGTAGCAACTGCTTCTTTCAGATCATTATTCTTCGAGTGGTTTCCAAGGTTTTGCAGAACTCCTTCCATTCGAGTCTGAATTATGCCATTTATCGATAGATGCAGATTGATAAAGACTGAGAATGCAAGGGAAGGTAAAGAGTGAAGAATGAGTGAGGAATGAGTGAGAATGGGGGTAAGCAACACGTTCGTTGTGTCTCTCTCTGCGTGGGATGGATTCCCCCTTCTCTCTTCACGTCAGTCCTTCCCTCTTCTCTCTCCCCTTCACGTCCTTCTATGGAAGAAGCAGCCGCGACGCAAGACCGCAACGCGTAGTGCCGGAGGGCATGAAGAGAAGGAAGGGACAGAAGGGAATGAATGGAAATTAGGAGAGAGATATAGAGAGAGGGCCAATGAGAGGAGATGCATGAAAAGAATCGGAGTGGATGCACATCTTTTATCTGCAAAGAGTAAATGAAACAACAACTGGATGACACTTTGAGATATTCAGAATTGAGATACCCAGAGATCATGAATCATTTTCGAAGTTTTGAAAAAAAACTGAATACACCATTGTTTATATATGTGCATTCGTGCAGATACATCTTACACGTGCACGTTCAACTCAATAATATTGACAATTCTCGAATCTGCATAATTTGTTTCTCCTCCTTCTTCTCTCCTCCTCCATTCCTCCCCTCCCCTCATTCGCTCTTCAGTCTCTCGTCACGTGTGGTCATCTAGGATGACGAATACCTCCACCACCACTTCGGGAGCAAGGGTACGGTATATAGGGTATCGTGTCGATCGATATCCCCATCTTCAGAAATCGCCCAGTAAAAATAAGAAGCCAGCAGATGAAACGAAATCGAAGGAGACAATTGTGAGAGACTTCTCGAGACTCAATTGGATCTCTTGTTTCAGAGTCAATCGGAAGATGAAGGAAGTGTTACTGATGAAGTGAGGAATGCCGACTTCTACCATGGATTGATCCCCAAGTACGGTACTCTTACTATCGATCGAAGACTGAATCTGTTCATTCAGAACGGATGCAGAGACATTACTAAAGAGGGAAGGAGATTTCCTCCTTAGAAAGACCGAACACAGCACAGGTACCGTACTCCATCCTACCGTAGTCTAGACCTTCCCTGATTCAGGTGTGATCATCCTCTGCATATCCGTACGTACCGAGGACAAAGTGAAGCATTTCGTGATCAACACGGTAATCGATAGCTAGTTGACTACAGTAGTCCGTCTGTTCCGTTGAGGACCATCAGCACATGTTCTATGTCGTTCCCACCCACAAGGAGAGATCAGTTCCTGCACTGATCACTTGGTACAAGTAAGGAATCTGACCCGTCCATCTACCGTACTCCTCCTCTCAGAGTGAATAAGACTCCTCTCTCGCCCACATCGAAGGCCATTCTGAAGAAGCGTGAGAGATCATTCATCTGACCCATCGTACTCATCCTACCGTATTCCAGCCATCGAAAAGCCCCCTTGGACACTCAATCACGATGCAATCTTCATTCTCAAGAAGTTGGGACAAGGCGCCTTCGGAGAGGTAATCTGACCCACCGAACACTACCGTATCCCTTTCCATTGCAGGTCTATCTAGCAGAGTATGTGAGTAAAACAACGGAGAGAGTAGCAGTGAAGACCATGCGAGGAGAGGTACGGTAGACAGGAATCTGACCCGTCGAACCAATCGATACTCTCAGGCTAATCGAGAGGCCCGCAATAAGTTCCTGAAGGAGGCACGAATGATGCGCAAGTACGATCACAAACACGTTGTCAAGGTATCCAATCCGACCCGTCCGACTACCGTACTCCCTTCTACCGTATCTCTTCAGATTCTCGGAGTGGCAGTCCACGAGCATCCACTGATGATCGTGATGGAATGTTGCGAAGGTGAGATCGGAGATCAAAGTTCAAAGATCACCTCTCCTTATTCAGGAGGTGCCCTTCTCTCGTACCTTCGCAAGCACGGCAAGACTTGTGGACTGCCCGAGAAGCTTCGATTCGCGACTGAGGTACGGTAGGGAGGAGT
>LS493381.1:38793-57274 GCA_900490845.1 Pristionchus japonicus
GGGGGGGGGGGTGAATGGGTTACAGAGGTAGAGCTTGTTAGCCGTTGAGCGGGAAACGGAATTAATTATACAGATTTAGAGTACAGCAAGGTCGGTTTCGAAAGTAGGACCCATGTGCACGGGTGAGGGGAAAGGACGGGAATTAGGCCTTGTATGCCTTCATCTCCTTCTCGTATCTCTTCTTGTCCTCGGCAGATGCCTTCTCCCACTTGCTCTTGTCCTTGATCTTCTTCCACTCAACACCAGCCGCCTTCGCAACGTCACCGACGGACATTCCGGGTTTGGTCAGTGCCGCGCGGTTCTCATTCATCCAGATGAAATACGCGCTGAGATATCGCTTCGGGGCGTTAGGGTCCTGCAAATGCAACATTACTAATATTTTAAATTACTAATATTTTATTTATTTACTAATATTTTAAGAGTATAGTTTATAGAAGATTGATACAGTGCATCATATTAGAGGATTCAGTTATATTTAATGGAAAATCACAATAAGAAAACGGAAAAAAACGTACCTTCTTCTTCGAGGCCTTGGCGACCTTTCCGCCCTTCTTCGGGGAATCGCTCTTCTCGGCCTTTGCAGCGCGAGCCATTACTTACTGCAAAAATTAAGATTAATCAGTTGTTGAGCGTGAGAAACGCGCGAGGAAGGAAAATATCAATAAATGCAACAAATATGGAGAAATTAAAGCAGACAAAAGGGAGCAGACAGGAAAATGAAACGAATGAGAAGACGCTAGGCAGATACGGAGGGAGAGGCGTGAGTCCCTCGCTAGCTTGCCCGCGCAATTTTTTGGCGGGAAAACGTTTTTCGGGAACAACTTCAAGTTTAGGACAATGCCAGAAGAAAACTCTGTTTCTATCGAAACATCAAGGAGTAAATTTCAATAAAAAGATATTATAGTACATGAAAAAAATAAAAACTTATGCGAAACGAAGTTCAAAACATGCGAAATTGAAAAAAATATTTTGAAATACTCACTCCTACAAAGACCTGATTCAGGCAACCGTTACGCACTTTGCGCGCACACGCTACAGTAACGCTTGCGGAGCGTTTGAAATAGCGCGCTCGATAACCGACTCGTAAATTTGCATAAATTTGGCGTGTTTATGTTGTTTTCATGATCTGTCTTTAATCGTTTGTTTGGCCCAGGACACTATCCTTGTATGACTGACGTCGTGATGAGCGAAGAAGCCGTGAATGCCGAGGTGGTCGCCGTTAAAGAGGAAGATGCCGCAGTGAAAGAGGAGGTCCCCGAGACTCCCGCCGTTGAAGAGCCGATCACCGAAGACAACGGCTCAAACGAAGAGGATCAGAAGCCTACCAATGGAGACACTTCAGCGGCATCAGTGGTAGGGCGATTGCAGCAGTTTTTCTTTAACTTAATTCTCTTCAGGAAAAAGTGGAAGCCGATGAGCGGACTACTGCGCTTGTGTCTCTGGGAGTTCACAATTCAGTTGCTGAGAAAATGGTGCAGCTGTGAGTGGTTAAATATCAGTGTTTAACTCTTTGATATTGTTTTATCAGATTCGACGCGACTGATGTTACTTCCGAGGATTTCGACGAGCGTGCACTTGAGATGTTGAAGCAATTCCCCACTGGTGAAGCTGTGTATCTCCTCGAGCAACTTGTTGTATGCAACCATCTTCTTTTATCCATTTCAAACTTTTTTTCAGCTCACGAGGCTTTACGGCGTTCAGAACAAGCCGCAATATCTAATGTCCGTCATGAGAAATCTCCGCGATCGTATTCGTCAGCTTGGAGCTACTTTCGTGAGTCCTTATATGATTTAAATTCATTTGATACTAAACTACTTTAAATTCTATTTTCTGCAGGTTATGAGCAAGAACCTCATTGGAGGACCTGTCATCGAAGACATCAACGCTATTGTTGAAAGAACCGGCTACAAACTCGAGGTACGCGGATCTTTAACAGCTCGAAATGTCACGTCCAAATGAAAAAAGCAAATTTGAAGATATGAATTTTCTTTTGTAGGTGACTGTTGGACAACGCAAATACGGAGGTCCTCCTCCTGACTGGGAGGGAGCTCCCACTGGACCTGGAACCAATGGCCATGAAGTAAGTAGATAAAATATTATTTCTATCTTTATTGCAGTTTTTTAAAATTAATTATGAGTGGAAAATGATCAGTCGGTTTTATTAATTATTTTTACGGAATGCTCAGTTGTGCATAATTATTTATTTTTGATATACTCTTAAATAAAGTCTAAATTTAATACAATATTTTCACAGGTGTACATTGGCCACATCCCTCATGAGATGTACGAGGACAAGCTCATTCCTCTTTTCGAGGAGGTCGGAAAGATCTGGGATCTCCGTCTTATGATGGATCCGATGACTGGTCAAAACAGAGGATATGCTTTCCTCACTTATTGTGAGAAGGGCTGCGCTTCTGAAGCCGCCAAAAAGGTTCGTTGTGTTTACTTTATCATGCGTTCACCTTATTTAAATATCAAATTAATACAAAACACAAGAAAAGGCTTAAATAAAGTGCCAAATAAAACGCTAAAAACAGAGATACCGAACTTATTCGAGAGAAGCCAATCAATTCTTTTTTGTTGTCAATTGTTCGGTATTGAATCTTTTTGTAAATGTTTGGTGATTTGATTGTGGCATTGTTTGATTACTTTTGCATATGAGGTAAGCTATCAATGATCATATCTTTATATTTAATTATTGTGCACCTTTCTCTCCCCTCATCTCTGTCTGCACTTGTCTTCTCCACTTGTTGCCCATTTCATTTGTGACTTTTCATGATTTTGCCACCGGTTCTCACACATTGCGTTGTTCGTTAATTGTCTTTTTGGCGGCTCTCTCGATAAGATTCGGAACACATCTAATCAATACGTTCCAATAACGCGCTCAGTGCGAAAAACCGCGTAGACATATGCAATTTATAGTTCGACGGGCATGAAATCGCAAGTGGAAAAACGCTGAAAGTGAACGTCTCGGTTGCCAATACCCGACTTTTCATTGGAAACATCCCCAAGTCCAAAACCAAAGAAGAGATTCTTGAGGAATTCAGAAAACACTCAGGTAATTCAAACGAACTCTGTCGCTGACAGTTTTTGCTTTTGCGTGAGTTTGGTTTTTACTGGCGATGGGCTGAAAAATATTATCTTGCTCGGTCTCTTCTCTGTCTTGTCTACATCTCTTTTTCTCTCTCCCTCCCTTCCACCATTCTCCCTATTTTGCTAATTAGCTTTTTTGCTTCATGAGTAATAATACCAGATGGTGTGTTGGACGTAATCATCTACGCTGCCCCCGATGGAGGAGAGAGGAACAGAAATCGAGGATTCTGCTTCGTCGATTTCGCTGATCACAAGACTGCGAGCGATGCGAAGAGAAAGTTCTCGACCACTAAGGTGTGATATGAGTTACTCGGTTAATTTAATTATTTGTCTATTGGAATGCATTAGGGAAGGAGCAACTTACTTTCTTGTCAGGGCCCTCGTCCATTCAATCACGAACTAGTGGTTGATTGGGCAGAACAGCAGGAAGAGCCATCGGAGGAAGAGATGAACAAGGTGAAGTCGTGCTATGTCAGGAATCTCAAGGAGGCATACACAGAAGAGATGATCAAGGAGAGGTGAGATTACCTTATTTATATAGTTTTTTATTTTTTTATTTTTTTTGTTTTTCCTAAGCGTCCATCGCTTGAATCTATAAATAGTAATAAATCATAATATTTGCAGATTCGAGAAGTACGGAAAAGTGGAGAGAGTGAAGAAGGTCAAGGAATACGCATTTGTCCATTTCGAAGAACGAGAGGATTGCATGAAGGTAATTTATATTTCTCTGTTGTTGTAGTTAACTATTAACTGTTAAGGCGATCGAAGCAGAGAACGGAGCGGAAGTTGATGGAGTAGCCATCGAATGTTCTCTCGCGAAGCCTCAAGTAGATAAGAAGAAGAGAGGAGGAGGACTAGGAAGAGGAAGAGGAACCGATCGGTTCAGTGGCGGATATGGAAGAGGACGAGGAGGACAGACTGGAGGAGGCAGTGGAGGAGCCAATGCATGGAACAGGTCTGGAGGGTATGCTGACTTTGCTGCTGGATACGGTGCCCCGCAAGGAGGGTGAGCATGCTTATCGTTGTACGAGTATTTAGTCTCCTAGTTAACTGTATGTGACGTATGGATGGTGCATGATCTATTGAAGAATTTTGGTGACTCAAAAGTAGTGTTTATATTTCCAGCTACGACTATGGAAGCGGCGGAGGATACGGTGGCGGATATGCAGCTGCTGACCCCTATGCTACGTATGGAGCTAATCAGTACGGTGGAAGCCAGTATGGAGCTAACCCCTACGGAGCCTCTCAATATGGAGGATACTCTGGTGGATACGGAGGTGCCGCTGGTGATTACGGGTCACCCATGGGAGGAGGTTTGTTGGATATATTATATTTTCGATATTTTATAATCATGTTCGAGCTTTTGATGAAGTTATATTCAGTTGATAATATTTATAAATACAGGATACGGAGGAGGACGTGGTGGCGGAGGATATGGAGGAAGAGGAGGAATGGGAGGTGGTGGACGAGGAGGAAGAGGTCGTGGAAATGGAGGAGGTCAGCTTTTAATCAAAAGTCTTTTTTGTGGCGATTTCACATTTGCAATACGAATGCTAATAACGAGGTTGATTTGAGGTTTCCGTGGCGCGGCGAAGAGACCGGGAGATTGGACAGGAGGACCTGCATCCAAGAGAGGAGATCAAGATTTCTCTGCTGATGTGAATATGGGTGGATATTGAGTTTGTTAACGTTCTTCTCCATTCCTCGTCTGTCATGTATCTCACTCACCATTTGTGCTCCTGAGCACCTCACGTGTAGTATAGTTAAACTCAAATTTTTATTCATCGAGGCATACGAATGAGCTGATCCTTCATGTTTTTAATTTCTACAATTTTTTTGATGCTATATGTTTTCACTTTGTAATTACCATCTCATTGCCTTTAATTCTTCTTTTATCTCAGCCCAAACCATCCCTTTGTTACTGTTGCACCTGTTCACTGTCCCGATACTCGGGACTTGAATATTTCAGATAATGTTTTGCTGATCAGTAAGATAATAAGTTATTGTTCCATAAATAGCGGCTCTTTCTATCCTCGGTCAACTGAATGATCTTGATCCTCACTCTCATCTCAAACTTAGCGAACCGTTCTGTCTTGTGGAAATATAGCGATTCACAGTTCTGGCTGCTTACCTGTTTTGTTTTTCTCTCGCTTGAATAAATTTTTAAAATATATATTTGCTGACATGTGGAGGAGTCTGGTGGCAGGAAATGTGTTGTATGATCACTGGGTGATACTTAGATTCAGGGGACAAAGAGAAGCATAGGATTCACGTGAGAGGGAGAGAGAAAGAGAGAAGAGGGAGAAAGAATGACCCGCCCTTCTCACAGAGAAAGAGAGAGAAGAAGGGAAGAAGGAGGACGGAGGGACGATCTCCTTCTCATTGGAGATGCTCTACTATGTCATCACTCTTCTCAGGTTAGTAATTATTCATATTGAGATTCATATAATCCATTGGGAGTAAGCATGTGAATGAGAGATTGTTTACTCTTTCTAGCTACTTTCCGTCTTGGTTGTTCCCTTCCTCGTTCTCTGGTTGAGACTTCTTTTCGAAAATCGAAATTGTGAAATGCGTCAACTGTCTCTCAATTCTTTCATAAGGAAAGAGAATAATTAGCACAGAAAAGGCGTAGTAGGTCATTTCGGCCAAATTTGAACGGGTACTCTATGCGGGCACGTGAAATACCCACATTGTTCGAATTCTTTTGAATAAGATTCTCTTCTAAATAATGGAGCTGAGCTCTCTAGTCTTAAGACGTGCCTTTGTGGATTAGTACCTGCCATCTCAGTCTATCGATTACACTCGTGTCAGAGTGCGTCCCTTCAATCGAGATTAGTGAGGAAGACGACTGATCTTGTGAACCAGAGAAGGAGAAGAAAATGTTATTTTCATAGATTAGATGACCATGATTTGCGTCTTTCTTATCATTTAAAAAAAATGTGTTGATGTGACCGAGATGAAGAGGAAATGCGAGCGTTTTTGAAGTTTAAGATAAGGAGTATCGCAGAGTACAGTTCTCCAAAAGAGTCTTAATCTATGAATAACTCTCTCTCTCTCTCATTTCAGTCAAATCTACTGCAATGGACCAATCCTCAAGGCGGTTCAAGACTCTCACATGTTCCCCGATTCAAAGCATTTCGTCGATATGTCACTCAAGTTTGATCCAGGTATGCAGTTAGTTTTCTTCTTTACAAGTTGACCAATGATCGCTGAAAGTGGAAGTGTTGATCATCATAAATCATCTCCTTTTTCTCGATAGGCGCCCATTGCTGCGGAGCACATTTTATTTGTATTTTATGGCCAGAAAAATGAGGAATAGAATGAGAAGAAGGGAATGAAACCAATATGGAGATGATGAGGAGAAAGAAAGAGACAGTGTGGACTTGGTGATAGACTAGAGAGTGGGTAGATCAAAGAGAGGATAGAGTGGGAGACTCGAATTATCGTGTTAGTAGAGAAGGTAGGAATACTCTAGTCAATTACGGGGATGGTCTCTCTGTATCTATGAAGGGAAGGGAACTACCGTCGTATGCACTCACGAGGGAGAATAAAACTGTTCGAGAACCTATTTCTCCCTTTTTGGTGACTTTTAGTAACATATAAGTGACACATCATGGGTTTGTGCAGAACTGTTGACTACTCTAAAGCACAAGAGATGAACTGCAGAGATGATCTTTATTGTGCAGACGACGAAAACTGTTTAGAGATGGAGAAGGAAGGGAGAGATTGATGGGAGTAGGATGTTTGGAGAAAGATACTTGTTTGATCGACATGTAGTCTATGATCAGTAGCTATCATTCAATATTTATATATATTTGTAAGAAGAAGAGTGGGTTAATTGGCCTGAAATTGGTGTTGGCACCTCAGAATTAATGATGCATATTCACAGTTTTTCCTTCCGTGTTTTCGACCAATTTCTGTCCTTGATTCAAGGTTCTCACGCTTGAATGAATGAGAAGAGGATGGTATATTTTGAAAGTTGAGAGAGGAGTGAAGGGGAGAGAGGATGAGATGGAAAGAACGATCAAGTGAAGGGAGCAGATTAGAGGGAGGGTATAGGTGGACGGAGAGGGCACATGAGGGAAGAGAAGGGGAGAAGAGAGAAGGCGAGGGAGCAAACAAGTGATCAGATCCAGAGATCAAGAGGACCCAAGAAGATAGGATCACTGGGAAATACGGAACTGAGATTTCGTTTGAAGATCATTGATCTCCTTTATCTCTCTTCGCATCAAGTAACTCTTTCCCCATTTCAGTGACAACTCTTCGTGCTTTCGATGCTCTGGGAGAGTCAGCGAAGGATATCGCCGTACTCAGATCGTTCGTGGATACACACTTCAATCCACCTGGAAGTGAATTGGTTAGTAGACAGGAGCATAATAACTGAGCCACATTATGAGTTTAAATCGTGAAAATAATTGAGAACAGGAGGCGGATATAATTGAATTATTTCGCTCTGCAGATCGAGTGGTATCCGGAGGATTGGGCAGATTTCCCTTCCAATTTCCTTCGAGTCAACGACTATCATTTGAGAAGATGGGCATTGCATCTACACAGAATATGGCGAGATCTGTGCAGAAGAGTGAGTTATATTAATACTATTACACTGATATTTGATAGATGCTGAGAGATAAGATAAGAGATTGATGGAGAGGATATTTCATTCAGTCTGAATCTCTCTTTTCTCTCAAGGTTCGCGATGACGTGCACAAGAATCAAGATCTCTATTCTCTCCTCTACGTTCCCCATCCATTTGTGATACCCGGAGGACGATTCAGAGAATTCTATTATTGGTCAGTCTAGGTCATTCATTGAGCTAGAGAGAAGTAGATAGAGTGAGATAGGAACGTTGATTGCAGGGATTCATTCTGGATTCTGAAGGGTCTTCTCTTCTCTGAAATGTATGAGACGAGTAAGGGAGTGATCAGGAATCTCGCTTATATGGTGGAACAGTGAGTTACTCCTCTCTTCCCTCTCCTCTACCCCCACTCTCTCCTCTTCCATTCCAGTCATGGATTCGTTCCCAATGGAGGTCGTGTCTACTATCTCATTCGATCTCAACCTCCTCTTCTCACTCCAATGGTCTACGATTACTACATGGGAACGGGAGATCTCGACTTCGTCCTGGTTAGAAAGAGATTACTGTAGAAGAGCAAGATTGATATCGATCCATTCCAGGAAGTGCTGCCAATCCTGGAGAAGGAATATCAGTTCTGGATGGCACAGAGAGCCACTCCATTCCTCGATGATGTACGGTAGCCATTTATCGATTGATTGAAAGCGGTTTAACAGATTCTGATATTAATTTAATCGGAATTTACAGGATGGTAACGAGAAGTTTCCATTCTTCCGTTATCGAGCAACAATCAAGACTCCCCGACCAGAGAGTTACAGAGAAGATATGGAATTAGTGAGCGCCATCGCTAATGAGAGTGAGTCTCTCCTCTCTTCTCTTCCATCCCTCACTCCTTCTCTTCAGCCGAACGAGAGATGGTGTGGTCACAGATAGCATCGGCAGCTGAGACTGGATGGGACTTCTCCACCCGATGGTTCTCCCAGGAGGGACACGATCGGTGAGGACGGGGGATTGTTGTGGATACGCTATGCCACGATCTAAAGTGCTACTCAGTAGTATAGTACAAGAGTATAGATGAAAGAGATATGGTGATCTAATCAATCGATTCAGACACGATATGAAGTCTATTCGTACGTGGTCGATCGTCCCCGTTGATCTGAATGCATTCATGTGTGTCAATGCAAGGATTATCGCCAGTCTTTTCGAGATCTCCGGTTTGTGTGATAGTTTAGAGATGAAGTGAACGAGATAATTCAGGCGATTTCAACAAGGTTCTCCTCTATCAGAATCGATATGAGAAGGCGAAAGTGCAGATGAGAGAAATGCATTGGAATGAGACGGATGGAGTATGGTACGATTACGATATCGAGAGAAAGGTACGGTATTGAGTGAAGGAGGGATCGATTAACTGATTCTAGATGCACTCGAACACGTACTACGTCTCGAATGCCCTTCCTCTCTACGCGAAATGCTATGATGATGAGGATGATACGACACCCCATCGAGTGCATGAATATATGGAGGTGAGAAGGGAGAGGGAAGGGAGGGATGGATGGAGGGAACACGGAACAGTGATGCGGATGATGTGATTCCTCCTCTGATTGATGATGCGGGGCTTCTCTCTCGAGTGACGAATCTCTCTCGATTGCAGAGAGAGGGCGTCTTCAACTTCACGAAGGGTCTTCCCACTTCTCTCGCCATGGGAAGTGAACAGCAGTGGGATAAGGATAATGCATGGCCTCCCATGATTCATATGGTGAGGGATGAGGAGTCGGTGGAAGATCCATTTCATTCATTACAGGTCATCGAAGGTTTCCGTACAACGGGCGATCCCAAGCTCATGAAGGTACTCCCCTCCGTCTCTCGATCTAACCTCTCCTCTTCTCATCAGGTAGCAGAGAAGATGGCAACTTCCTGGTTGAGTGTCACCTACCAGTCATTCATTCGAACGCATGCTATGTTCGAGAAGTACAATGTGTCATCCACTAGTGAAGATTCAGCTGGAAGTGGAGGAGAATATGAAGTGCAGGTGAGGGAGAAGGGAATGATCTTTGATCTCTAGTCTGATCAATGGATTGCAGACTGGATTCGGATGGACGAATGGAGTGATTCTCGATCTACTCGATAAGTATGGAGACAAGATGGCATCGTCTCCCGCAACGATTTCCTCTTCGATAATTACGGTAGTCTCAGCGATAGGATTACGGTATCTCTTTGGCTAATCGATCCAGTCTAGTTCATGTTAATGATCGCGGGTAGAATATTTCGGGAATACTGTTACAAAGCTTTTGTAGTTTTCACATTGTACAATAGGATTACAGTACATGCTAATCGCCTCATGCATATGCGCGCGCGGCGGCACGCCGCGTGCCGCGGCTTGCGCGGCTGCATTTTGCTGAACAACCAACAATGGCCATGAAAAGAGACCTCGATTTTCTGAATCTGCGTGTCATTCCCCATCGATTCCACCTTTGACCCATATTTTACAATGCTGTTTTGACGAGCTGGAAATATTCACTGAAAATACCTGACCCAGCGAACTAAAAATGACACAGTTGAACAAGCCCATATTTCGTAGCATTTGACACTCTTCAGTCCCTTAGACAGGAAAAACATGCTGAAAATCGATGATAGGGAAGATTTGGGTACTTGTTCAACTGTGTCATTTTTAGTTCGCTGGGTCAGGTATTTTCAGTGAATATTTCCAGCTCTTCAAAACAGCATTGTAAAATATGGGTCAACGGTGGAATCGATGGGGAATCACACGCAGATTCAGAAAATCGAGGTCACTTTTCATGGCCATTGTTGGTTGTCCTGCAAAATGCAGCCGCGCAAGCCGCGGCACGCGGCGCGCCGCCGCGCGTGCATATGCATGAGGCGATTAGCATGTACTGTATATAGGAAACAGCCTTGTTTTTGTATTGAAACTGGTAATTTGTAATGCTAAGATCAATCAGTGTTTTTCTCTTTGAGCTCAAGTACGGATATTGTAGAGTCTGACTCGGTTCTTGTTTATACGATATTGAAGCATTTTGAGATACGGTGTTGTATAGACAATGTTTGTAGATAAAATTGGTCGAATCAACGAGTTTGAATCACAAAGGGAAGAGAGAGGTAGAGAGAGGGGGGTATCGAAAGGGATGGAGGGATGGATTATTAAGGAGATGAATCTATCTACAATGCACCGTGAGTGGGTCTCCTTCCATTATTCCGATTAGGGAGATTGGATGAGAAGGATCCCTCACTCACTCTTCTCTTCGGAATAGAAGGAGGAGCCAATGAACCATCGTTACGAGAAGAACTTCGAGTTACTCGAGTCGATTGAGGACTAGAAAGAATACGGTATGAGAGATCGATAATTGATTGATACCGTGATTGAGGATGGAGAGTAGTAAGGGCGATCTCAGGAGTGGCCAAAGGAATAGTCTCTTCTTCTCTTGTACTACTCAATTTCCTATCGATTCTCTGTTGAATAATCTCAGCTGCCCTCTCTCTTTCGATCTTCAATTGTCTTCGATACGCCAATTCACTCTCAGATGGACGTCGATCTTCTTCTCGAGGGAGAACTGGAAGGGACGAAGGATGATCTTTGATCTCTCTCTCTCTAACCTGTCTTCCTCTTCTCTCTCCACAATTGCCATCGATGGGGAAGATCAAGAAAGTGCTCGATATTGGCAGAGATGAGAGTGATTGAGACTGAGAGAGACCAGAGGAAGAGGAGAATGCACAGACACGCATCCTGAGAGATCAAAGATCAGATGGGTAGGGGAGATCAAAGATCACCTTTCTCGAGAGATACCATCGACAGACGTTATCAAGACAGTGAGTAGACGATTCCTGCGACAGTCTTAGTTATTCTCAATTTCGAGATGGATGAATAATTTATTCGTTTTGTTGGTGGTCTCGTAATTAAAGTTGACATCACTATCTCAAATGCCACGAGAGAGAGAGGGGAGAAGCCTTCTCCTCTCTCTCTCTCAGAGGGAGAGATTACCTCTCTCGTCCATTCTCCAGCAACATCAATTAGAGGGAAGGAGAGAGAAATGGCTGTTGTGCACAGACGAAGAATCGTCAACCATTTCTAGAAGGAGAGAAGAAGACCATCCATCCCTTCCTTCCCTTCCTTCCTTACTTTCTCTGCCCACGATGGTACGAGGAAGACGAGAATGTACTCGACTGAAGTGGTGGCTGCAGTCAGAATGAATGCAGTGTAAGTGTAAGTGAGGATAAGGAGCCAGGGACGGTCGATGTCGATGAATTGACTGAGAGAGAGATTCTAATTGGATATTGAATAGACAACTAACTCGTGTATTTCCCCCGGGGCGAGGCGAGATGATTGTACAAATGGGAAGAGCATGAGAAGATCGAATACGGCTAGAGTTGTGAATACCATGAGATACCTGAAAGTGGCAAAACGAATTCCAACCAACCGGATTCGAACCAGTGACCTAAGGATCTACAGTCCTCCGCTCTACCAACTGAGCTATGGTTGGGAATGAAAGAGCCACTTCAAGACACACTCACCAGTCATGGCATGTTCGACTGCGGAGAACGAAGTACATTAGGAAAATGATGAAGAGAGAAAGAGTGAGGGCGAAACCGAGGAGATATGTATTGGAGAATATGGAGATCCATTGGGGAAGAATGGGGTCTGTTGAAGGCTCCATTGAAGAGGAAGAGAGGAGAATTACAAGAAGAAGGGGAGAGGTAGATCAGAGTAAGACTCCCGATTGACGCAGGTTTGACTGAGTCATGTTACACTGAAGGGACCATTTTGGAGAGAGAAGGAAGGACTGAGAAAGAGAGGAGAGGGTGGTAGATGAGAGAGTGACAGAGAGACGAGAGTGTCAGGAGGAGAGGAGAGAGACGGAGAGGAAGGAGATATCTGAAGAAGATGAGAGGAGAGATCGTGAGAAGAGAAGAGAGAAGAAGTGTCGAAATAGAAGGGAGGCGCCCCGTGTCACATTCGACTCATTCACCTGCGTAGATGCATGAAGAGTTTATTTACTTTCAATCTCGCAAGATAACAGAACCCGTGCGACATAGTTATTTACAAGTGGAATGGTCGTATAGATTAGAGAGAGAGGAGGTCTACGTGTGGATTGAGGGAAGGGATTCGTGGAAGGGGGCAGATCAGAGAGTAGGTCGAATGGAGTGCTTCCTCGGTTTGAGAGTCGTCTTCTCCTCTCGAGATGGAAAGAGGCACGCACAGCAGAGAGATATCGGCTGAAGATGAATTATCACTTATTTTGTTTACTAGCTCAGTCTTTGAATGAAGGTGTTGAAAAAAATCGAGAAATTAATGTAGGAATGCATCTAGTACCTGATTGAAATGTAGTGTTCCACTCTTGGTGCTCATCCACGAATCAGCAACGAGATAGACTGAGACAGATCCGACCATTGATAGTGATTCTCCCTTCAGACACGAATGGACACTGAAGGGAAGGGATTAGATGGAGGGAAAGAGTCCTCTCCTTACCCATCCTTCTCCCTCACGATAACTTCCACTGGAATAGCAGCAGTCATTCTCTCATTCATTCTTTCCATCCATGGAACTTCGATGGTCGAAGAGGGAGATTTCTCCCCTCCTCCCATGAATCGACCCGATCCACTGTACAGAAACATCTGCAATCATACCTTTTCCCTCCAACTAAGACTTCTTGTTTTCTATATCTGCCAAATCTATCTCAGGTAGCAAAACAATCTCTGGAAAAGGAAACCTGAATCGTCTTAACATCGGCTTGTTCTATATCCGGAGTGGGAAATTGAATGCGAATCGGAATCTGAACGAGTGAATTTCCCCCTCGATTCCATAAGAAAGATGACAAAGGAGAGAATGAAGGAGAGAAGAAGGAAGGGAAGAAGATGGGAACTAAACTCTTTTCTTCTCCTTCGAGAAGAAGTGTGTTTAGATGGACTTTGAACTACTAAAACTCACATGAAACTTGGCTAGAAGGTATGTCTCATTCGGGGAGAGATAACCAATTCCAGTCGTGTATGAATGAGGAGTTAGAACAAGTGATGAATTGATAGGAGTTGGAAGAATTGAGACTGAAAGAGCAATGGTCATTCATTCAGTCCTGTCCCCGTTTCTTCTCTCTCGTATTTTCCATTCTGAGGGTTCCCATTTCAAAAGGCTTCGTTCTTTCTGTTTTGGAGAGAAGAGAGAGAGAGAGGAGAAGTCTTTCTACCACCAAATCTGAGAATGGAAGAGGAAAAGAAGGAAGGAATGGATACGTGAGAGAGTAGTCGAATAATGGCGAAGGACGAGAAAGATTAGAAGGGGAGAAAGGGCGATTATTATGTAGATGAAGAAACCAAAGACGAAGAGAAGAGTCGCCATGCATCCAAGCATCTGAAGCAAGTTGTTAGAATGGACTGGATGTGTTTGAACGCATCGTGCTCAGATCCTACGATTCTTTCAATCTTTTGAAATAACAAATAAGTGAAAAATAAAAAGGGATTAATTAAGGAAACTCGTGTGAAAATATGGAGAGGTAACTCACACAAAGGAAACTCGTGTGAAAATATGGAGATGTAACTCACACATCGATCGAACTTCTCCAACTGAGTCCTTATCGTTTCGAATCGATTCAATCCAAGAAGACGGCACTGAATACTGCCAATTCAATTCATTCCATTCATCCATCTCTACTCTTTCCACTTGAGTTACTCATTCCACAATCATCCATTATTTATCAGGCAATAGATGGGCACGAATTGACAACCCACATGTCTTCCCTTCGGTAATTCGTGATAAGAAGGAGGAGGAGAAGGACGAAGAAGAGAAGGAGGATGCATCAGAAGGGGAGAAGATGGAATAGAAGGGGGGAGGGACTAGAAGGGGAAGGAAGAGAAGGAAGAGGAGAAGGAGAGGGAAGGAGAGGTCACATCAAATGTCTTCTTTCCCTGTTCACGGTCTAATACTCATGGGATTGGAAAGAATATCGATTGGATCCCATGAGAATAGAGTTGTTTTGAAGAAGGAAAGTTAGACTTCCACTTCACAGAACAGATTCTAGCCTAAGATTTTGCTCAATGGGAAGGCCAATGGACTGTTCTTGCTGAGTCAAATCGATTGGTTGGCCAGGAATGGGAAGGATACGGTAGTGTTGAACTGTCGCTGTGAGACCGAGGAATAGTTCGACTCGTGCCAATCCTTCCCCTGCACAAGCTCGCTTTCCAAGAGAGAATGGAATTGTTCGTTCCACGAGTTCCTGAGGAGATCAAAGATCAATCGGAGAAGATTTTATGGAGATGAGAACACAACGTAATCTAGTAAGGACTCGTCCGTGTGATAGACTCGGACAGAACGAACGAAGGGACTCTATCTAACTTCGTTCCCTCGTTTCCCCCTAAAAGGAGTCCGTACCTTCCTCAAACTCTTTCCATCATCTGCAATATATCTCTCTGGTCGGAATTCCTTCGGATTCTCAAAATGAGGATCATTCCACATTACATAGTGAATATCAGCATGAATTGACATATTCTCAGGAATTGTCTGACCCTGAAAGTGACACTTTTGATGAAGAATGTGGGGGTGCAAGGGGATCTAGGAAGAGTACTCACAGCAAGTTGAGTTGGTTGATGGGTCTTCCTGAACACATTAAGCCTGAGGATATTGGCCAATCGTTGAATCTCATGAATGGTTGCTTGAGTGTAGATCATCTGAAAGAGGACTCTCTCTCCTCCTCGCATCTCTTCTCTAACCTTGTTCTTATCAGCGAGAGCCGGAAGTCTCTCCTTTCCAATCACTCGATGAACCTCCTCTCGAAGTTTGTCCTGCAACGACGCTACTGTATTGAACGGTACAGTAGACTACAGTAGAGCGTGAAATACGGGCAATCGTCTCTTCATTTCACACACTCTCTTGTCTCTCTTATCGGTGGGTGAGTGTGTGAAATGAAGAGACGATTACCCCTATTTCGCGCTATAGATAGTCTACAGTACCTGAACATGCTGGTTCTCAGCCAGAAAGAGACTCGCCCATCTCAGAGTAGTCGTTGTCGTCTCTTGTCCCGCAGCGAAGAAGTCTGCACAAGTAGCGATCAGATTGTCCTGACTGGAAGAGAAGGAGTACGGTAGAGGGAAGGGAATCGATCGATCTCACTCCAGATAGGCATTCGATCCCATTCTCTGTTTGTATGCATGAACGAAGTTTGTTGGTTCTCCCTCTGCATCGAAAGTCTCCAATGCCTTCTTCACATTCTTTACGATGTATTGGTTATTCTGAATAGAATCAATCAATCGATAATCATCCCTTCTCGCAGATCATCCTTACCCTTCTCACATTCTCAGCATGCACTTCAATGGCATAATATCCGAGGATGGGAACGTACTTGATAGAGGGGAATGCGATGGCGAAAGGAAGAAGTTTGTTAGTGGCTATCTCCTTGATCATCTGCAATAGAGAGAAGGTCAGAGACACACGAGAGCCCTCTCCCTCTCTCCCCTCCCCCTCGTGTCTATCACCCGGCACGGCTAGAACACACTCTCGATACGAGAGGGCGCCTTTCACTCTCATACTCGGTTTATACCCAGTATCTCAAGGTACGCTTGGGCTTCTGACCAGATTTTCTCTGTGTTAGAGAACCAACAGTTTTTGGGCAGCACTGGCGGGGGTTCTCCCGAGTGCGATAAATACGAATAGGATTAGGTGCTGACCTTGTTGAATCCCTCGACGTAATTGATTAGATCTTCGCATTCATCGTATTTGTATCGATATCCGAAGAGAACTTCGTTGATTATGTTGGCAATCATCAACTGAGAAGAGGAGTAAAGAGAGGGAGAAACAAGAGTTAGTCAACCTGAATGGGCCATCTCATGTTCACACTCTCCTTCTTCTCTATGCTCTTTAGACACCTCAAATATTCCGTCACTGAGTTTCGCACCTGAAAATGGAATACGAAATCAAGATTTTTCCGAGTCTAATCCTACCAACTCCTCCATCACATTCTTTCCCATTCCGAAGTCTCTCAGAATGGAAAGAGAGACTCTTCTCTGTTCTCTCCAATTGTCGCCACTCGAATTGATTACTCCTCCTATTGAATAGGAATGAAGGAGGAAGCGAAGAAGGCCTTTTCTAACCATTCTTGCAATAATTGAACACTTCTTCCAATCCAGGCAGCATCATTCGATCCACGTAATCTTCTCCTACAGTTAATTAGTTATTTTCTCGCATGCTAATTTATCGTTCACCATGATCAATAAATGCTTCCTTGATCAAAGCATAATCAGTAATTTCAAGTGTGGGAATGGGAGTGAATAAAGTGTATAGTCCATCGAATTTATTTGCGAAGCTTGAAAACTGCTTTGATGCGAAATCAACCTAAATTTGGTTGGTTGAATCTGGCTTATCTCAACTATCTTTTTCACCTGGTGGAGATTGCCAATGAATGGAAGAGGTTTGGGTCCAGCAGGGAATTTAGAAGTGAATGAGTAGTATTTCCAGAGGGCGAAGGTTATTGAACCAACGATGAAGAGAAGAAGAAGAACACTCATATTGAGAGACGAATGGAGTTAAAAGAAGGGGGAGGGGCCCTTTTATTCTCCTTTCCTTATCAGAGAAGATTGTGATATTGTAGAGGGAGAATTGTTCCTTTTCGTTATAAGTTCTGCCTACTAATCGGTGATTAGAAAGAGAAGAACAAGAGTAGAGGGGAGAATGGTGCGTACTGATCGAGAGAAGGAGGAAGAGGCGGGAAAAGGGGAGGGGGTCACGGGATGAAAAGATGGATAGATCAGAATTATTGTCCAGATAAACGTCATATCAGACACTTATTGAGAATCGGCAATAACTGCAATTGTAGGCGTGTAGTTTTTACACACTACGAATAGAAAGACTGGAGTGGCACGAACTGATACACTCTTTATCTTGACAGAGTTTTCTTCATTAGAGCTACTCACAATGTGAAATTTCCACTAAAGTTCTCCTCAAATTGGATTTGACTGATACGACTGCCGTCTCTGGTTTCTTCCAACCACTTGTCAACCATAAAGAGTGGGCGGAGTTTAGGAAAACCACTTGCCAACCATAATCCCAACCACTTGCTAACCATTAACTTCCTAACCACTTGTCAACCATTGCCCCAACCACTTGTCAACCAAAGTCCCAACCATTTGCTAACCATTAGCAATGGTTAGCAAGTGGTTGGGACCTAACCACTTGTCAACCATTACCCTAACCACTTGTCAACCAAAATCCAGGTTCGCAAACCCGTCGCGTCTAGAACGCACCCTGTCTACAAGGTCCTCCCGCACGGCCCTCTTCTGACTACCCGAGAGCCCGCTGCGGCTACTACCTACGGTCCCCAGTGCGACCGTCTTTTGGATATGACCGGCCCGCATGGTCTCACCATGCGCTGCTCGGTTACTGTATGGGGCAACCCACGCAAATATCGATTGACTAAACCCCTCTCCCGCGCAGTTGTTTACCACTTGCTAACCATTATCCCAACCACTTGTTAACCATTCCCTCAACCACTTGCCAACCATTGCCCCAACCACTTGTCAACCATGATCCCAACCACTTGTAGGGAGGCCCGCCAGCAAGTGGTTGGGACTTTGGTTGACAAGTGGTTGGGAGAAACCAGAGGTACTCGTCTTGGACACTTATCTGAGCGACTATCTGAGATTTTGAACATACCCGTGGAACTAGGCCAAGAAGGGTATCCGAGGGATCCGGCCCATACTGGTGCATGTAATAGTACTCGGTGAGATGAGAAGATGGGCCACGTTTAGAACGACCGCGACGCGTCTGAGGCGCGTTAGAGCGCGGGAAATTTGAAAATGTATTTTTGTATTTTCTTTCTAGAG
>LS493381.1:70349-95181 GCA_900490845.1 Pristionchus japonicus
CCAATCACTCCCCAGTTCTGTCCCTTCCTGTAAAAAGGTCTACTGTCTACCATTTTGTCTCTTCTTCCCTTCCCCTTTCAAGGACTCTCAATGCCACAAATGGAAGAGAAGAGAAGAGAACGAGTCAAGGAGAAGAGACAACGAATTCAACTTGAACCATACTATTATGTTACGGAAGGTGATAGTAGTGGTGTGGAACTATGGTAGATCAGTTGTGACTATGATCAGGGGGAGGAGGGGGAGGGATAGAGCGAGGGAGGAGAGGGGGAGGGAGGGGAGGAGGAATTACTATAGTCTCCAGCCTCTCGTCCGTTCTTTTTCGTTGGAGAACGTAATAGTATTGTTGTTTGGAGCCAAGGGGGATAGAAAGGAGGAGGAAAGGGGAAATGGCAGAGAGGAGAGGAGGAGGAGGGGAGGGCGAGAGGGAGGTGGGAGGAGGGAAGGAGAGATGGGAGAAAAGAGAGGGGAGAGAATTTTGAAGTAGCCGCTAGACGCAGCGTACGAAATTCCCGAATGACCAGTGGACGAGGGAGAAAAGGGAGGAGAAGAGAGAGGGAGAAGGAGGAGGAGGGAGAGGGGATAGTAGTCTCCCTTCCTCTCTCTTGCATCAGGGGGCAGAAAACGAAGGGGGAGGGGCAGCAGTAGTCGTAGTTAGTTCCAGAAATGGAGTGGACTCTCTCTCTCCTCCCGCCCTCTCTTCCCCCTCCCCCCCCCCCCCCTTGAGAGAGAGAGAGAGAAGTCCACTACGAAATGCCCTAGTCTTTCTCTTTCTTACGAGTAGTCGGGAGGGAGAAGAAGGAGAGTGACCAATGGGCAGCAAATTCATTAGAAATGAAGCAGTGAGGGAAAGAGAAGGGGAAGGAGGGAGAGGAGCGAGAGGGGAGGAAAAGTGTACGAAGGGGCATGTATCTAGTGGACATCCAGAAGGAGGGAAGGGGAGGGAACTTACTATCGGTCATCTAAGGGGCAACTACTGATAAGAGGGAATGTCCTGAGGGGAAGAGAGAGGGTTACTCTAGGGGGAGTGATACTGTAGGGGGATGGATACTGTAGGGGGTATTGCAGAATGGTTGATTACGCCACAACTGGTCATTCGATGACATTTCTGGCAGCTTTTCGGGTGATGGTCCAAAAAGAGAGAGAGAAGAGGATGCATCATGAGTCAAGAACTAGTATTGTAGAGGCGATAAGAGTAGAAAGAACGAGATATCCAGCATAAGGGAAGGAGAGAAGGATGAAGAACGAGAGAGAAGAGATATTACTCTATTCGAACAACCAGAATGAGGGAGAGAGAGAATGGTCGAAGTATGCCCATCAGTGGATTGTGTAATGGAAATGATGATAGGGAGATGATTGAGGGAGGAGGAGGGAGGGGGGAGGACTCTTAGAGAAGTGCAAAGGGGAAGGAAGAGAAGGACTGTTCCACGATTGTGTTCTCTCTTCTCCTTCTCTCCCCTTCTCTCAAGAGAATTCAAGGCTGGAACATTGTGCCATCCCCTCTCTCTCCTCACTTTTTCTTCTAAATCCAACACTGTATAGTAACAGTTGTATATATCTCCCTCCTCTCCCTTCCATTCGTAATCTAACCATTTCTCTCTCTAGAGAACACCTCTCTCACGACTATCTGATACTGTATTCTGACTAGTACGAAAGTCAGAGAAGGGAAGACGCTACAGAGAATGTTACTGTAGCCTGCAAATAGGAAAGAGTAGCAGCGTTGATGAATGAAAACTTAGAACTATAATAGAAGATGGATCAAAGTTTACCGCCTTTGATCTATTCGATGACACATCTAGCTATTTCTTCTGAATTGGCATCTATCACTGTTCCTCCCTCCCTCTCCTCCTCCCTATTCGTAATATTCCCGATGTCCATCTCCTCTCTTTCTCCATCTGACCATCCCCCCTTCTCTCCCTCTTTTTCAGCATTACGAAATGACGTGAAATGATGCATACTTTTGCCTGAGGAAAGAAGGGAGGAGAAAGAGGGGAAGGGGCATCTACTGAGATTCTCAGGAGATGGGGAGGGAGGAGGGGAAGAGATAGGAGGAGAGGGGGAAGAGGAGGGGGAAGAGAGGAGGAGGAGGGGGAGAGACGAAGAGGACAGAATTCTAGGCGATTTCTCTACACGAGAGAGTGACCACTACTATTTCTCGTCTCCTGACTCAAAATACCCCTTCCTCTCTCTCTTTCGGGGTGAGAAATAGGACTGAATTGTGAAGGAGAGAGAGGGAGAGAGAGGGACTAACGAGACTGGTCAACATTGCAGTCTAGAAGGGAGGAAGGAGAGGGAGAGGGGATACGGTACCCAATGGCACGATGGAAAGAGATTGGGAAGGGAAGAAATGACGAAGACGTTGTTCTTCCATGTAGAGAGAGAATGTCTCGTGAGGGGAGAAGAAAGGGAAGGGAGGAATACATATTAGTTGCCTAGAATGGAAGATCCTGAAGGTTGCCTATAGTGAGAAGTCACGGGATGTAGAGAATGGACTTCAGACGGAGGGAGGAGGGAAGGGAGGGGAGGGGAGGAGGAGAGGGGAGGAAAGGAGGAAGGGTTCAGAGAACCAGGGGATAAACATAGACCACGAGATGGCGTAAACTGGCACTTGCGAAATGGTGAGATGGAGGTTTCACTCGTGATGATATTCAGACACGGAGACTGAAGGAAAGGGACTGAAAGGGGGAGGAAAGGGGTCGGAGGGAGGGGGATGGTAGACAAGGGGTGGTCGAGATAGTGAGAGAGAGAGAGGGTGATAACGAGTAAAAAGAGAACGATTGAAGGGGGGTAAAGCGAATGGTGGTTCATGATAGAAGAAGGAGAACCTATCACTCTTCCCTTCGAATGGATCACTCCTTCTCTTCCCATTCCCCTCCATGACCTAAATCGTTACAGAACTGAACTCTCTCCTCACATAGCTAAGAGAAGCGAACCCTTATCTCTATCCATTTCAACATCGAGAGAGAGTTCAAGAGAGTTGTGTAGATGAGAAGGAGAGATCAGAAGAGGAAGGTCAGATGGGGGGAGAGAGAAGGAGATTTGATGGCATGGAATATAATGAGGAACAGTCGAATTAGCTACCATGCGGCCTCTCTCCCGTTTTTCGAACTATGAGAAGGACAGAGGAAAGGGTTCTCTGATGCGAAAATGATGATTCGGTGAAGGAATGGAAGGAGGGAAGGACTCCAGTCCAAGGTAGTTCTCTCTCTCTCTGGGGTTGAAACTGTGAAGTGATTGAAGAAAAGCAAAAAGAGCCGATTGAAGCGATTGGAATTATGATTGAGAGAAAATGGATAAATGAGAAGGGAGAGGGGAAGAATCGAGAATCGATCCTTGATTACTTGATAGAAAACTGCCGATCGAATGAAGAAATGAATCGGAGAGTGGACAGAAGAAAGAATGATCCAGATCCGAATAGGGAATGAATGAAACATGATTGGAAGCAGGAAAGACTCAGGAACTAAATATGGAATAGTTGGGTCGTCTCTCTGTAAATAACATCCTTCTTAGGCAGTTTTACTGCTAATTTTCAGCGATTTATCATGTGTGTTTGTTGCATCTCTCATTCCGAACGCTTTTCTGCTCTCCCCATCCCCCTTCCTCTCCCCCCGCACTCCTTCCTCCCCCTCCTCCTCCCTCTTTCTCCTCCCGCAAATTCAAGTGTACGAAATGCAGAATCGGCTACTGGATGCCAGAGGGGAGGAGGGGAGGGAGGCGATATATTTTGTGTCCCCCTTCTGGCGAGAGAAAAGAAGGAGAGCTAGTAGTTATGAAGGAGGAGAACTCAAAGGGGGAAAGGAGGGAGAGGTAATATCCACCTCCCAGTTAGAGTATGCCATTACTCAGTGTTGAGTCGAGAGTGTAAAGGGTGTTTGGGAGATGGAATTGGAGCTAGAAAAGGAGGGAATAACCTCGAAAGGTTCCATCGAGAACAAGGACATTTGTGATAGGGGAATGAAATCGAAGAGGAGAGAACAGTTGGAAGTTCCCGAAAAGGTCGAGAGAAGATGAGAAATGAGTGGGGGTCAATCAAAGGATGTTTTGATATTCGTGATTCTAGATTAAGCTAACCCTCTGCAAAAAATAGTGCAGAAGATCACTCTTCAATGGATACCATAACTTCGATACACCAAATCCTCATTATCTAGATATGAATCGAAACATCTCTCTGACGAAACTAACAATTAGTCAGTAACGCACGAGTTTCGAGAGTAACTCGATCCTTTGCCGGAATGTCCACAAAAGAAGCTCATTTTTCACATCTATGTGTACTCATCTCACGAGAAATAATTGACTCAACTTGTGGGAAGAGTAGCATTTTGGCTGAATCATCATCTATGAAGCGGGAGTGACCGATGGAGACAGGAAGGCAGATTCTGAGAAAAGTCGTGACAAAATAGAGAGGTTCGTAGTACTTCAACTCAGATCGCCGTTCTTAACTTCCTTCCTTCTGCCCATGAACCCAATCATGGAGGGCGAAAGACTCTGAGAAATTCGTGAAAGCACACTTGAAGATGATGGGAGAGAAAGAATCGAGAGGTGAGATAACCAGAGGGAATAGAGAGACGAGATGAAACAGTCGCAGATTCGTGAAGAATCGGACTGAATGAGATAGATTCTATCTGACAGAGAGAAGTATCGTCTGAAAGGAAAGGAGATGATTTACCATGGTTACTCATTTCGAAATCTGATCCATTCTGGTCCTGAAATGGAAGTGACGTCCGATCAGAACGGAATGTAGGTGTCCATTTGCATGGTAGATCACAGGTCGTTTCCTCTCTCTGTCTCCCCTCTCTCTCTCCTCCTCCCTCTGACCCCTCTTCCCATCCCACTGGGTCGATTCCCTTGATCGGAATCGCAACAAGGTGTGAATTCCTTTCTACTCACCACCTCATTTCCCTTCTCCATCTATCGACAGTAGTCCATTCCATTCCCTTCACTCATTCCTCTCCCATCATCTACTCACTATGGTCGCCATTCTCAGTACTCCCAAACCACGTGAGTTCTGTTTCTCCCTTCCCTAGATCGATTTCAATACATCACAGTATTTCTATCCTTCCCTGCCCATTACAGTACCCCCAGTCTCATCGATACCCCGTCGTCCTCCTTCCTACGGGTTCGAGCCTGTCTACCGTACTACCGTCGAGAAAGATTCTTCTCAAGAGGTATGCGCTTCTTTTATTCATGCAACATTTCTTGAGAAAACGGAGTTTCTCGTTATCAGATTGTACTGGAAAGGCGATTTCGATGGACTGCAGTCGTTCTCTTCTCCCTCCTCTCACTGATCTGTGCTTCAGTCGTTGTCTACTACTCTGTCAATTGTGAGTCCTTCCCCCTTCCCTCTCTGATCTTTGATCTTTGATCTCTCTAGCTTCTACAATGGACATTCGCATTCCTCGTTCCATCCACAATCAGTCTCTATCCATTGCAAATCGTCGATTGATGGGAAGAATGAGAGACTCCAATCTTCACTTCGTTCAGATATCTTTCTATGTGAGTATCTTGTGCATCATTTAACTTTCTTCCTTGTTTTCAATCAATAATCTTTGCTTCCCAGGCGATGGCTCGATTCCAACATCCAGATAGCGAAGTAACAGTGGATTCGATCACGGTAAGTGGCTGATTACGGTAGTCTTCCTCTTCAATCAATCGATAATCAGATATCAGTCTACAATGGCCATACTCGAGTGGGAGGAGGCGAGTACACTCCTTCTCTCGATAGAGACTATCCATTCATCCAATCGAAGGGAGATATCACTGAGATCACTATGCTTCCCAAGGCGACTCTTCTGGAGGGAGAAATCGGGTATGGTAGAATGGAGAGTACGGTAATTAACGATTCCTTTTTCAGATACAAGGAGTGCTCTTCCAATGAATCTTCCCATCTCGGTCTCCGTCTCTATTACTCCATTCTAGTTCATACGAAGAATATCTTTGGGAGTGAGATCAAAGGAAGAATCGAATACTCTCAAATGTATTCAGTATGCTGCTCATGTGAGATGAAGAAGGAGCATCTTCGTCATTACTAACCGCCCCCTCCCCTCCCTCTTCCATCCCAATCAACTAGTATAATAAGTCTAATCTAACGTTGTAAATGAAAGGCAGGTCCTTCTAAATCTGATATCATGTGTATTGAATAAACAAAGCTGAGCTTATGTCTTCCCCCATGACTGCGTAAACCAATTATGATTGTTCTAATTGTGACTGTGAAATAAAATGTTTTAGCAGACGAAAATAAATTCTCAAAAGCATCTCAATGAAGCTAAATACTACGCACAAAAAAAAAGAAACGATGGAAGAAACGGGGGGATTTCCCGGACCCCGCCCCTTCCATGGTGACCGCATTTTAGTTGTATCTTATGTCGCGCGAATTTCGGTCGTTTCAAACTGTTTTATTGATTTTTACCGCGTTCCAAGCCCTGTTTCACATTTTAATGGAACTCCACAATTCAGGTGATGGTAGCTGCTGACAGTTCGCGAGATCTGAAGGAGCTGGAAGCTCTACTGAAAGGGAAAGGTGAGTTCTTCCCTCTGACTCATTGTCTCTGCCATGCGAGAGCCAGAGAGCGCGCGGTAAAACGCGTTGAATCGTGTGTTAAGGGGAGAGTCTGCGTGATCACCAAGTAGAGGGACTGCATGCGTTGTGGAAATGGAACGAAGAAGGAAGAGGAGGAATCGTGGCTGACGAGATGGGGCTTGGGAAGACTTGCATGAGTATTGTGCATTTATGGAGACTGAGAAGGAGTGGAAAAGGCCCATTCATGGTTGTCTGCCCTCTTTCCGTTGTCGACCATTGGAAGATAGAGATTGACAGGTTTAAAAAACTGAAAAAAGTAGATTATCATACTACTTTTAGATTCTCTTGTGGTGAACTGCAGTCCTTCTATTTCATGGGTAGTAAAGATGCGAGGCGAGAACAACTTGACTCGATCGAAAATGAATTATTTTCGAACCAAGTCTTCGTGATTCCCTACCACGTTAGTTCGCTTCTTTCGACCTTCCCTGATATTCATAATTACAGTTATTCACGAGCGAACAAGAAGATTTGGCGCCTCTTCTAAAGAACACAAATTTCTCTCTGATCGTAGCCGATGAAGCTCACACACTCAAGAATCGGAAGTCTCAGATCAGCGAATTGATGAGAACAGTCAGTTGAGATCCTTGATCTATTCAATTTCACGTAATTGTAGAGATTGGGTGACTCCCGTTTCCTTCTTCTAACTGGAACTCCGATCCAGAACGATATTGGAGAGTTGTATTCCCTCCTTTCCTTCTGTCAACCAGAAAGATTTCCCATCGAAGACATCAAGGGATTCGTCGATAAATACAAAGGAAAGAACGAGTGTAAGAAAGAGTGTATTACTGTATCTCTCATTTATTGGTCGCAGTGGAAAAACTACGTGAGATACTCAAGAAGTACAGTATCCGACGAAAGAAGGAGATAGTATGTACATCATTGCCACCAATGCAGCAGGTATAGTAATCTACTGTAATGGCATGATCGGACTCGATTCAAGGTTATATTCTACCATGGAATGACAAAGGCACAGAAGAAGCTATATATCGATATCCTAGTGAAGAACAGAGGCAAGTTGCTTATCAAAGATGAGAGTACTGAAACACTTATTACAGAATCTATAATGGGCAATCGTGATTTCTCTCTTGTGAATCAATTGATGCATCTGAGAAAGGCTGTCGCTCATCCTTATCTATTCCCAGGTATTGGAATCAGTATGATGAACGATAGATCAACGTGGCATTGCAGGTCAGGAACCAGAACCATTCACAGAGGGAGAACACATAGTGACTGCATCTGAGAAGATGAGAGTGAGTCATCCATCGTGCTCATGCAATGGAATAATCTATAATTAGGTGCTTGATGCTCTTCTCTCTTTCCTCATTCGAAATGGCCATCGATGTCTCGTCTTCTCCCAATTCACTTCCCTACTTGATATTGTACAGGATTATCTCAATATGAGAGGTATCTCGTACGCATTTTATCTATCAATAATGAACTCACTTCCTTCAAGGTACATCGTACGAGAGATTGGATGGATCAGCGAGAGCTGAAGAGAGATTCACTTCCATTAATAGCTTCCAGGTATTTACGACAGATTCTTTTTTAACCGCTTTAATTTGTTCATTCTCCTAGGGAATACCATAATGTCTCACTCTCAGAAAGCTGACGTCGATGTGTTCCTTCTCTCGACGAAGGCAGGAGGAGTGGGACTCACTCTCACTGCTGCTGATACGGTAGGGATAGAGTACTGTTGAGGAAATATTGATCGATTGCAGGTGATCTTCCTGGATAGTGATTGGAATCCACAGAATGACATTCAAGCAATGGCGAGATGCCATCGGATTGGACAGACGAAGTAAGTCGAGTCATCTGAAGGGGTGGATGAAGGGACCTCCTCTCCTTCTCAGACCAGTGCGAGTAATTCGTCTAATCGGTCGATACACAGTGGAACAGATGATGAATGTGAGGGCAATGGCCAAATTGAAGTTGACTGATCAATTAACGGAGGAGCAAAGTGAGATTCATCTTTTTCTCAAATAAGATATTTAAGAACTCATGGATTTCGAAAATGCAATGAATGTATTGAGACGCGAAGCCGGCAGCAGCAGATATCTCGAAGATGCTGGCGTATGGATTGGCCAATCTGAGAGAAGAGAAGAACGAAGATGAGAATGTGGTGAGGAGAGGGAGGAAAGGCCGTCGAGACAATGGATGAGTTCAGACTGCGGATTCTCACCTGGAAGGAGTGATTGGACAGACGAATGAGAAGGGAGAATGGATGGATAGAGAGGAAGAGAAGGACGATAAAGAGGTACGAGAGTTTGCTTCGTGATTCATGTATAACACATTTTCTATTAATTATGACTGTTGCAGAATTTGTCTGACGTTGACAGTGAAGAGGGGAAAGATGTGGATGAAAAGGACTACTTCTACTTCGAAGGTGAGATCATTCGTTTCTTTCCTTTGCTTTTTCATGATCATCATTTTTTCTCGTCTAGGTGTTCGCTATCGAGTGAATGAGAAAGATCGAGCTGCAATGGAAGAGATTATCGATGCGAAGGGAGGAGGAAAGACTGGAGAGAAGAAGGTACGGTAGGGGATACTGTAGACGAGTGAAGAAGGAGATAGTGATGGTGATGGAGTTGATTGCAGATGTGGACTCGTGAGGAAATGGAGGAGATGGATAGGGAGAAGGAGGAGAGGAAAGAGAGAAGGAAGATTATGGCTGCAGAGAGAAAGAAGAAGAAGTGGATTGATGCAGGTTTGATAGGAAACGAGTATTGTCGTATCTCAAGAACAAATGGTCGTTATAGGATATTCGTCTCTGAATCTGCCTCTCCCTGACGAGGAAGAGAAGGATGAGATGGGAATGGAAGATGAAGAAGAGGAAGGAGAAGAGATCTCATTCGTCACTGGAGATCTAATGGAACCGAGAGGAGAGGGAAGGGCCATCATCATCCATATCGTCGATGATAGTGGTGAGTTGATGGAAGTGGGAGATTCACTTATCATTAAGTGTATTCCAGGTTCATTCGGAAGTGGAGGAGTGTTCTCAGCCCTCGATTCCCTCTCTCCCTCGATCAGAGACAGCTATGAATTGGCTGGAGATATGGGAGATCTGTCGATGGGAGATGCCCATTTAGTGGAAGTGAGAGAGAAGAAGAGAGATGGAGGAGACGAAGGAAGGAAAGTGGAAGTGGCACTTATTGTCGCACAGAAGAAGACTAAGAGAAGTGGGTCTCTTGTCATCTATTTTGAATGGTTTCAACCTCCGGAGATAAATTCGATTAATTACAATAATTATTAAGATGAATTGGTTCTGTCTGCGCTCTCTCGTGGTCTCCGTCGATTGAGTGGAAGGGCGAAGGAAGAAGGAGCGAGTGTGCATACTGCGAGGATGGGGAGACATATTCAGAATGTGAAGTGGTGAGAGGAGAGAGAAAAGCAGGCAGGGTGAGGATTAGACTGTATCCCATTGGAGGTATGCCGTCGAGAAGACTCTGAAGAAGGAATTGGCACTCAAGGGAATCCCTCTATTCGTGTACTATAAACCAAGAAGAGGCTAGTGATGGACTTGAATTGAAGTAGTGAAGAAATGGATTACAGACGGAAACGGAATAGGAATGGGTCGAGGAAGGGGAAGAATGGAGAAGAGATCGAAGAGTAGAGATGATGAGATGGATGTGATCGGTGAGTAGAGAAGAGAGACGAGACGAGAGAGCAACTACATTGCAGATCTCACTTCCGATAGGAAAGAACCAGAGAAGAAGAGGAGGAGAGTGATCATGGAAAGTGATGATGATGAGGTAGAGTTGAGAGATCTATTATGGATTGAAGTTGAAGTTTATATAATCGTAGGATGAGAAGCCAGGATGCTCGAATTGGATGAAGAAGGAAGAGATGAAGATGGATGAAGAAGTGATGGAAGTGGAAGAAGTGAAGAGGCATGAGAAGAAGGAGAGAGTAGAAGAGAAGAGAGACGAGACTGAAGAAGTCTCAACGAGGGGAGGAGTTTTCACTGGATGCACTTTCTATCTGACCGAAGGGGTCAAACACTTGAGGTGACCTTAACTGTTTATGAAAATGATGTCAACTTGCTCGGACAATGGCACATGTTACCCTTTAGGGGATCGATCGTGCGAGAAGGAGGATCAGTGACAACTTCGATACTCGATCTGTATGATGTCACTCATGCAATCATTCCTGAGAAGGAGAAGGACAGAGACAGAACCATCGGACTTCTCCCTGATGAGGCCAGAATCATTGGAGAGCAGTATGTACAGGATTGCATCCAGGCTAATAGAATACTGTAGAATGGTTACTGTAATATTGTTTTTTTCGTGGCTAACAGTTTTACAGTTTCAATATTTTCCAAGAATAGTTTTGTATGTTATGAACTGTTCGATAAAGAAAGAATTATAGACCACAAATAGATTACAGAATTACCATGAGTCATCTTTACGACATGTAAATGGTCATCCTGCCGCAAGTCCTATCTTCTCTCATTTCTCTATCTCTCCCCCATCCCCATTGGTCTTCTCCCCTCTCCTCCCCCTCCCCCAATGTGCTTCCGTCGTAAGACCCTTCGAGAGGATTCTCACTCCATTGTACTCCATGCAACTCCTCCTTCTTCTCCCAATCGTCATTCCCTTCAGAAGCCATGCAGATCCGATTCCGATCTGCAGAAACGGCAAGGTTCTGTCGAGGTACGCACTGCTACTGCATCTGAACAGATGAGCGAAGCCTCTGGAGGACCCGAGTCACTGCCGGGTGAAACTCCCCGGAAGGTATACGGTATCCCCCAGGGGTACTGTTGCCTGGGGGAGATTGGATCAATAATAACTGAGACTCTGCAGAAACCTATCTATCAATCGGACTCCATCCCAAATGAAAAGAGTTCTGAGCAAGTTCAGAATCGATTGGTGCCGGTTAGTGGATCACTGTAGGGATGAAGTATTGATTGAATCCGCTTTAGGTGATCAAGAATCTGTTCGACCTTGAACCATTGAGTAAGACTGGAGGATCGAGTGATCTTCTAGCTGAGAAATTAGCACAGAAGAATAAGTTAGATGAAGAGAAAGATCTGAAGGAAATGACCTGCGAAGGTACTGTAGAAGAAGATTACGGTAGAGAGATGAGATTGTCGATTGTAGAAGATTGCAACTACTACAATATTCGGAAGGATATACGAGCAATTGTGGACAAGTCGATCAATAGGAAAGAAGTAGGCGAGAGCAATTGATAGTCAGTTATCAATCAATGGTCAGGATGATACGGTATACGATAAGAACAAGAAAGCAAAGGGAAAGGAGACGGTGAAGAAGCCATTGGGGATCAAATATAAGAAGGATTTGAGACAATCGAAATCGAAAGAAGAAAAGACAAAATCAGTAGAGGTGAGGAGAAGAGAAGGAAATGAAGATGAGTAAGGGGAAGAGTATTCAGAAGGTTGCCTCTGTGGAATATGATACGGAGAATGATGTGAATGAGAAGAATCATATGTACAATCTGAGGGAGATCGACTATTGCACTCACGATATGGTGAGTATCAAGGAAAATATCTCATTAATATTGCATGTCTCAGATGCGCTGCATTGAAGAGGTAAGTGAAGAAGTGAGGGGAGGGGAGTAATCGATCGATTGAAGGAGAATCTCTACAAGAACATCAATTCCGATAGCAAATTGGTATACTGTATTCGCATATTCCAATCTCTAACTGACTAATTTCAGCCTGAGAAGGTGGAGCCATACGGTGATCTGGAGCAATTGGCCAAGCGAAAATACACTTCGTGCAAGGTGGGGGCGGAGTCTGGAGATGGGCGGAGCTTGGACTGGTCATGATCAGGTTCTACGTCGGAATACTCTGATGTCGACACTTCTCTCTATGCCTTCTGCTGACGAGAAAGAGTATGCAGCCACTGCCACTGCCAAACACATGAGTGAACAGTGAGTTGAGAGGGGAGAAGAGAGGGGAATTATGCTCGCGATTGTGTTGTCTAGTTCATCTCATAGACGGTCGGTCGGTCATTGGACGGTCAAGTGAATATCCCTTTGAGTTGTGCCATCCGATTCCTTCCTCCAACGACTCTGATTCAACACTGTGAAGAGATGAGAGAAGACATGACCAACATCGATGCATCTGATCTGGCCATCACTGGTAAGTCCCCCCCCCTACTTCCCTCGAGGATCCCTTCCCTCTGCAGGCACGGCTATTGCATTGACGGCTGCTCCTGCTACTGCAGTTCCCATTGTGAGACCATCTCAAGAGATGGAGAATAGCAAGAAGAGAGATGAGAAGAAGAAGAAGAAAGAAGGAAAAATGGCCGAGATTACTTGTGAGAGTGAGAAGAAGACTGCAGAAGAAATGTGAGACAGAGAAGGGCAACTCGATTTGTACAATCTAATTCAAGATAAAAAAATATAGAAATGTTGTTTATTGTTGAACGCATCTAGAAAACAGAATTGCGATAGATCACTGATCATTCCTCGTGTTGGAATTCATCATGAATAATAAGCCATTTGTCTCCTTCTTTACGGAAGATCTGAGTAAATTCACCTGAGATGGGTCGATCATTCTCGAGATTGTATATTGGAACCTCTGCACACTTTCCCCGATGAAAGTTTGCTCTCGTATTCCGTTTTGAATACAAGAAGATCTCCAGCTCCACAATAGGAATTGTTCCAGATCTGGAGGAGGAAGGTAGTCAATATTCTTTGGATGGTGAATGCAAAAACGTCACATTGATAAGGAGACAAATAAATAAACCTTGACTTGTCCCATGAAGGGTTTGACAAACTTCTCGATCTCTGCAACGAATCAATGCTTGTCTCCGCTACCGTACCACCCACCACTTCTACCGTACACTGCTTGTTTGCCCTTCTCTACGATGACAGCATTGGGAGAGTAGAGGAGGGAGAGAGCGAGCGCATCACCCTGAATACACTTTATCCCTGTTCACTCTTCCTCTCCAACTCACTTCTCCATAGAGTCGAGCGTATTCAATGAGATACGGTGCAAGGATCTGAGCTGCCTCTGGAATGGAGACGATTCGATATCCTTTCCGATGAATAGGCCGGATATTTCAATCCCACCTTCATCCGTGTAACGCGACATTTTGAGATGAGAAGTGGAGAATGTAGACACTATGGTATGGGACAGACTGATAAGATTCGAAAAAGGGCTCGATTGAATGAGAGGAGCAATAGACTAGGGCAATATAAATAGGCGGAAAGAGAGATGGAAGCGAATAGGACTTTTCGTTGTGTGATTGATTGATCTTTTTCAACATTCATGTCTAGATGCATATTGGCAAATGAAAATACTTCAAAAGAGAACTGTTTATCGATCATAAGTATATTATCCTCCCCTCTTCATTCATTCATTGGGAGTACTCGCATCTCTCGTTGATGTTTGATCTTGTGCATGACCAGTCTGCGTTAGTAGACGAGTCTCCTGTGAGAGAGAAGAGATCATCAAATGAGAATCATCCATCAATACCTCTTCATCGTTCGATTCTATTTGTACTGCCCAGATAAATCCATTATACAATTTCTTCCCTCCTTTTCTTATCCACTGAAAGCGAATAGCGAGATACGGAGGTAGATATTATTCTCTTACCACTTCCATTCGATAGAGAATGTAGAATATTCTAGCATCTTTCTTATGAGCACGCGCTTTGAAAATATAGTGACGTTTCGCCAATCTACAATCAGGTCCTTCATAGTAGTTGGGAAGGAAATCTCACAGAATCAATCGAATGGAACGAGACCAACTCGTAGGGAAGACACCGTATCCCAATACTATCCATCTGAATGGAAGGTGAGATTGATCGATTCGAACAATTCGTTACCTCGCAACCAATGCAGCTGCTACAGCGAGAACAATTGGTATGAGCATTTCTTTATGGTTTGGTTTCTCGCTCTTTCTTCCATTTTGAACGAATGGATATGCACTTCGACTGAAGAAAGGAATGCAATTTGAGAGTCAAACTCTACTGTTAACTCACAAATGAGTGGCAAAAATGTTAAGAGCAAGAGGAGGATCAGTGATGTTAGCCTTAATCAGAAGGAACATTGACAGGCCAATAATGTCGATACTAACCAGGACATTCTTCACATTTCCATCTTCCTCCGTTTGATTCACATAGAATTCAACATGAGCTCCATACGTGCACTTCTTATTGAATCGAAGCTTCCTGCGATAAACCTCAAATAAAACATTTCATTTTCAACTGATACATTCAAACTAACGGATAACGAGTAAAACGGAATGACTTGTCCAATTATATTCCGAGGATAGACCTTAACATGATTGATACGATAACTCTCCCCTTTTCACTTACATCCACAGGCATGTTAGATTCGTAATATTCCATTTGACTGAAATCTTCCTTGATCAGATCAGTGTGCTTCAGAAAGGCAATATTCTGAAAGTTAAAAAAATTCTTTATTTTTTCAAATCTTAAACTCACAAACATGTTTTCATCGGTGTCCTTTATGAAGAAATAATGAACTTCTGTATCGGATGTTACTATGTACGTGACTTTCTCCTCGGGAAGAACCTCAACCATGCATCCTCCCTTCCACTCGCTCTCCAATCACTTACCAGGTTAGGAATGGAAAACCGCTTGAAGATATCAACATGATACCTTTAATCAATCGAGATTCGCGCGAGTACAGTATTCACTAACCCATTGTCGGTATTTGTAGAATCCCAAGTCAATCGATAATTGAAGAGACGAAGACCTTCTTTGGTTCTGCCAAATTGATAGGAATAGAGAAGTATGAGGAAGAACGAACTTGAACCATACGTAGATTTCATAATCGATCGTGTAGATAAGTAATGTATGGAAGGCTGATTACAAGATATCTCTTTAGTTAATTGAGAGTTTCTCACTGCTCGGGAATGGTTCTGCATTATAGAATTTGACTGAAGGATGATCGTAGTTTAAGTTACTCGATTGATAGAACGTCCTGTAGAGGGAATGGATCATCATTTGAATTATTCTCTCCTCACTTACCCCTCCGCTAACACATCTTTCAGGGCGAAAAATGTAACCTACAAACTTATTTATTAAGATAAAGAGATTGAGATAGATATTCACTTGGATCTTATTCCCTTCCATTCTAACTCGCGTGTAATGATAAGAGAAAAGACCACCCTGGAAGAGCGAAGAGATAAGAACGCACTATTGATAGAAGGCCAATTTACTTACCTCATCCAATCGATGCAACCGTGTGATGAACAAATGTTGAGATTTGCAACGGGTTCTATCCTGATATGGGTCCTCAGAAAATCTCTCGTACTCTGAACTGAAATGGGTATATCATATAATCTATTTACTCGAAGAAGAACTTACTTTGCTTGTTCGTATGTCTGGAGGAAAGTGAGGATATCATCCCTCACTATATGGCAATTAGGAGTGAATCCTAACTGAAGAGGAATGAGTAAAATAGGGGTGGGAGGGGCCGGGAGACTCACGCCAATGAATTGTCCTCTTCTCGGTCTATGTTCACCTATCCATCCATAACACGCATCCACATCATACGGCAGCTCGGGTTTGGGTTTATTTTGTCTGAAATTCACTCATTCATCCATCTTGAGAACATTAAGAGAGGGGAAAACTTACTGTCTTTTCCAGAATTGAATGGCCCGTATTCCATTATCATCTTCAAGCTTCGGTTGGATTGGGTTAGAAGAGACAGCTGAAAGATAATCCACAATTTGTTGCATCATACAAAGAGTTATCGAACCAACAAAGAAGGCAAAGGGAACGAGGAAAGGTAAGAGGTACCGACCCCTCATGAGGGATCCAAAGAGGAATGAATGAGAAAAAGAGTGAACAATGACGTAGTGGTTCGTAAATATGCAAAGTAACCCACAGAAGCCTTCGCTTATGAGCATAACACATAAGATAACATTTACAAACATGAAAGCATTGACAAACGCGATGAATGATTCATCGCAAATCTTAAAGTCAACTAAACGTAAGAAACGTCGATTTGTTTTATTACAGTATTCTAACAGAAAAGCGCTCGAATTTAAATATAATCGACAGTAAGTCAGTAAATGTATGGCCATTGGCCAATATTTTTTATAATCACTTTTTTTCCAGTCATGCACATTTTCACGTTATAGCGCGTTAGTGAGGAAAAATGTACATCATTTGAGAAGAATATCTGCAGATACGAATACGCTATTTAACGTTTATTATATCTACATCATTATTATCTTTTTTCTAGCACAATCTGCAAATAGTCGTAGAATCTATGTGAAATTGAGTAAACCAAGTACGACGGAATATGAAATGAGCGATGATATACAAGAGAAATACGGAAAAACTATGGCAGTGGAAAACTCGAAAGACGACAGAAGAAGAAGAAGAAGAAAGAAAGAATAAGGGGAACCGGCTAGTAGACATGGGTACATGGATTTAATATTAGAATGGACAGAAGTCGTGCAGGGTAATAAGATGGAGTGCTCATTCTCCAATGTGAGTATTGATCTCTGGAGGTCTATCATCTCTATCCTGCAATTGCCATCTCTCATCGTCTCTTCTTTCTCTTCTCATCTAACCTGGAATCGCCTCTTTAATTGAGCGACACTCCAATTGATCTCCAATGAATCCAATCCCACACAGATTGGATCTGTCTTCAGAGTGGAAACTCTTCTCGATCGATCTCGAATAACAGAAGCAGTTCGATGAATCTCCGATCGTCCTCCTCTTTCTTCTATCGATCGATGAGAATGAGATCGATTCACCTGAGAATACTGTAGAACAAGATTATTGAATGAAGAGTATGGGTTACCTTGCACTCTCTACTCTCCTCTTCGCTCTCTTCTCTCTCCTTCGCAGTAGACCGGAAGGGGAGAACTTGCACTGTTGGCTTATCGTCCTTCCCTTTGCTATGTCGATATCGAAGACTGAAAGGGATATGATAATCAGTTAATTAATGATTGATTACCTTGGCTTCTCAACTGCAGTAATCTCNAGAGAGAGAGAGAGAGAGAGAGAGAGAGAGAGAGAGAGAGAGAGAGAGAGAGAGAAGAGAGTTCATTCATACAATTCCATTGCAGATCTCACTTCAGATAGGAAAGAACCAGAGAAGAAGAGGAGGAGAGTGATCATGGAGAGTGATGATGAGGAGGTAGAGTTGAGAGATCCATTATGGAAGTTGACCTGTACAATCGTAGGATGAGAAACCAGGATGCTCGAATTGGATGAAGAATGAAGAGAAGAAGATAGTTGAAGAAGTGATGGAAGTGGAAGAAGTGAAGAGAGATGAGAAGAAGGTGAGAGTAAGAGAGAAGAGAGACGAGGAGAAGACTGAAGAAGTCTCAACGAGTGGAGGAGTTTTCACTGGATGCACTTTCTATCTGGCGGAGGGAGTCAAACACTTGAGGTGAGCATTGCTGTTTATGAAAATATCGCAAACTTGCTCGGACAATGGCATATCTTCTCGTTAAGGGAATCGATCGTGCGAGAAGGAGGAGCAGTGACAACTTCGATTCTCGATCTCTATGATGTCACTCATGCAATCATTCCTGAGAAGGAGAAGGACAGAGACAGAATAATCGGATTACTCCCTGATGAGGCTAGAATCATTGGAGAGCAGTATGTACAGGATTGCATCCAGGCTAATAAAATACTATAGAAAGATTACTGTAATATTGATCAACATGTTTTTGCATTCAGAGCCAGTTTTACGGTTTTAATGTTTTCCAAAATTAATTTTTGTACGGTATGAACTGATCGATAAAGAAAGACTCATAGACCACAATGAGATTACAGAATTAAAATGAGTGTAAAGGGTCATCCTTCCACCAGACCTATCTTCTCCTTTCATTTCGCTATCTCTCCCCCATCCCCATTGGTCTCCTCCCCCTCCCCTCCCCTAATGTGCTTCCGTCGTAAGACCCTTCGAGAGGATTCTCACTCGATTGTACTCCATGCAACTCCTCCTTCTTCTCCCAATCGTCATTCCCTTCAGAAACCATGCAGATCCGATTCCGATCTGCAGAAACGGCAGGGTTCAGTCGAGGTACGCACTGCTACTGCATCTGAACAGATGAGCGAAGCCTCTGGAGGACCCGAGTCACTGCCGGGTGAAACCCCCCGGAAGGTATACGGTATCCCCCAGGGGTACTGTTGCCTGGGGGAGATCGGATCAATAATTATTGAGACTCTGCAGAAACCTATCTATCAATCGGACTCCATCCCCAATGAAAAGAGCTCTGAGCAAGTTCAGAATCGATTGGTGCCGGTGAGTGAATTACTGTAGGTAAAGTATTGATTGGATCTTCTTGAGGTGATCAAGAACCTGTTCGATCTTGAACCATTGAGTAAGACTGGAGGATCTAGTGATCTACTAGCTGAGAAATTAGCACAGAAGAATAAGTTAGATGAAGAGAAAGATCTGAAGGAAATGACTTGCGAAGGTACTGTAGAAGAAGATTACGGTAGAGAGATGAGATTGATTGCAGAAGATTGCAACTACTACAATATTCGGAAGGATATACGAGCAATTGTGGACAAGTCGATCAATAGGAAAGAAGTGAGTGTGGACAATCGATACCAGTTATCAATCAATGGTCAGGATGATACGGTATACGATAAGAACAAGAAAGCAAAGGGGAAGGAGACGGTAAAGAAGCCATTGGGGATCAAATACAAGAAGGATTTGCGACAGTCGAAGTCGAAAGAGGAGAAGACAAAATCAGTTGAGGTGAGAAGGAGAGAAGGAGTTGGAAGAGAAGGGGGAAGAGTATTCAGAAGGTTGCCTCTGTGGAATATGATACTGAGAATGACGTGAATGAGAAGAATCATATGTATAATCTGAGGGAGATCGACTATTGCACTCACGATATGGTGAGTATCTAAATTTTATTTTTTCTAAATATCTAAATAATCGTGTATATCTCAGATGCGCTGCATTGAAGAGGTAAGTGAAGAAGTGAGGGGAGGAGAGTAATCGATCGATTGAAGGAGAATCTCTACAAGAACATCAATTCCGATAGCAAGCTGGTATACGATATTCGCCTATTCCAATCTCTAACTGAATTATTTCAGCCTGAGAAGGTGGAGCCATACGGTGATCTGGAGCAATTGGCCAAGCGGAAATACACTTCGTGCAAGGTGGGGGCGGGGCTTGAGATGGGCGGAGCTTAGAATGGTAATCATCAGGTTCTTCGTCGGAATACTCTTATGTCGACGCTTCTCTCGATGCCTTCTGCTGACGAGAAGGAGTATGCAGCTACTGCCACTGCCAAGCATATGAGTGAACAGTGAGTGGAGAGGAGAGAATGGAGGGCGTTGCCTCGGACAATACTGTCTAGTTCATCTCATAGAGATGCAGCGTGGACGTTCAAATGGATATCCCTTTGAGTTGTGCCATTCGATTCCTTCCTCCGACGACTCTGATTCAACACTGTGAAGAGATGAGAGAAGACATGACCAACATCGATGCATCTGATCTGGCCATTACTGGTGAGCCCCCCCCCCTCTCCTTCTTCCCTCGATGATCCCTTCCCTTGGCAGGCACGGCTATCGCCTTGACGGCTGCTCCTGCGACTGCAGTTCCCATTGTGAGACCATCTCAAGAGATGGAGAATAGTAAGAAGAGAGATGAGAAGAAGAAGAAGAAAGAAGGAAAGATGGCCGAGATTACTTGTGAGAGTGAGAAGAAGACTGCAGAAGAAATGTGAGGCGGAGAAGGGACAACTCGATTTGTACAATCTAATTCAAGATAAAAAATTATAGAAATGTTTATTGTTGAACACATCTAGAAAATAGAGTATTGTGATAGGTCACAGATCATTCCTCATGATGGAATTCATCATGGATAATCAACCATTTGTCTCCTTCTTTACGAAAGATCTGTGTGAAGTCACCTGAGATGGGTCGATCATTCCCGAAATTGTATAATGGAACCTCTGAATACTTTCCCCGATGAAAGTTTGCTCTCGTATTCCGTTTTGAAGACAAGAAGATCTCCAGCTCCACAATAGGAATTGTTCCAGATCTGAGAAAGAACGTAATCAATAGTCTCGGAATGATGTGTTCAAGAATTCGCCCGTAAATCGAAATACAATGAGACTAACCTTGACTTGTCCCATGAAGGGTTTGACAAACGTCTCGATCTCTGCAACAAATAAATGCTTGTCTCCACTACCGTACGACCCACCACTTCTACCGTACACTGCTCGTTTGCCCTTCTCTACGATGACTGCATTGGGAGAGTAGAGAAGGGAGATAGCGTGGGAATCCCCCTGAATACACTCCATTCCTGTTCACTCTGCCTCTCCAACTCACTTCTCCATAGAGTCGAGCGTATTCAATGATATACGGTGCAAGGATCTGAGCTGCCTCTGGAATGGAGACGAACCGATTTCCTTTTCGATGAATAGGCCAGATATTTCAATCCCACCTTCATCTGTGTAATGCGACATTCCGAGATAAGAAGTGGAGAATGTAGACACTATGGTATGGGTCAGACTGATAAGATTCGAAAAAGGGCTCGATTGAATGAGAGGAGCAATAGACTAGGGCAATATAAATAGGCGGAGAGAGAGATAGAAGCGAATAGGACTTTTCGTTGTGTTTGATTGGTCTTTTTGAACATTCATGTCTAGATGCATATTGGCAAAAGAAAATACTTCAAAAGAGAACTGTTTATCGATCATAAGTATATCCAATATTATCTCCCTCTTCTTCATTCATTGGGAGTACTCGCATCTCTCGTTGATGTTTGATCTTGTGCATGGCCAGTCTGCGTTAGTAGACGAGTCTCCTGTGAGAGAGAAGAGTAGATCAAATGAGAATCATCCATCAATACCTCTTCATCGTTCGATTCTATTTGTACTGCCCAGATAAATCCATTATACAATTTCTTCCCTCCTTTTCTTATCCACTGAAATCGACTAGCGAGATAAGGAGATAGATATGATTCCCTTACCACTTCCATTCGATAGAGAATGTAGAATATTCTAGCATCTTTCTTATGGGCGCGCGCCTTGAAGATATAGTGACGTTTCGCCAATCTACAATGAGTTCCTTCATAATAATTGGGAAGGAAGTCTCACATAATCAATCGAATGGAACGAGACCAACTCGTAGGGAAGACACCGTATCCCAATACTATCCATCTAAATAGAAACAATGAGATTGATCAATTCGAACATTCGTTACCTCGCAACCAATGCAGCTGCTACAGCGAGAACAATTGGTATGAGCATTTCTTTATGGTTTGGTTTCTCGCTCTTTCTTCCATTTTGAACGAATGGATATGCACTTCGACTGAAGAAGACGTTCAATTTGAGAGTCTAACTCTACTGTTAACTCACAAATGAGTGGCAAAAATGTTAAGAGCAAGAGGAGGATCAGTAATGTTTGCCTTAATCAGAAGGAACGTTGACAGAACAATAATGTCGACACTAACCAGGACATTCTTCACATTTCCATCTTCTTCCGTTTGATTCACATAAAATTCAACATGAGCTCCATACGTACACTTTTTATTGAATCGAAGCTTCCTGCGATAAACCTCAAATAAATTCTTTCATTTTCAACTGATGTATTCAAACTAACAGATAACGAGTAAAACGGAATAACTTGTCCAATTATATTCCGAGGATAGACCTTAACATGATTGATACGATAACTCTCCCCTTTTCACTTACATCCACAGGCATGTTAGACTCGTAATATTCCATTTGACTGAAATCTTCCTTGATCAGATCAGTGTGCTTCAGAAAGGCAATATTCTGAAAGTTAAAAAAATTCTTTATTTTTTTTCAAATCTTAAACTCACAAACATGTTTTCATCGGTGTCCTTTATGAAGAAATAATGAACTTCTGTATCGGATGTTACTATGTACGTGACTTTCTCCTCGGGAAGGACCTAAACCATCCTCCCTTCCACTCGCTCTCCAATCACTTACCAGGTTAGGAATGGAAAACCGCTTGAAGATATCAACATGATACCTTTAATCAATCGAGATTCGCGCGAGTACAGTATTCACTAACCCATTGTCGGTATTTGTAGAATCCCAAGTCAATCGATAATTGAAGAGACGAAGACCTTCTTTGGTTCTGCCAAATTGATAGGAATAGAGAAGTATGAGGAAGAACGAACTTGAACCATACGTAGATTTCATAATCAATCGTGTAGATAAGTAATGTATGGAAGGCTGATTACAAGATATCTCTTTAGTTAATTGAGAGTTTCTCACTGCTCGGGAATGGTTCTGCATTATAGAATTTGACTGAAGGATGATCGTAGTTTAAGTTACTCGATTGATAGAACGTCCTGTAGAGGGAATGGATCATCATTTGAATTACTCTCTCCTCACTTACCCCTCCGCTAACACATCTTTCAGGGCGAAAAATGTAACCTACAAACTTATTTATTAAGATAAAGAGATTGAGATAGATATTCACTTGGATCTTATTCCCTTCCATTCTAACTCGCGTGTAATGATAAGAGAAAAGACCACCCTGGAAGAGCGAAGAGATAAGAACGCACTATTCATAGAAGGTCAATTTACTTACCTCATCCAATCGATGCAACCGTGTGATGAACAAATGTTGAGATTTGCAACGGGTTCTATCCTGATATGGGTCCTCAGAAAATCTCTCGTACTCTGAACTGAAATCGGCATATCATATAATCTATTTACTCGAAGAAGAACTTACTTTGCTTGTTCGTATGTCTGGAGGAAAGTGAGGATATCATCCCTCACTATATGGCAATTAGGAGTGAATCCTAACTGAAGAGGAATGAGTAAAATAGGGGTGGGAGGGGCAGACTCACGCCAATGAATTGTCCTCTTCTCGGTCTATGTTCACCTATCCATCCATAACACGCATCCACATCATACGGCAGCTCGGGTTTCGGTTTATTTTGCCTGAAATTCACTCATTCATCCATCGTGAGAACATTAAGAGAAGGGAAAACTTACTGTCTTTTCCAGAATTGAATGGCCCGTATTCCATTATCATCTTCAAGCTTCGGTTGGATTAGGTTAGAAGAGACAGCTGAAAGATAATCCACAATTTGTTGCATCATACAAAGAGTTATCGAACCAACAAAGAAGGCAAAGGAAACGAGGAGAGGTAAGAGGTACCGACCCCTCATGAGGGATCCAAAGAGGAATGAATGAGAAAACGAGTGAACAAAAATGACGTAATGGTTCGTAAATATGCAAAGTAACCCACAGAAGCCTTCGCTTATGAGCATAACACATAAGATAACATTTACAAACATGAAAGCATTGACAAACGCGATGAATGATTCATCGCAAATCTTGAAGCCAACTAAACGTAAGAAACGTCGATTTGTTTTATTACAGTATTCCTTACAGAAAAGCGCGCGAAGTTAAATATAATCTACAGTAAGTCAGTAAATGTATGGCCATTGGCCAATATTTTTTACAATCACTTTTTTTCCAGTCATGCACATTTTCATGCTAGTGAGGGAAAATGTACATCATTTGAGAAGAATATCTGCAGATACGAATTCGGTATTTAACGTTTATTATATCTACATCATTATTATCTTTTCCTAGCACAATCTGCAAATAGTCGTAGAATCTATGTGAAATTGGGTAAACCGAGTACGACGGAATATGAAATAAGCGATGATGTACAAGAAAAAAAGGAAAAACTATGGCAGTGGAAAACTCGAAAGACGACAGAAGAAGAAGAAGAAAGAAAGAATAAGGGGAACCGGCTAGTAGACATGGGTAGATACATGGATTGAATATTAGAATGGACAGAAGTCGTGCAGGGTAATAAGATGGAGTGCTCATTCTCCAATATGAGTATTGATCTCTGGAGGTCTATCATCTCTATCCTGCAATTGACTTCTCTCATCGTCTCTTCTTTCTCATCTCATCTAACCTGGAAGCGTCTCTTCAATTGAGCGACACTCCAATTGATCTCCAATGAATCCAATCCCACACAGATTGGATCTGTCTTCAGAGTGGAAACTCTTCTCGATCGATCTCGAATAACAGAAGCAGTTCGATGAATCTCCGATCGTCCTCCTCTCTCTTCTATCGCCCGATGAGAATGAGATCGATTCACCTGAGAATACTGTAGAACAAGATTATTGATTGAAGAGTATGGGTTACCTTGCACTCTCTACTCTCCTCTTCGCTCTCTTCTCTCTCCTTCGCAGTAGACCGGAAGGGGAGAACTTGCACTGTTGGCTTATCGTCCTTCCCTTTGCTATGTCGATATCGAAGACTGAAAGGGATATGATAATCAGTTAATTAATGATTGATTACCTTGGCTTCTCAACTGCAGTAATCTC
>LS493381.1:97735-115004 GCA_900490845.1 Pristionchus japonicus
TGAAGAGTATGGGTTACCTTGCACTCTCTACTCTCCTCTTCGCTCTCTTCTCTCTCCTTCGCAGTAGACCGGAAGGGGAGAACTTGCACTGTTGGCTTATCGTCCTTCCCTTTGCTATGTCGATATCGAAGACTGAAAGGGATATGATAATCAGTTAATTAATGATTGATTACCTTGGCTTCTCAACTGCAGTAATCTCTGGAATGAGAGTTGGAGGGACGGAAGGGGCTAAGATGGGTGTGGATGGTACTGAAGGGGGAGGGACTGGAGGGGGAACATCGTCATCTTCAACTTCTGATTTCGTCTCTTCCATTCGTTTCTTCCGCTCATCGTCTATTCTTTTGAGGATACACGATGCTTCACTTCTCATCAAATCATTATTTCGAACTCCATCGAGAGAGGTCTTGCGAGGAACGTCCACCTGAAGGAGTACGGTATCGATCGATTGAAGAGGAGGGGAGTACCGTAGATCGAGCGAGTGGTCGATGGGAGAGTTGTTCTGTCTCGGAATCAGAATCAGAGTAGACAATGGAGGGACGAGAGGGAATTCCTCCCTTGAGGAGATGAGCATTGAAATGAATACGCTTCAGGCAGGGCGATCTAAAAAGGAAGATGGGTTGAAAGAGATCCATTGTTCCCGTCCTTCAAGAACGACCCATGAACGATGAACTTTATCTACAATCTCTACTCTAACCTCGGAGTAGTCTCCTTCTTATCTCTGATTGGATGTCCTGATTCCCTCAATGCTTTCGATCTGAATATGTGAGTGGAAGTGGGAGGAGTATCGAGGAGATCGGAAGACGAATATGAAGATGGAGAGGGAAGATGACCATGAGATGATGAGTGAGAATCGATCTGCAATTTAAGATTCCTCGATACTTTTTTAACAATCTTGGAAAGAAATGGCTGTAGAGTTGTTGTCTGATCGCTGACCGTAGACTGAATGAGTGCAGCTTCATTGAGAGTTGGAGGAGGGGAGAGAACTTGAGGAGAGAGGAGAGGAGATTGAGATAGCCATGGAGAGGACGGAACTTCATTCGAATTGATGTCCACTTCTGAGATTGTGAGAGAAGAAGGAGCGAGTGAGAGAACGATCTGAATAAGTACTTGATTGATCAGAGAATGTAGTCTCTCTCTCTTCATCCTTGTTATTCTCTTCTCTTCATCCCATCTCACCCTATCAGCCTTATCAATGAGGAAGGTGATTAGTTCGGGAACTCTCTTGCTCGAAGCTGCATCTGGAAGAGAGAGAGATGCTGTTATCACCCCTCCCTCTCTCTCTCTCGACCCAATTATCACTTGAGAGAGAGAGAGAGAGACAAGGACAGATCAGATGAGAGAGAAGTGAAAGGAGGCGAAATGGCAGAGAGATCAGGATGATCACTTGGATTGAATGGATACCTTCTCCCTCGAGGAAGGAAGGGGCGAGACAGACTGCGAGAGAGGAAGATGTCATTAGAGATTCAGGAGTTGATGAGACCTGGAGAAGTGATTCATTCCCGATGAATGAGCTGGTCGGATAGAATTGGAAATTGCAGGGAATCTTCCCTATTCGGCTAGGATTTCGACTCATGATTCATACCTTGGACAGCAACTTGAGTAGATTGGAGAGTAAAGTGGAATGGGCGATTGGAAGAAGTTGGAGAAGGGCACAAGCTGAGAATAACTGAAAGGAAAGGAAGGGAATGGATGGACTCTCCCTCCATCTACCTGCTTCTCCCCATCTTTCTCCTCCACTACATCGGTCATCCATTTGTCGTAGTTACCATTGAGTAGCAACTTGTTAGGAATGGAACGGAGATAGTCCTGCAATGAAGGGATGGAGACTCGGGATCGTTCATCCCTCATCGAGACCGATTTTACCTTCAACGTGGCAGCGAGTACATGGGCATTGTACTTGTTGTAATCAGGGACGACTCCCCTCTCCAATTCCTGTCTCAATTCCCTTGCTGTCGACTGTTTCGGAGACTTCCTGAGAGATGATTCATCGAGGGAGAGAGAGGGGGGAGAGGGGGGAGGGGAGAGGGAGAGGGGGACTCCCTCTGGCACTCTCCACTCAATGGGGAATGACTCAAAGTGATCACACTCTCCGTCCATGCAATACCTGAATAGTCCCTCGACATCGAATGAATGCATTCGAAGATGATCGATGATGGAGAGAATCGGCTGAGGAGGAGTTCGGCCATCTAGGGCACGACCGAATACGGATCTGATGGAGAGAGGGATGAAGGAGGAGAGAGAGGGGAAGGGGAAGAGGACTCACTTGGATTCAGATCGAGACAGTCTTCTCTTGAGAGAAGAGAGCATTTCTTGTGGAGAAGGGCGAGAAGTTCGTTGTTGAGAGAGGAAGAGACGAACGGGGATAATGTTGAGACAAGTATCGAGAGTTGAACGTTGAGAATCAGAGAGACTGAAAGGGAGAAGGATGGGAGAGAAGAGGGACTGTAGAAGGGGTCAGAGAGTAGCCATCTCTAGATGTGAAATGAGAGAGATTTCAAATGAGAGAAGGAAGAAGGGAGAGGATGGCAAAAAAGAGGAGAGGGAGAGGGAGAGAAGGGAGAGGGGGAAGAGTGACTAACCGCATGCCCGTTCGATCCAATTCGTGCATTATCACACAATAGACATTCTCTGGTCCATTCAGGGCCAACTTCGGAGTGTTCTCTCCTGCAAATACAAGAGGGAATGAAGAGATGTGAGGACTGAGAAGAAGATGGTTAGGAAACTTCCGATCCAGATGTGAAAAGTTCTAATGTGAAGAATTTGCAGAAGTGAATGGCAAATGAGCACGAGAGTGAATGGCATTTGAATGGATGGAAGAGAGAGAGAGATAATCATACCAATCTGCACTCTCAACTCGTAGTTTGATGTAGACGGAAGACTCAATTCCTTCTGAGTCTCCACGATTAGTTCTCCTGAATCAATGATTCCCTTCCAATCGATAACTCATCTACAGTACCTGCTTTCTTTCCATTCTCAATTCTCTTCCGAATGCTCTGTTCCCTCCCTCTCACGAGAATCGACATGCTGATCTGAGATCAATAAGTTCACTGGAGTCTACAGTATCTCCCTCACCGTAGTTGAAGCCTGCTTCAACTTGGCTCCAATCGTAGTCGTGAGGAGACCAAACCACTCATCCTTCTCATTGGGGATACTGTAATCGATTGATCAGTTCTCGATCAATGATATACTACCGTACTTGAAATGGACGAGATAATTAGTAAGAGGCCATCCGATAATAAATGAGAATTCAGGTGAAGATCCATTGGAGATCCACACGTTCTCAATTTTAACCTTCTCTTTCGTTTTGAAGGTTCCTCCTCTGGAAGAAATAAATGAATCATAAAGATGAGGGAACTCTCGGATTTCCCTCCAGTGAAAGGAAAGAGAGGGAAACGAGACTCTTTTACGAGAATCGAACTCACTTTTGTTTCGATATGACAAGAGTGGATGGATAGAGAGAAAGGACTCTGTGGGTTGAAATGAGATCTGTGAGAGACGTCAATTGAACTGATGACTCCTTCAGAAGAATCTTCTCCTGAATGAAAGAATACGGTATTGACGATGGATACTGTAGACTCACGTCGTGAGAGTGGTTGAGACTCACACTCCGAGAGGCCATCTCTCGGATTATCGATTGGTGGGCGACAATTATCGATTGATTGATCCCGAGAAAGAGTCACAAGAAAGGAAGAGAGGGAATAAGAGGAAGATATGAACGGAAGAAGGAATCGTTCTGTTGTATCCCAAGGACAAATGGAGATTTGTGGGAAGAGAGAGGGAGGAGAGGGAAGGAGGAGGAGGGAGGGGAGAGACAGGTCGAGTCTTTCCCTCTCTCTCTCTCTCTCTCTCGATCCTGAGATGAGCGAATCATAATATCGAGAGGGAGAGATAGGGGAGGGAATTGAAACGAGCCATTGATACTATTATGATCGAGTCCCATTCATCATTTCCACCTTCTAAGGGGCCATGACTAGATTCTGGCCTGGTACTCCTTCATCTTCTAGTCCCCATCACTGTCCTTTCCCTATCAGTCCATCTGATCTACCTTGATCTCTCACTGGATAGGTGTGATTCGAGTCCATTCCAGTCTTGTATTAGCCTCCCCTCTAGTCGGAGAGAGAGAGAGAGTGCAGTCAAGTGTTCAATCAAAGGACGAATCGAACATTTATCGGAGAGTGAGTTCTACTCACTCCCAGTTGAGACACTCTCTCCATTTCACACACTATCTCATCTGTCTGATCGATGAGAGAGTATGGGGAATGGAGAGAGTAGCTGCAGGGTACAAACAAATAATTATATATGAAATGGAATGGGGTGGAGATGACACAGAGGATCACGGGAATTTCTCAGAATGGAGACATCGTCTATTGGAAGGAGGAAGAGATGAATCCATTCGAGAACCATCACAAAAGAAGTATGATACAGAAAGAGGGGAGACTAGATAGAGAGAGGAGGGGAATAGGTTACGGTAGTGCTTCAGCAGCATCTTCTTACTCAGAATGGATAGTCTTCTCCGCCCATTTCATGTCATCCGACCGAGGAATACTGCCTGTAAGGAGATAGATGAGTGATGGATGGCTTGAATAGCTTCAATATCGAATAGTGATAAAAGGAGTTGAAAATAGAATTCCTCAACATTCCAGAAATAGAAAAAGGTTTGAAGAATGGTCTGACCAGTGATCTTAGTGATGATGAATTCGAGACCGGTCCAGAATTGGATCACTTCGAGGGGATAGTTCATGAATCCAATCGTGATGCAGTAGTTGCACGCATGAGGAGAGATGTGGTGTTTCTGGAAAGAGATGAGGTTACGATTGAATTAGATCAGGACGAAATTTGAAAGTGTAAGTTCTAACCTTGTGATGCCATCTGGGAAGAATGATGTGAGTTTGCTGAAGGAATTCAACCCATTTGGGAAGAGTCGTCCAAGTGTGAGACCACTTGTGGATCTGAAGAATCGATTTAGTGTTATTACGGAATAACGATCGATCAACTGCATTTCATATTTTCTCAGCAACACAGAGTAAAACAGTGAAGGAATAATAGAGAAAATGATCACCTGATTGGTCATGGCAACGTAGATTCCGAGTGAGAAGAGGAACCAGAGATGGGGTCTCCATTCTCTGACCGTCTCCTCATTCCCCGTGAATTGGAGATAGAGAGCAGTCGCCATGAAGGGAACCGTCACGAGGAAATTGTCCCCATTGCACTGAAGGAGAGAGAGAGAGATTGAGAAGTGAACTGTTTCTCAAGAGTTTGACACTCTCGGTATACAATATTTGCAAAACTAAATCTTTGCAACTATACTGTTTTCCTCCTTTCATCAACGTAAATTCCGAGAATGTTTTGAAAATTCAATTCTAGTGATACTTGAAGATCCGTATCTTCAGTAACTCAATGCATAGAATGGCCGTAAAAGCTAACCTCAATGAAGTCGTGTCTCGTAATGGCCACTGGATCAACGTGATGTTCACGGAATGATCGAATGAATCCCTGCAATGAGATCTGTTTACTCGTACTCATGAGGAGGAAGAGAAGGAAACAGCTGGCAAGGAGAGACACCATAACAATCCCCTCTTCGCCCTTCTCCTACCTTTCCGATGACTCCCTCCACTGATCCCCATGTATCGGCCGCCCAATGGACGAGACCAGAGATGAAATCTGCCACCAGAGCTCCCACGAAGAGAGAGAGGCCGATGTGCCACCACACGTCCGATTGGATACCACTGAAGAAATGAAGCACTCAGGGCATAGTACTCAGAGTCCCAGTGAGTCATGGTCAGGAAAGTTTGAACAGATCAAAAGATTGTGTCAAAAATGGTTCTCATTGGAGGCTGATTGGCATGGATCAGGTAGATAAGGGAAGGAATGGAATTCTCACGTGATCAGAAGTGCTCCTTGGACGATGAATGTGAGAATGGCCGCACTGATTCCGAATACCTCCGATCTCCTCTTCCATTTCACTGCAATTCGCTCTTTAACCTCAAAAAAAACCTCTGTCTGTCTGCCTCTCTCTTCTCTTCTCTCTCGACCTATCAAATGCGAAATGGTGAGAGAACGCATCGTTTGTTGGGGGTGTGTCTCGAACAACGAAGAAGTTTCTCTAATAGACGAAAGACCACCGGAATGAACTCACTCTCTCCATACATCTTCTGCAACTCCTGTGCCCCAGCATGCGATTTCCCCCATCGATTGGGTCCTGGGGCAGCATTTGTATTCCCATTGGGATCATCCTCAGGCATCGTTTCGTTCGCATCGTACTCCTCTACCGCAGTCATCTGAAAGAAGTACGGTATGAGTACGATAGGATTGATTGATCAGAGAATGGAGAGCAAAGAGGAGAATCGGAAGGTGGCATGAGAATGAGAGTGGAATGATTGGGAGGACTATTCTCTCCTCCCTCTACTCGAAGAGATAAGCTTTAGAGTCGAAAGTTCAGTGACGAAACATGGTAAGAGAATCGAACATTGAATGCAAATCGATAAATGGATGGGAACAATATAGCCACATTTCCATCCCTGATTGGTTATTGTGTGGTGATCGGGCGAAAGAATAAAGAACAATCTTTATATTCTCGTTGAACGAATGCATCTCAAGGATAGAGGAAGGCAGATTATGTACACTGTGAAACAATGGAGTGATAATGAATAAGTTAGAGGAGAGTTGTGAATGGCTTCAGAAAGAGAGTGAACTCGAGTGATAAGTGAGAGAGACGAGAGATGGAAGATGGAAGAGGGGGAGGGACGTGGAGTGATATTGGAGAGGAGGAGGTACTAGAGTGTACTCCTCTCCTCCATTCTCTCGTCCATTAGACAGAAGTCTGCTTGAGACATTTAGTGTCCAAGATCTTCTTCCCACACATTGCACAGATTCCCTTCTGATAGGCACAGCTCTGGCAGTAGTGACAACCTGGATAGAGGGAGATTAGATCATTCCATTCCCATTCGATGTGGAATGACTGAATAACAACGAGTGAACTACCCCATTCCCTTCTCAGATATTACTTTCTCAATCGAGGAAAGTGGGAAAATAACCTGGTTGATGGCAGTTGCACTTGCAGATGCGGCATTTCTTCGTCACTAGATCGGTCCTGCAACGTCTTGATCAGTCTAAGGATGGAAGATGTCAAATCTCGGTCAAATTACAATATTTTCATAAACATCAAGGAAGAATTTTTTTGACATTATGTTAAATCAGAATCTCTCGCCTAGATTGCATCATATTATCTCAGCATGTGACAGTTTCCAGCTAACTGACAGTTTGATAAGGAACGTGAGAAAGAGAGGAAGAGACTCCGTCCCCATGAACTAGTGATAACCGGGGAAGATGATAAAATGAGAGGAGTCAATTAAATCAGAAAACGATCACATCACTCACTTCTTATTCTGGCCAATCAGTTTGTTTTGAGCAGGGATCGGTTTTTTGGAAACTCCTTGCAATTTGTTGTGAGTCTTGTTCCGATAGGGATCAACTCCAACGATCTTCACGAGCTTCTTTTGACCTGTAATTGTGGGCACTGATATAATTAAAGGGCAACTCTTCATTTCTTCTTTACAGGTACTGATAACTATCCAAATTCTTTAGCTTGATCAAGCGGATTACATAAGGGTCGAGTCACGAGCAGCTACATAAAATTAAAGTCGCGTGTCAGCTACGAAACCAATTTCTCAACATATCCTCTACATTTACAATTTTAATACAAGATTGTGGAGTATGAAATACAATATAAAATACATAAATAAAGGGAAAACACTCACAAGCATCGCAGACCATCACGTTCAACCGGCTTACTCGACCTGAAGCAATAGGAGATTGATATCAAAACGATGCACGGAGAACGATAATAAATGTTTGACGACAATTAGATATATCCTAGGCTAACAGCTCGAATAAGAACTTTGTATTCCACTGCCAATTCGAAAAGAGGCTGAGAAGCAACAAAACCGTAAATTTCGGATCCGAATATTCACACTGACGCATTACTACGCATTCACCTAAACTTCAGCAGTAATTTCGATACAATTGAACGAATAGAAACCGATCTTCGAAGATTCGAAGCACGGCGTGTTAGGGACCGTAGAATTAACATGGAGAGCCGGGAAAAGGTCCTTGAAGTTGAGAAATGTCGAACTTCCCCACACAGACTCCGCCCCCGCTCGCGAATTGAGCGAAGGTTCGCACGTCTCGTGTCTCCATTTACATTTCCGATAGAGATGTTATTTGCCTGAATTTCGTTTTCTGTGATCGGTTTCTGATATCTCAACCTATCTCCTACATTCCAGGCAGCCTAGCGGCCATGCGAGAAGTTCTCTTCTCGCTGCTGTACTTGTTTTGTACAGTCACTATATTTGTTTCATCGATTTCCGTTCCTCGGAAACCTCAGACGATAAAGAAATGGACGATCCAGATGGTTGGATACTCCCCAATGAAGGTATGTCATTATGGATTGTAGTAGTTAACGAATCGGTTCAGAATGATGACTACGTTGCTGTGTCAATGGAAGCTCCAACCGGTTATATTGGTCAGTTCTTTCATCTTTTATCGCATTAGTCCTCACGCTTTTGTATTAATTGCACGGAATACACTATACGATGGTTGCAATAAATCACTAAGACAGCTAAAACCCGTGGGAACGGATGTGGTTAGTGGTCTAAATATGGCCTCACACATCATCCCTCTCGCTTCCTCTCACTCTCTCTCTCTCTCTCTGACTCTTCGAGGAAGTAGTATTTCAACACGTATTAATGCATTTCCGGCATGCATCTCAGTCCAAGTGTTAACAAATATATGACGTCATATACTGGGACGATATTATTGGAGTGGATAAACTGAAATCTCATAATATAGTGAGTAGTAGAATCCCTTTCAGTGGGATACGAGCCTCTTGCGAATGCCGACAGAGTTCATCACATGCTTTTGTATGGATGCACCCGTCCTTATACGTGAGTTTCCCCCTCTGTTTATCTGTACCCGCTGTTTGCCCAATTCCTATCACGTCTAATGGACCATGCGTAGTTGGAGAATCCTTTTCACTCCATTCGTTTCCTTGATCATCATTCTAGAATATGGACAGGTTGATATTGTTTTGCCTCTCTGCTATCATAATCCATTCGATAATCAGGGCGTAGGCGTATTAGAGAGGAATGTGAGACTGAAAAAGGAATTGGAGAAATGTGTCTCATAGAGGGCGTCAACTGCTTAGAAAGTGACAAACACATGTTTCTCGTCGCACGTTTCCCCATTTCTTGCCCCCTCTACAAAGCAGTTTCTATTTGTAGAAATGGTGGATTCTGGAGAGGAGAGTCGACGTGTGGAGGGGGAGGAGCACACATTCTCTATGCTTGGGCAAGGAATGGTAAGGAGAGAGGAAGGAATGAGAGAGGGAGAGATGGATTTCAGCTCCCAATCTGGAATTGCCTAAGGGCGTCGGTTTCGCAATTGGAGATTCATCCGGAGAGAGTGGAATCAAGTACTTGGTACTACAGGTGAGTGATCGTTCCTTGAATTGGTGGCCAGTAGTCCCCGTCCTTCCCTCCTTCCCTCTAATGTGTATCCATCTGCAGGTGCACTATGCTGCTCCCTTCGCGGGAAACGTCCGAGACTATTCCGGAATCACCCTCAAGGTCGCTGCTGAGGAACCACCCAATCTTGTGAGTCCATCGTGTCTCCATTTTCCAATCTAGCTCTTATTGGAAGGAAAAGTCAATAGGATATTGAGTTAAATAATGAGTGTGCAATTAAAGGCGGCAGTATATCTCCTCGTGAGTGGCCAACCAATTCCTCCTGGACAGCCCGCCTTCCAGAACAATATGAGCTGCACCTATCCGTATGTTTGATGATGATCGAATAGTAAGATCTCCTCTCTTTTCAGTAGCAAGACGGTTCTGCATCCATTCGCATTCCGCACTCACACTCATAAGATGGGTAGACTCGTGTCTGCATTCTACAAGAGAAATGGACAGTGGACACTCGTTGGAAGGAGAAATCCTCAATGGCCTCAAGTAAGTGGAGATACTGTAGATGACCATGGAAGGGATACTGTGAATGGAGAGAAATCGATCTATTGCAGTTGTTCGAGGACATACCCCGTCCTCTGGAGATTCATCAGAATGATTTCATTGCTGGTTCGTGTCGATTCGATAGCAGTGATCAGAAGCAAGTCGTACCCATGGGGTGAGTGAGAAGGAAAGAGAGAATAGGGAGGGGAAGATGAACTCAATTACGGGATATTCTCTGCTTCGCCCCCTCCAACTTGACCTTGCAGTTCGATGGGGTCAAATGAGATGTGCAACTTCTACATGATGGTTTACTACAAGGCGACCGATGAGAATCCATTCCCCTATGGTCAGTGGAGAGGGCTGGGGAGATTGAGAGGAAATGACGATTGTTAACCGAGTCCTTGTGCAGGAGCCTACTGCAGTTCTGATTATCCACCCCATTCATTCGATGATTACCCGAAGGAAGGAACTGAACTCCTCCCTGCCAGACCAGAATTGGAGCATCATGCCCATCAATCGGCGGTTCCATTCGGAGTCATTGAGGAAGCAAAGGTGAGGATGAATGGGAACGAGAGTTTGCATTGTTTGTGAATTACGTGTGAGGGCAAGTGAATGCTGGAACCGTCACACTCATTCAAGGTTCTCTATTTTATTAGAGAGAGAGGGAGAGAGTAGAGACGAGCGTGTGAGAGAAAACATGTTGAATTGATGTGTATATGTTTGCATGCAAATATTCGTTGTTTTTTTCTAAATGCAGTATCTCTAAAGTCCGTTCTCTCCTCTCAGTTCTCGTCGATTGGGAATGTGCATCTCGGTCAAGTGTCTGGTCTCTCATTCGATCCTTCTCACAATCTTGTCGTCTTCCATCGAGGAAAGAGAGTGTGGAATCAGAAGTGTGTTTACTATCTATTTAAAATATGCATAGCATGCATGAAGGTTTTTCTCCTACTAATTTCTTGTTGAATTGAAAGAAGAAAAAACGCGTTTTACTAATCGATATAAACTGTTCAGTACGTTCGATCAACGAACGAATGAGTTGATGGACAAGACTCCGATAAACGAAGATGTGATTCTAATCTCGAAGATGGAAGGAAAGAATGCGAGTCTAGTCACCAAGACTGGAAAGGGGCTGTACGTTTTCATTCCCTAGACAATAGACTCACGAACAAAAGAGCATTCACTAGTCGCTACAAATGACGAATATCTGGAATAATGGAATGTCTACAGATTCTATCTCCCCCATGGAATCTTTGTCGATACGGACAATTCGATCTACACTACTGATGTCGGATCGCATACTGTTGCCAAGTGGACGATGAATTCTGATAGTGAGTGAACGAAGGGATGAATCGATGGCATTCCATTTGAATGAGCTATCTATCATGAATCCTACTCAGGTTCTCTGACCAAAGTATGGGAGGCGGGAACTCCTCTCACTCCTGGTAGTGGATCCACTCACTTCTGCAAACCAACGGGGATCGTTGTGAAGGGAGGATCGATCTTCGTTTCCGATGGGTAGACTACTCTCATGGAATTGAAGGAATCGATTGAATTGCAGATATTGTAACGATCGAGTGGTTGAGTTGACTCTGGACGGCAAGTATCGATCGGAGTTCAAGGGAACCGGAGGATTCAGGTATACGGTAACCACTGTAAGCGATCTAATACTGCTTGTTTAGAATCCCTCACGATATTGTATCCAATAGTGAGACACATAATCTATTCGTGGCCGACAGAGAGAATGGAAGAGTTCATGAGTTGAGGTACGTTGAAGAAACGAGCACTGTTGACTTAATGATGTGTGGTTGAGAAGCGATGGAAGTGCCGTCTCCATCTTCACATCTGGTCTCTCCAATAATATCTACTCTGTCGATACAAACAAAGACTATGTATTCATGATCCCCGGAGAGGTGAGTGACTCCTCCCATTCTACTCCTCCTCATCCCCTTCTCTTCTCAGTTCCGTGCCACTCAATTCGGAGGGGAAGAACTGCCCATTGCTGTATTCGTCGGAAGGGCCGGCACTGGTCTCACTGAATTCGCATTCGCCCCCACTTCAGGTGAGAGATACGGTAGATGGAGGGGTACGGTGTGTCAGACACATGCATTGCATTGCAAACATTCGCATTCATCGCTGCCAGTTTATCAGAGACTCTAATCATACTTTGGTCAGCGGGTCTCGGGTGGATTCGAGCTGGGAATGGTGTGGGGATACGGTAGAAGAGATTGAGGCGCATCCGTTATTCCTTCTTCTCCTGAATAGATTATCGATTGATTGGTAGATGAAGGGATATGGTACCTCTCCCTCCTTGGGAGGATCCTCTGCCTTACTCTTCTCCTTCTCCTCGCCCTCTTTCTTCTCTCCTTCACCCTCCCTGAATAGACAATGGTTACTGTATCAATCTTGTACAGAAGCATCTCACTTCTTCTCTCCCTCTCCTTCTTTCTTCTCTTCCTTCTTCTCCTCTCCCTCCTTCTTCTCATCCTTCTTTTCCTGGAATGAGTATTGCATTCTTACTGTATTAAACTGAATGATCAACCTCTTCCTTCTTTTCCTCCTTCTTCTCTTCTCCCTCCTTCTTCTCTTCTTTCTTATCCTTCTTGGATCCTTCTCCCTCCTTTTTCTCTTCCTTTTTGTCCTCCTTCTTTGATCCTGAGAAGAGTTACGGTTACGGTAGATAATGGATATCTTCTCATACCTTCTTCCTTCTTTTCCTTCTTCGATCCTTCGGCCTTTCCTTCTTTCTTCGACTTCTCTCCTTCCTTCTGAAATTTCATTATCATCATTACCGTATCCTTTCTGGCTACAATACCTTAGCTTCCTTCTTCGATCCATCTTTCTTGCTCTTATCTTTCTTCTCTTCTTTCTTCTTCTCAGCCTCCTTCTGTAAACGATTGATTGCCTCCTACAGTACTCCATTTACCGTATACCTTTTCCTTCTCGGTAGGATTCTCATCAGTGACAGGAGTGACAAGCATATTCTCAACCAGTCCTCCGTCCTTATCCTTCTCTCCCTCCTTCACTTCCTTCTTTGACTTCTTCGATTTCTTCGATCCCTCCTGGAATATACAGTACCTCAGAGGGAGATTACGGTATCTACAGTACCTTCTTATCGTCCTTCTTCTCTTCTTTCTTGCTCTCTTTCTTATCCTCATCTTTCTTCTCTTCATCCTTCTTTTCATCGTCCTTTTTCTCATCCTTTTTCTCTTCGTCCTTCTTTTCTTCATCTTTCTTCTCCTCATCCTTCTTTTCGTCTTTCTTTTCCTGAAATGTTTGGAGTACGGTAGATCACCATTGTGAACTACAGTAATTCCACGGTACCTCATCCTTCTTTTCTTCGTCCTTCTTTTCCTCTTCCTTCTTCTCATCCTTCTTCTCTTCTTCCTTCTTTTCCTCCTCTTTCTTTTCTTCCTTCTTCTCCTACAACTATCTTTCAACTCCATTCTCGATCTATCTCCTTACCTCTTCCTTCTTTTCTTCCTTCTTCTCTTCTGGTTTGGCAGCAGCTGCAGCAGGGGGCGGGGCGGGAGGAGCTGCAGGGGCTGCAGGGGGCTTTGCAGCCGAAGGAACCGGAGGTTTCACTCCCGGTTTAGTTGAGGGAGGAGTCTTCTGGAATGAGGGAGGGTTACGGTAGACCACCCATCGACTGATCGCTACGGTACCTTTTTTCCACATGCCAAAAGCAGAGCCACCAATGGGGCGAATGCGATTAGAAGACTCAGGAACATGCGATCGGCTTTCTGGAATAGAGTAGAGTTGGGATACGGTAGAGCAGTGATATTTGGTTGGGGCTGGATGATATGTCTACGGCATCATTGGTCACAGAATATTGCAGCAGACCACCAGGGTACGGTTGGGGTGGTCTTGACGAGAAGGTAAGGGGGAGAGAGGGGGATCCTCACCTTCGAGAAAAAGCTCGAGGCCGGCCTGTCGCGGTCGGCGTATGCGAATAAATGAAGGAGTGGAGGAGGAGAAGGGGAGGGAGGGGGAGGGAGAAGAAGATGGAGGAGAGTGGGTGCAAGTTGCAGAAAAGAAGAGGATCAAGAGAGGTGAGGAGAGGGAAGATGTAGATGAGGATGAATTGAAATGCTTGAAAGGCTTGTGTACGAGTAGGGAAGAAACTGATGATTGTGTGGTCATCCAATGATAATCGATTTATCTCATAATCAGCTCCGTTCTCTCGTCCTCACATCGTCAGAGTCTGTCCCCATGGAGATCATGTGTATGTAGGAGATATCACGGAAGGATCTCCACTCATTTGGAAGTTCAAGGTATCGTTCACTCCCATTCAATGGTGAATATGATAGGGAAATGGTTGACCGTTCAGATACAGCATGAGGCATAATGAAATGAAGAATCAAAAAGAAGAACCCCCCCCCCCTAAACTGATAAAATAATTATTTTTCTGTTAATACAATCGAGAGTGGATAATAAATGGTTCAGATTCAACACGAGGGAGCAAATCACGAGACAGATGGAGGCTCTCTCTCCTTCCTCTCCTCCCTCTCTCTACCGTACACTCCTCATGTGTCATCAGGTATGCCATCTCCTACAGTATCCCCCTACAGTAATCCTTCTTCTTTTCAGGATATTCGTTCCTCGTCTTCTTCCTCTTCATAGCATTCCTAATTGGATCTGCAATCTGGGCTAAGAAGAAGTTCTCTGCTCCCACTCCACAAGGAAGCTTCTCACGAGCGGTATCCATCCATATTCTATGTTAGATCTCGTTAGATACGAGATGTTGAAGGATGGGGTGGCACATGGTGTTGCACTGCATGGAAACACTTGCTTGGATTTTTAAATAGAATATAAAAAGTCGGTATTGCAAAATAATATTTTAAACTATGTAATTGCAGGGTTTCAAGCCCCTTCGAATGGATGAGACAATTGGAGTGAGCAGTGATGAGAGTGATGTCGAATGATCGACTTTTCCTTGCTTATCCCCTCCCCCCTTACCCCTTTGTATTTTGTAATTGTTTTGCATATTTGTATGTTTGTTAATTTTGCATTCATTTGTATCTATTTTCCGTTCAAGATAGTTTGAGATCTACTAACATATTGCCTATCGATCTTCTACTTTCGGATAGATAGAGCTAATCTACACATAATATGGCTGGTCTAACCCTGTTTTGCATTATCACTAAGGACTAACAAAGTATCAATAAGCAACTGTTGTGTATCATAAGAATCTGACCATAGATCAATTGAATGCTACCATCATACTACCGTAGTTTGACTATCCTTCGTATCGATTGACTGTCATAGATCAAAAGAGTATAGCATAATAGAAGAGTGTATTCAACAGAGTAATGTATTCGTTTTCCCTTTCCTTCTTCCTCTCTCATGCAATGGTTGTGTTCCTTCTCTACTCTGTTCATCTCACTGCATTTAGTTGGTTGTGACCCCTTTTAACCCCTACATTCCCTCTCCTACCGTATCCTTCACTTCACATCTACCGTACCCTTCCTTCCCTTCACTTTACACTCCACATTCAATGTGTGGTGGTTGTGCGACTGTTCCAATGTTGTGAAGAGATGATACAATTTACGCGAAATTGAATTGGAATAAAAATGTTAATTTTACATGTCCGTTCCTTATACATTCCCAACATAATACTAAAGGTTGCAACGACCTCACAATTATCTTTTATTTGTTTTAACTTGTTAGCTTTCTCAAGTTTCGTTTTTTACCGATTGATTAGATAATGATAGATATCCGTCGGAAGTGTACTCTGATCGATCCCCTTCTCCCCCCCCCCCCTCTCCTCTCCCCTCCCTCCCCTTCTCTCACTTACCTTGATAGGAAGGTTAAGGTGTGCTGGTATGATCTGGTTCCTTCCCTTGACAGTGTTCCCCCTCTCTCGCAATGCCCCCTCATATTTTGGTCCTTGAGAGTGGAGAGAAGGGAGTAGAGGGAGGGGAGGGGAGGCTTCCCCCATGAGTAGCCGTTCCCCCTCCCTCTCTCCCCTCTGTCAATCGATCCCCCTCTCCTCTCCCTCCACCTTCTACCCTCCCCTTCTATCGGGTGCTTCCTTGGTCAGAGAAAGAGGGAATGGTGGAAAGGGTAGAGAGGGGGGGGGGGAGTCTAATCTCATCCCACCATCTACCCCCTAACCACTCCCCTCTTGTTTTGAATGGGAAGGGGAACCCCCTCTGTGACCTACCTTGCAAGGTACAGTAGCCTTATCGAGGCAGGAGACGATATACGAAAGATTGAAAGACAAAGGATGTTGTGTGTTATGAAATGGGAGGGAATGGATTGGGGCTGCACTCCAGACGATGAGTACACTCCCCCCCCCCCCTTCTTCTCCTTCTCATTCTTTCATCTTCTCATCTCACCCTCTCTCTATAATTCGCTGTTCTCTAATCGATCGCCCTCTCCTCTACTCTTTCTTCCCTATCCTCCCTCTCTTCTCTTAGCTAAGGGTCATCTCATGGTTAGGGTAGAAGGAGGGAGATAGTAGGGGGAAAGATGAGAGTGGCCTGTGTGTGTCCCCTCCCTCTCCTCCCCCGTCCCTCCCTCCTCTCCCCTCTCCTCTCCCCTCTCCTCTCTCCTTCCTTTTCCTCCCTCCTACCCGTCCCTTCTCTAGCCAACGTCGTCTTATTTACAACTCTTGCGTGTTTTGAAAATCAATTTTCCATTGGTTGGTCTCGCAAGGGTCGATATTGACCTCGGTAGTACAGTTGGAATGGATGGAAGAGAGTGGAAGATAGCGTTATCACCCTTCCCCCTTCTCTCTCTTCCCTCCCTTCCTCATTCTGTACCCATCTTTCCCTTTCTCTCTCCTTCTCTCTCTATCTCTCTATCCGTCTCTCCATCTTCCATTGTCTCTCGTTCCCTCTCCTCCCTGAATACCGCATCGGTCACTCCATTCCTCCCTTCTTACCCATTACTCCTTCTCACACTATCCACTCATAAAGACGAAATAGTACACTAAATAGAAAGGGTGCTTTCTTCTATCCATCCTTTCTTCCATCTTTCCATTCCACCGTATGTCGACTTGTACCCCTTCCATCCTTCCTTCTCCTTCCATCTCTCTCTACGTGTTCTCTTCTCTCTTCTTCTCCCTTTCCCACCTTCTCTCTTCCCTTCTCCTCTCCCTTCTCTCCTCCCCTCTCTCTTCTTTTCTTCCACGATTGCCTAGGCTCGCTTTCGTTCTTTCTCACTCACTCGTTCCATCTTTACCCTCTCTTACTCTCCTCACCCTCTCCATACTCCTTCTCTCCTCCCCTCTTCCCACTCCCCTTACTCTCTCTCTCTCTCTCTCTCTC
>LS493455.1:5439-20122 GCA_900490845.1 Pristionchus japonicus
TACACTCAAAAAGATGCGAAACTGCATGATCTTTGACCTCTTGTACCCGGCCAAATATCGATTTGCATAAAACAAGATATTGCCCATTTAAATAAGCACCCTTGACTGTGTTGAAAATGGTCTTGGCTCAGCTCATGACTTTTACCCTGTACGACACAACGCGTGTAGCTGTTCGATTCTTACACAAACGGGCTCATATCTGGCCCAGGACAACCGCTCTGGTTAGTGAATGGGGACGAGAAATGAGAATGGTAGGGATTGAAAGCTCTGTAAGCGAAGGCTGGGCCAGATATCCAAGAAGTGCCTGAATGAGTTATTAGCCGCTCACATATTTCCAGACCAAGAACACGCTCATCACCGCCGTGGGCGAGGTGGACCACGACGAGGTCGTCCGATTGGCCGAACAGCACTTCAAGGTTGGGGATAACAACAACAACAACAACAACAACAACAACAACAACAACAACAACAACAACAATAACAACAATAACAACAACAAAGATAATTGCAGGACTACCCCAAAGGAGACGGCGTGCGAGCGCCAGTAGCTGTGTGGCACGCTGACACCGTTAGTTTTCACCCGTTCTTGATATTGATGTAATGTTTGATGACGTACTATTTTTGATGGTTACGACCACACGGAAATGATTCTTAAATTCAGAAAGTCTGCCTCACTCCGGAAGCGCGCGAGGTCTTCGGCATGCTGGCGGTGCAAGGTTTGTGTCCTAATTTTAGTCCGTGAATCAACACCCTTTTCCCAGTGAAACTCTGAGTTGAAACCACGGAACTTGCTTAGTTTTTGAATTCCGGAAGGGTGTCTATGAAACTCAACCCTTCTTCCGGGAACTCCGCAAGCGCTGAAACTTCTAATTACTGGAAAATCTTGGATATTCTGATATAAGACCTGCCGAATAATGCATCATTCAGCCCCGTCACGATCTCTGTTCAAGAACGCCTCCGCCTTCATCGTCACGAGGCTCATCGAGTGGGTAATGGCTACTTTTCATAATATTTAATAAAATTAATTATGTTTTTTTGAAGAAAAATGTTTAATTATTCAGGTCCCCGAGTCCGCCTACCCTCCCCACTTGTGCGCGACTGCAGAAGAGTGTGGGGCGCTGGAGAGCGCGCAGTTGTGGTGGAGCATATCGCCGTTCAAGGTTGGCTGCATTTCGTTTTCCATTCTCAACTTCTCGAATTGGTCATTTCTGGAGCTGTAATAGAGTCGGTCTGAGCTAAAAAGAAAAAAAAAATAGTATTTTCTGGATAATTTTTGAAAATATTCCAGGAACTCACCACCATCGGTCGAATGTTCATCGCCATGCCGGGTCTGGAGCGAGTCGCCATCGCTAAGTTGATCGGAAAGTGGAGATATCTAGCGTACGGTTAGTGCTAAGATTCTGAGTTTTATCAACCGTTTCCTCTTTCAATTTCGAAGCTTTCAACAATTGTATGTAGTGAACTGATCAGATTTGTTTCACCCGTTTTACTCGTTCAATTTCAACAGTCTTGCTATTTTCTGGATGTGAAATGTTTGAAACTGATGAATTATGCTTGCAGACATGACTGAAGAGAATCTCAAGCTCGCCAAAGAGCGCTTCCTCGGCTACTACCATTCCAAGGACCTGGAGAGGGCCTCGAAACGGGTATTGTTGTTGTAGTTGTTTATTGTTGCTGTAAGTTCCCTGGAACAACAGTTGTGTTTCACACATTCTAGAAATATTGTTTGAGTTCCCCGGAACTTCCGGTGAACTCCACAAGTACCAAACATTTAGATCATCCTGGACATGCTGCACTACGGTCGACCTGTGCCTGTGGAGGAGGAGCGGGGACGATGCGAGGTACCCATCCCTCACTCGAAATTAGGAACCACTCGGCTATGTACGGTTTCAATAGCCAATGAAATCGATTAGGACCGTTGAAACCGTGCTGAGCCAACCATTCGGTGTACTTTTATCAAACCTTGAGAAAATCGCCCGACGTTCATAATAATTGCATGAAAATGTTGATGATTTTCGATGAAAAAATGAAAATGTCAGGCCCTCACCCTGCCTCAATTCCGCGCCATCTGCAAGAGGCTGCTGCTCGAGGGAGAGTTCACTCTCGTCGCGTTTGGTAATTGGTTAATTAATTAATTAATTAATTAATTATTCTTAATTAATAATTAGACAATCTCAGGTCCGCCCGGCACCGATCTTCCGCTGAGAGACGAGATGAGAGCGGCGCTGCGAGAGAAACCCGAGAGCTGACGATGAAGAGTTGCTCTCTCCTGTTCTACCCTTACTTGTTCCAGTTTGCTGTGGTTTGATGAAGAGTAAAACGTTGAGCAAAAATTCTCGTACATTCATTTTCGTTGAAAAGAATGAAAGCACTGGGGGATATCCTACAAACGTTTGCCTGAGACGTATTTAGTTTGAACATGAGCATCGATCAACGATATTCTTCCCTGAACAACGAATCAGTCAACGATTTTGCGAAATGAATATTGAAAAAGAGAATTTATATTTTATTGGGCTCGTAGACGTTTGTGTTGAGGTAATTGCTACTGGAATTATTTGCATCGAATATCTGACGAAAAAAATTTGGGAACCGGCACGAACGTTGCTCCACAGAAAACAGTCAAGATAAACATAGCGAATTAGTTCTTTCCATTTGAAAAAGCTTCACAATCAATCTTTTGCTTTTTGTTTCCATAAATTGTTTGCAACGTTCTCAGTATTTAGATCTTACTCCCTAATCTAACGGCTTCATTATCAATGCTCCTTGCGTTCGCATCTCAAGTTTACGACTATATTTATCGTGGTTATATTTATGAACAAACAAATTAATCATCGGCTATTTGCAACAAGTGCAAGCTTAGAAAGTGTGATCGGAATATAAACATGTACATACATTTGATCCAGTTACGAGGTTCCCGTTAAAGATATTACTGCGCAAAATCCATAAACAATGGCGGAAAGTTACGTTTACTGTTTGGAAATATTAGCAGAATTAAGATAATACTAATCTAAGTGGAACTTTTTTACTATTAGATGCTCGAATTTGCCAGTATCATCTCTCTGTCGTGCAGATGGAACTGAATCTTGTTCCTACCCTTGACGAAGAAGTTGTTAAAAGCGGCATCGATAGCGATCTGAAAAGGGTCAACAATTGAGGACAATGCTACTTCCAGTATCTTCACAAAATAGCTGAATGAACAGAACAGCATCAATATCGTTTCATAATTGAATACTGACGCAAATTGAAAGCGATTCTGCACAATACGCTTCACGTCCAGATCATTGCCCGTAGGGCTCTGGCAAAGGAGATTTTAAATTTTAAGAAATCATACCGACTTCAGCTGCAGTTTCACAAAATCGTACTTCTGCAGCGCATGAATGAGAGCTTCGTAGATAGCGGAAGGAAGTGGATCAGGAGTCTGATTCGTGTTGTAATGATCGATCAATCCGTACCGATCTTCCTGAACCATTACATATTGGTCTCAGATAAGCCAGAGTTGGGCAAAGGCGGGAATCAGATTCCAGATTGACAACAGAGCTTTACAAATAGACTAGATCAAATGCAGCACTGACCAGGTGCTTGTGCGCAGCCTCACTCTTTCCAGTCGAATAGCGAATACGCTCTTCCTCTCCGGTCTGAAGCATAGTCTGTATTATATCAAAAAGGTAACAGCTTTCTTCTAGTCCAGAAATAGATTTAATTGCTTGAGCATCGAAGAAAATTCAGATCATCTTCACCAGGGCTGTGAAAAAAAATTTCACGCACTCCTCTCTGCAAACGCGCTCTCGTCTGTATGACCAGCAAGAAAGCCTTGTGACATGAGAGTGCGTGAAATTTTTCTCACACTTCTGACCCTCACCTTGCTGAACACATGCATGAATCCCTCGTTAGACGGGTTCTTAGCGAAATGGAAAAGAAACGAGCCGTCCTTCAGCTGAATGGTTACTTTCTTCCGGTGAGACCAATTTACGATGAAAAGTTATAGTTTGCTCGAACTACGACATTTTCATGATTGTCATTGTAATTCGCAATGGACCGACTTGTTCAACTACGTGGACTCGCTATTTCAAAATTTCCACACCTTTTCTAGCGTGAGCGCCGCGTACTTTGTCCGGACGAAAATACCCTTGATCTCTCCAGGCAAAGCGAAGAAGTTGGAGACTCGCTTGTTCACTTGTGCCAGCTTCTCGAGGGATTCACTGAAATGATTGGAAATTAACCATTTCAAAGGGCTTTCGATTGTCTCCCATCTAAGAAGAGGAGTCTAGAACGATTTATAGGGGGGGGGGCTGCGCTTCAAAACGTACTTATCCAGAAATCGGCCGATATTTCGAAGTATTTGCGGTGGAGTATCCACAAAGTAGTCCTGTAATTCGGAAAATCACATTCATATTATGAGCACAGTTCTCCTAGAATGATAAAGACGTCTTTAATTCTTCGAACACACCTTTCCCCTGTAGAGCGACGGGTCTGGCACCTTCAAGCACAAAGAACACTGTCCTTCCTCAGGTTCGCAATTTCGGTAGTGTCGGAGGAGCTCCTTCGAGGCAAGGCACCCGGCGCCTGAATAACATTCACTTCATTCTCATTTTCGATAGTAGGCATGACAGGAGCACATGCCTACTATCAAAGCTTCAGATGTGTTCCAAAAGCAAAACGTTGCTGTCGATGCAACTATGTCCCTTTTGAAAATGTTTGCTTACGCGCGCAATCCAAATTGAAGCAGACTTTGATATGCAAGAGTAATTTCTTCGTCCAGAAGCACGGCTTGCAGCAGTAATCCTGAAATTTAACATCATGGACCGTAGAAAAAAATCTTTGATGCCAATGTCCCGGAAAATTTTTGATCGTCGTTAGGCGTTGTCTTAATTTCTCTTCAATCAGCTAGAGAGTAGGCGGTTCCAATTTCAACCCATTCGACTCACCCATCGGCAATGCTGGGAATGGATCAGCTGCTGCATGCGTGCCTTCTTCTGCTCGAAGACGACGTCGACGACCATCTGGAAGAAAACGTTGTGAGCACGAAGCTGGAGAATTCGGAAAAGCCATTTGTAACTTAGACCTGGTGTCTTCGCAGCAGGTTCCTCGACAATAATAACTTGCAATAACGTTCTTTTCAACCTTTTGCGTCGGTATCTCGTTTTCTAGCTAACACACCTCCTGGTCCGGGTCACTCTTCTGACTGGCCTCATCCAATGCTGGCCTGAGTCTCTTTGCAAGCGGATCATCTTGTTCTTCGTCTATCATTCTCTTAGCATTACTCTCATTTTCCTGATCGTTATTTGCGACTTCCTCTTCATTTTCTTCCTCCTCCACCTCGGCTCGCGGTCCCTTCAAAATGGTCAGACATTAGTTCCCGATTCGCTGATAAGGCTGGCTCTTCTTCTTCGGTTCCGGATGATCTTCACAATCGCGTCACGTACGTTTTTTGGCGCAAGGAGTATGCATTACTCCCCGTTAGTTATTGCAATACGCCCCGATATTAGTGTACCAAGGTAATACCTTGCCCGGATGCAGCCTCCTGATAATCCTCTCCTTCACGCACAACGGGCAGTCGGGTGAGTCATGCACGAGACTGTCGGAATGAGCGAGAAGCGTGCGCGCGAGTAAACAATCTTGGTCTGTAATGATAATCAGAAGTAACGGATAGCTTTTACAGAAAACGTGAGAAGGTATTGTTTCGAAACTGATTCCCAGGCATTACTCACACTTGCACTTCTCTTTCTTGCATCGTCCGACATGATTCAGCAAGAACTTGGTCTCAGCGCAGTTTGGGTAGGTGCAGAACTTCTGGAAATATCTGCATCTTTTTGTTAAAGTTCGACAATGAGTTTGAATCGGAGAAATGATAAAGAGGTGCCCCGAACCCTCTTGAAAGCGCATGGCAATCACATGCTTCAGAGATTTTGTAGTTTATGGTTTTCAACCAGTGATGGGAATCAGAGCGACCAGCCCTGACCAGATGTGTCTATTGATATCGTGCCATTCGTCACATTTGAGTAGATTGTGCTTCAAAATCTTTGTCATTCAGTAGAATAATTTCATCCTTATCCCGCTTGTCACGAGAGAATCGAGCTAGAGATCGGAATGGAGTGAAAATTGTGAAATGAGAAATATAAATTTAGCTCGATTCTCTCGTGACAGGCGTGGTATACCTTATTTGTGACCCGGGTCAATTATTGAGGGAGTTCAATTTGTGCCTTTCGTTAACTCACCCTAGCACAGCTTTCCGCGTGCTTCAAATTGTACAGCTTCGTAAAGGCCGGATCCGCGATGATCGAGTGCTCGATTATTGCTGCCTCTGCGCTACCTCCAGGCTCGGCCATTGCTGGAAATTTTGGATTACCAATCATCCCCGTCATTCATATCAAAAGACTCGGAAGAATGCGGGAATGGGCGCGATAAACACAGTAAATACGTCAGGGTGACAAGAGCATGAAGAGCGAAATTGTGGGCGATAAGTTTAATGACGAGGGTAATGGAGAAGAAAAGTATGGACGGGGGACTCGATATCATTGCCAGAAATTTCGTCTTTTTCGACGGCAGCCAATTTTGAATAGAATCGAGCGAGGATGATTTTCAATTGACCACATGACGCGGCTATCTATCCCCTACATTCTTCTCCTTCGGCCTCTCTTCCATTCCCCCCGTTGCGTTCCACTCTTGTTTGTCTCTTCTTGCAAAGGCAGAGGAGAGAGAGAGGAACTATGAACACTACTTGTCATGCAATACTAAGAGATAAGAGAGGCGATACGTGGGGAAACGTGTTTGATACGAAGACGAATTAGCACACAAATAAGAATAGAGTGTGTGGAGGAGGAAGAAGAAGCGTCTCGTCCATAGCTGCGATTCATGGAAGTACATGATCGATGGCGAGGTGGGAGCAACGTTCGAGAGGGAAGAGAGGGGATGAAATCGTCTCGCCTGTATTCCTTCCTCCAATGGAGAGAGAGGAAGAGTGTAATACTGACTCACGCCAGGCAAGGAAGGAGTGAACGCAAAAAATAGACGATCTATCGCCGAGATTTTGCTCTTTTCTCCCCTCTCTAGTTCTGTCTGACGGTCTAGGGAGTGTTGGGAAAAGAATAGGAAGTGAAGAGGAAGGGAGAGAGCCACACAATTCTTCGAGAGAAAGAACTGATAATAGGAAACGGGTGTTGATCGGAACAACAAATATGCGGACACGCCACTCGCGGGAGGGAGAGAGAGAGAGAGGGACAGAGAAGGTAGTGATGCAACTATGCAACAGAAAGAGAATCCCTGATCACTGTTTATAGAATACCAGATGGCTATTTGCAACGGGAATCGGTGAGTGAATTACGAAATTGGCCCATACGCGGAAGAGGCGGCAAGCATTTGTGTGTTGTGTCTAACTCTATGCACAGAACGCTCGCGAGAGATAAGAGAGGGCAGCTAGAGAAGGAATAGAGACTATGGGAAAGTGAGAGAGTGCGCGCGCCTCTATAGAATTGTTCTTGCAGTGCCTGGTTGTAAAGATCCGTATGATGAATAGTTGATGGCGGAATGGACTCAGTGGTAGCAACATAACAAACCCTGCTCAATAAACAGTATCAACCACATTAACCATGACTCAGTAAAATCGTCTAGCACCATGGTTGCAAAATCCAATGACAACAGAGATCGGAAAACGTTTTGAACTGAAACTTCATCTTATTATGGCTCAACCGCAGCCGCAACGCGTGTCAATAGCGTGCAGAGCGGAGAAAAACCACTGCCCACTGGAAAGTGTATACACACTCTCGCTGGTCAGAGCGAGAGAGAATAGTGGAGAGATGAATGTGCAGTTTACACCACTAGACGCGGAAAATAACTGGACGAGGAATGGGTCGAAGAATGCAGTGAATGAGAGATGGGGAGGGTAATACGTGCGTATGTGGAAACAAAAGCCAATGGAACAGAGCCGCGATGCCTATCTCTAGCGGTGAAATGTATGGTTGAGATTACAAATCATTGCCGACACTGCGAGAACTGAACTGGATGAAGAATGTACATAAAAGAAGGAGGAGCGCTAATTTAACGCACGTCTCCAACTAGAAGGCTACACTTCCAAGCCGAAACATTCTATCACGATCCATCTAGTGCCAACAGAGCAGACGGAGAGAGAGAGAGGACGGGATGAATTAATGAAAGAGTGAATTGGGCGAGAAGAGCCAGCGGATCTGACCTGTGTCGCCACTCCCTCTAGCTCTTCTCTTACCACTCCATCCTTCTCCCTACTCGTATGCTCAACCATTCTTATCGTATCTCGCAAAACAATCTGTTCTCGACCAAGTTGCAAAGCATCGAATAGAGTTACACGGTGACAAGAGAATTCCATATGGTAGAGAATGGATCAATAGAGTTAGCCGAATTAAGATGAGAGATGAATCAATGGAGCGCAAATCTCGCAAAACTAACGGTAATGTAACATTACTGTTGAAGGGAATGATGCAGGGAATATTAGTGCGTGTTCTGAATGGCAGAAAAAAGATCATTTTGAATAAACACAGTGCAGAGACGAATGAATGAATCTGACCAGTGACCAACACCCCTTCTCTCACTCCGCTCCCTTTCCCCACACCATTACTCACCCCCCCCCCTCTCCTTCTCCTTCCCCTTGCACATCTGCCCTCCTTCTCTCCCCTCGTGACTCCATTCTTCCTCCGTTTGATCGCTCCTATCCCGCTCATCTTTGTCGGAAGCCGCAAACTGATACAAGAAGAGAACGGAGAGAGTGGATGATTATGAGCGTCTGAGGAAGGAATAGTCTTTGCACTGCTATCAAACATCCCATCCATGATTCCACTCTCATCTTCATTCCCTGACGACCCTTGCGCGAGGCTATTTCGAAACACTCGCAGTGACAGGAAATTTTCCATTCTTTTTCTCTTCTGTGATATTCATGCTTTCAACACATCTGAGAATAGAGTTTAAGAAATTCATATACAATTGCGGAAATCGTGAACAATTCGAAGTAAGTAAGACAGTGCAACAGATCAGGTATATCAACAACGTTGTGAGGAAAAGAAAATGAGATTAGGGGGAATATCATTTCACATTAGAGTTCGCCTTTTCCACGTACTTGCTGTTCTTGCGGAAATTTAACTGATTATTTCTTGATGCAAAGAACGTTTGCAGATCTTCGTCAATTCGAATCTGAAAGAATGGGTACTTGTCTAGTTCTCCGGAAGACCCTTTGCAGATTTTGCCTGAAGATTGGATAATTACCCTCCTTCCATGGTTCAGAGGACGTGAAATGATAAATGGTAAAAAGAGAGAGTTCAAAAAATTCAACTATATGCAAGAGCGGATGCAGGCTAATCCTGCATAGGGTCTTCCGGAGAACTAGATAAGTGCCAAAAAAATGTGTTTCGCAATTAGAATTCAGTTGATATCTGGAAAGTAAACAGGAGAATGATGTCAAGAGCCGAATGGCTGACTGAATTCATGTTTTGGCATTTGTGGAATTCCCCGGAAGAGCAGATGTGCTTCACACTCTCTAAGTGACACTCTACTCACCGATCCGAGAAAGAGATGGGTGAACTCGTACTTCTCCAGAGCGGCAGCGAGAACGTTGTAGAAAGCAGGGAAGAGACGGAGTTGGCGAATGCCCTTTTTGTGAAGGAGCACTCCATGCGTTGAGGTCTGTAAGAATGTACAAAATGTTACGAAATTATGCAGCTCTTATCAATTGGCAATCGATTAACAAATTGATAGCAGCAACGGCCCGCTATTTACGATATATTTCACAACGCTCACAATGTGTATACTGGCCGTGACTGCATGTCTGTCCGAATACAGAAAGCAGGATTCCTTTCCGCTTTTAGTGAAGATGTGAGCGTATCCATTTCGAAACAGTTGATGATCACAGAATTGAAATATCCGTCTTTGAGCTAAAAAAAGACAATTTGTTGCTCAGAATCTGAATAGATTCTGGATTAACCTGCTCAATCCGTAGATACTTAAACGCTCTCTTCACAAACAGTCCTCTGATCTCTCCCGGATAGCGGAAGAAGCGACGAACTCTCTTGTTCACGTGCTCGAGGGAGTGCAAAGACTTGCTGGAATTTCGAAATTTATTGAATGGCTCCCTCTCTCTCTCTCTTCAGAACAGAATTTGTGGTGATCCCATTGTCTGTCAACTCATTGTGAAACACATCAAGTGGTTCAGGAAAGAAACGAAATGAGACCTTACTTGTCGAGTAATCCGCAAATCTTTCGCAGAACATCAGCGTTGAGATCAGCGAAGTAATCCTGAGTCATCACACTAATTTTCGTTTTTAAACCCATGATTTTACCTTTCCTTGATACAGTCCAGCGTCCCTCTGATCCGGCATCTTCGTACACACTTTGCACTGCTCATCGAAAGGACGGCAATTCTTCTCATGAATGAGTAACTCTTTTGTGGGAGTGCAACCGGCTCCTGAGAGTAGACAGAATGAGCCTTGCGATCAGTGGCAAAAGGTTGATATCTGAAGGCAATAAACCCGCATACTTCGATTTGTGTGGGAAGTACCTCTGAACAGGAAATAATGTCTCAAACGAACTCACGTGTACAATTCCAATCATCACAATCGTACAAATGCTGCAGTAGCTGCTTCGTCCAGTAGCACTTCTTGCAGCAGTAGTCCTAAAACGTGTAAATCATCTTCACTAGTTGGAATTTGCCAATTGATAAGTCAACCTTACCCATGGACATGTTCTGGAGTGAATGATCTGCATTATGCGTGCTCTTTCTACGGAGAACTCATCTGTCGAATTCTGAAATGCATTATTGAACAGACTTCAGATCAGAGAAGAACAGGTATCCTACCTCTTCTATCTTGTCGTCATCATTCTCCTTGATTATGTGGTGTTAAAATCTCGGAAAAGTTGTTGGAAAAGTTGAAAGTAGTGTTAATTTTTCGATGGAAAAGTTGTTGGAAAAGTTGCGATATTTGAATTCCCGCCTTTTCGTTATCTCAGTTTTCCGTGGGCCAATAAACACCAAAACTGGTCGAAACATTTGTCATCACATCATAACTGAATTGATCCATTTCTAAGTTGATAGGTTTACTGGGAAGTGTGAAATAAGCGAAAGCGGAAAAGGCGGGAGTTCAAATCTCGCAACTTTTCCAACAACTTTTCCATCGAAAAATTAACACTACTTTCAACTTTTCCAACAACTTTTCCGAGATTTTAACACCACATTAGTTTCACTTCAGCAATATCGGCATGCTTCCGCTTGCGAGAATCCTACAACCATAATTATGAATGAACTGCTGCGTTTGGGCCATGTAATATTGATCAACGTAGCTCACATAATTGCACTTATTCGTGTGAAGAAACTGCAGCATTCGGCTCTTTTGCGACTTGGGAATTGGAGAAGCAGAGAATGGAATGTGTGGTCGCGGAATCACCTGAATACAAAATTTGGTCATACTGAACTTTTCGGCATTTGTGGAGTTTTTTAAGGATTGTCCAACTTTTCTTACCGCGTCATTTTCATGATCTTCGTTTCCCTCATTCTCATTCTGCTCATCCATCTCCTCAGATCTCGGCCCCTTCCCAGGATGGAGTCTCCGAATGATCTCCATCTTCTTGCAGATTGGGCAGAACGGAGAAGACTTGTGCTCATTGCGAGAATGGGCAAGCAGAATGCGAGAAAGACCACAGTCTTTATCTGGAGAGATATAATTGATTCAGAAGTGTTTGAATATTCACCCAGGCATCGGGTAGTCTGCAGGTACTAATTGGGGAAATTGGAATATTCGTATTCAAAACACGTAAGAGGTAATTCCTAAGAATATTAGTCAAGTAACTCACACTTGCACGTCGAAAGGGTGCAACTCCTAATGTGTTTGAGCAAGAATGTTAACTCGATGCAGTTGGGAATGCGGCAGATCTGCAAAGTTTGAGTCCACAATGCTCCAAAGTAGTGACAAGCTTCCATTAGAGAGATAGACAAAGTGAGAAGACGGAAAAATAGCAACACTAAGAGTAATAATGCTCACTCCATTGCAGCTCTCGGCATGCTTGAGACTGGATAGTTTGGCGAATGCTGGATCGCTGATCAGCGTGTGGTCGATTTTTCCGTCAGTCATGCCTGAAGATGAAAGGTATTGCTGATATTGTTGGCAAGGATGCAACAGAGCAGAGATGCGAGGGGACAAATAAGGAGAAGGGAAAATGAATGAGGACGTCCGGAATTGATAATATCGAATGAGAAAATAGACAGCAATGCTCAGAAACACATCGCTATCCGCGCAATATGAATGAATGAACCCATCTCCTCTTCTCTTCTCCCTTCCTCTCCCCCGTCTCTTCACCCTCTTCCCTCTCCCCCTCTTTTCTCCTATCTACAGTAATCCTCCATCTCTCTCCTCTCCCCTCATCGGGTTGTGTGTGTCTCACAATGAGACAGCCGACCCTCGTCACCCGACCTCGATTACCCACTCCTCTCTCTTTTCTATCTCTCTACCGTATCCCTCCATCTCTCCCTTACCCCGGTTGTGTGCGCCACCCGTCACCCGGCCTCTCACCCTTCTCATCTCCTCTCCCGATCTACTCAGGGCGAGGACTCTACCGTATCCCCCCTTGCCTCTTCCCTCCCCGATCAGTTGACCCCTCTCCCCTCTCTCAATCCTCGCCCTCTGCTAGCGCACGTGCCCTTCTTTCATCTCCAACCTGCTCTAGAGAGAGGGAGAGAGGGTATACCCTACCGTATACCTCCCTATCCCTAATGATCCGAGAGCGTGGTCCCGGCTGTCAGCTAAAGAACCCTTCTTGTTCAGATCGACCCCTAATGTCGTTCGGCAATCTTGGCCCATTGTGGTTGAAGAGAAAGGAATTTACAGTAGAGTCCGATAAACAGGACAGGCCATTTAGTTTCGTACCGGAATGTAACGACCCCTTCCCCCCCTGCTATCGGTAAGAAATTCGAAATCCAGTAAATTCCAGTTGCCTCGGTCGACAAAAATGATCTCGAGTGAAATTCGTATTGACATTGATCGATGAAGGTCATATCAACGTCGTCAAGGGTCATTACCCTCTTCCACTTCCATTCAGTGATTCATTAGGAATCACAACTTCAGCCCACGAGTTCCTTCTCCCTTTCCACCGCTGAAACGGCTCCATTTACTTCCCCGTTTAGTTCCTTTTGCTGTAAAGCAATAAATTTATATTAATTTTACCCTCTCGTCCTCTCAACACAAGCCAAACCCCACCGGCTTCCCACAACTGCGCGAAAGTCAGGATAGCAGAAGGCCTAGCTAAATTAAGAGACCGGATCGGTAAAAGTCGAGGATTTTCGCCTACCCCCCGGACACGTTCCTCCCGGAACGGGGTCCGCCAGCCCCTACTCTAGTGTTAGGAGGGTCTTGTGCTCACATTGCTCATAGCACCCCTTGTTTGGGGTTTGCACCCTTACAGCACGAGAAAAGTAAAAATATGTGTGAAATGTTCGAAAAATCATAAACTTCAAAGTTGCAGAGACAGGCTCAAATGTTCACGTGCATCACGTTAGGGGTCCCCAGAGGCAGTGAAACAACAGTACAGGTTGAGTCCTGCTAGGTTCCGAAGAATTTATCTGACTTCAAATTTTCTTTATTCGAGCAAATCAGTATCTTTTTCAAACGGGCGCCCAAGGAAACCTAGGTGTACATTGTAGCCCACTGGCTAAGGTATCTGAAAATATAGTTACTGGAGCAGCCCTGTCCTTACGCTGGGAGATTTTAATTTGCAATGATGTCAAGCCCATTTTTTCTGTTTGAATTTTATTGATTTCAGTTTCCTTTTTGAGAAAGCTCAGCAAAATACCATTCAAATAACATCACTTAGCCATCTAGCGAATATTGATCGCCATAAGAGTCGATTCCGCAAACCATGAGTTTTTCGGACCATGACCCGGGGTTCATGGTTCCAAAGAGGTCCACCACCATGAACCCGGGGTCATGGTTCAAAATGGGCCTTAGAAGTCATGGTGGAGGAACTTCATGTACTGTAGGCCTATGTGTAGTACATTGCCCCAGCAACACACCGCACCCCTTGATACCGTAATCTAGCAATCGAGGTATTGTGAATTGAGTTTTTAAGCTATATTTGAAATAAGTCAGTTTGCGATAACCGGATCACGGTGATTCGCGATACGGTATGTTACTGGGGCAATGCACTACACATAGGCCTACAGTCATGAAGTTCCTCCACCATGACTTCTAAGGCCCATTTTGAGCCATGACCCCGGGTTCATGGTGGTGAACCTCTTTGGAACCATGAACCCCGGGTCATGGTCCGAAAAACTCATGGTGGCGGAATCGACTCCTATGGCGATCAATATTCGTTAGATGGCTAAGTGATGTTATTTGAGTGGTATTTTGCTGAGCTTTCTCAAAAAGGAAACTGAAATCAATAAAATTCAAAGAGTAAAAATGGGCTTGACATCATTGCAAATTAAAATCTCCCAGCGTAAGGACAGTGCAGCTCCAGTAACTATATTTTCAGATACCGTAGCCAGTGGGCTACAATGTACACCTAGGTTTCCTTGGGCGCCCGTTTGAAAAAGATACTGATTTGCTCGAAGAAAGAAAATTTGAAGTCAGATAAATTCTTCGGAACCTAGCAGGACTCAACCTGTACTGTTGTTTCACTGCCTCTGGGGACCCCTAACGTGATGCACGTGAACATTTGAGCCTGTCTCTGCAACTTT
>LS493455.1:20692-40109 GCA_900490845.1 Pristionchus japonicus
TACTGATTTGCTCGAAGAAAGAAAATTTGAAGTCAGATAAATTCTTCGGAACCTAGCAGGACTCAACCTGTACTGTTGTTTCACTGCCTCTGGGGACCCCTAACGTGATGCACGTGAACATTTGAGCCTGTCTCTGCAACTTTGAAGTTTATGATTTTTCGAACATTTCACACATATTTTGACTTTTCTCGTGCCGTAAAGGTGCAAACCCCAAACAAGGTGTGCTACGAGCAATGTGAGAACATGACCCTCCTAACACTAGATTATGGGCTGGCGGACCCCGTTCCGGGAGGAACGTGTCCGGAGGATTCTCGATTTTTACCGATCCGGTCTCTTAAAATGGTAATTCTTATCCGATGCCTCATCAAAAATACCACTCCCTTTATGAATATCTCCTTTATCTGTCAGAGCAAATTGCATCATCCAGAGGGGATGATTTTCGCTAGCAACGGCACTGCCCAACGGGAATATTGCCAGCAGACTGGAACTTGTAAAAGTCTAATTATGCGAATATATCGGTCCTCAAATTGGAGATTGATCTTTTTATAATTCTGTCAGCAATCATCTCATCTCGAGGCTTTATGCGTTACACAATCAAGGGGGAGATTATCGATTGCTTTGAACACCTCATCCCTGGCAGTACCATCAAAGTGCTAACAGCCAACAACAAGAGAGAAAGGGCGCAAACCGAGTGACAACTGCTCTGCGATTAACACAACTCAGTCATCTTTCCTAATTGCCCTCAATAGCACTAACAGTGGTTCTATCCGTCAACGTCTTGGTGAAAAGGGAATTGTAATCGAATGGAAATGCAAAATTGATTCAGAGGGGATCAAGAGGGGTGAGATTAGGAGCAGGAAGAGATGAGATCTACAGGGGGTGGAGGGCTTTCTGTCAGCCGCTCATGCTTAGGGTTGAATTATTCAACGATGTGATCACAGATTACAAGTTTCGTGAACGCGGCATTCTTTGTATTCCTCAATCAATCACTCATGACAGTAAGATCCAGAGAGAATCTCTCAGCCACAGGGGTGTCATTGCTCAATCTCTCAAGTAGTTCGTGGCAGGTGAGAAATTGATCACTTGTACATACTTTCGTCGACTCAATCTTAGGTTTTTCTTGCAGCGAAGATAGAGGCGGCTACATCGCATTTGACATAGCAGATTTTTCTTGATCATTTAGGATCTAGGGTGGTTATCGCATGTTGATCAGTGGTCAGATGAGCAATCATCCAGAGGGAAGGATTGGAGAGAGGAGGAGGAGGGAAGGGGCGGAGTTTGGGAGGGGTGGAGCTAGAGTCAATCGGATTGGGTTGCAGACAATCAGTAGACATTACGTCGCATGAGTTGTGCTCTCTTTTTTCACTGACCCATACTTTTCCAGTAATTGTTCCGTTCTTTCATGTAAGCACGTAACTGGGCTTCAGATCCCCGTGCATTCCCGCCCCCTCCCCCTCCTTCCCAGCGCCTTCAGTGAGGGCTCTCCTTTAGATTTTCTCAAATTGAGTAGTTGTCTCATAATTTGATTTAGTCCATAACTTCAATGCTCTGATGGGTTTCCCTCTCTCATTTGATGACCCGATCATACCTCCTCTTCCCTTCATTCATCATCCGCTGTCACTCTGCCTTTGCAGGCCCGTTCCTGCCACCGGGTCGGATCTTTTCTGCCATTCTTCGTTATAACTGTCACAAGTTCAGTGAATGATTATCCTAATTCCGCACATCTTCAGACATGACTGGACTCGTCTCTCATTCGATCATCAGTGATCCGGCATTTGCGAAACTCACCGACCTCAAGCACGCTGAGGGCTGTAAATCGGTAATGCTTTTGATTTGTTTTCTCGATCCTGAGTCTCGTACCGGTCTGATATTTTCATGGAATGTGAACTGTGCCTCCTATGTAGTAGCGACAGCTGCGAATCGAACATAAAATTTGAAACATACCAGTATTCGATGCCAGTATTCATACTAGTAGCTCACTTGACCTGCCTGTCTAGATTATACGTCATCCATATCAGATCTGTCGCTATCCCAACTGCATCGACACCACTTTCCTCCTGATTCATTGCGAGAAATGCACGCTGCCGCAGTGCAAGTGTGAGTAATGAGTCATATTGGAACTAGATCGGATGATCACCGTCAACCGAGCCTTTGCATGTTCCTTCTATGATGCAATCCATGCAGTTATCATTGTTTCGGACTTGTTCCGACTGATTGATCGAATGCACAAAAACCGAGTGTGTGCGTTGAAACCTCGCCATATTTAGACCAAGACTGCGGCCTCGCAAGGATCCTCTTGGCCCATTTGCGCAAACAGCATATCAACTCTCCGTGGTGCCCGATCTGCAAGAAGGAAGACATAATAAGGAGAATGCATCCGGGAAAAGGGCCGAGAAGTGATGAAGACCAAGAGGACGAGAACAAAGATGACAGTGAGGGAAATGAGAAGGTATGGTGTATTATCTCAATGTTTTCAACGAAGAACTTGCAGGCAATCCCTCGACCTCACATCCAATTCTCTGCTTCTCCAATTCCACGTTCACAGAAGAGCCGGATGCTTCAACAACTACACGCAAACAAGATCAACGCGGTAAGACCGTTCTGAGCAATGGACAGCCCAAACATCGGTACTTGTGGAGTGCACTGGAAGAGTTTCTACGCCACAACCACCACGTCCACCAACTCCGCGTTACGCAATCTAATTTACAGCATGAGTGAAACACAGCCATTCTTCCGGGGAACTCCACAAGTTGCCTAAACATCGAGCTCAGATTGAGCAGTCCCAATTTCAGGCCGGTTTCGATAGTCGCAAGCGAAAGCATTCCTTAGAAGCTATTCTTGGGGATTGCAAGCAAACGAAGATGGACGAGAAGTCTGATGAGGTACAGCCTCTCCAAATTTTTCGACAGCTAATTTTCTCATTTAGGATTCCGAATTCGCAGTCGAAAGAGCTCGCATGAAGCATATTCTGCACTCACGGACTTGTCAATGGGTAAGATTGACAATTCGTGCTAAGTATCTGTCTGCTAGCAAAAGAAGAAAATTAGAGAGCCATCGTGCAACTTCAAATGTGCAGCCCGGAAATTTCCAGGACTACTGCTGCAAGAAGTGTTACTGGACGAAGCAGCTGCTTCTGCACATGAACTCTTGCGTTGATTCGCAGTGCAAACGTAGGAGCAACATTTTCGAATACAAGCGAATGCATTCGCTTATTTCAGGTCCCGGTTGCAAACCCTCGCAAGATCTATTGGCGCATTACAACAACTGTCAGCCGGTTGGGGCTCCGTGCAAAATGTGCACGAAAGTTCCCGCACCGAGAGATTATTTTGCCGATATGTGTGGTGATGTGCTGCGCAAAATCTGTGGATATCTCGACAAGTATGATATCAACTATTTCCATTGACGCATCTCTTTGAGCGATCCAAATCTTCTCTCTTTTCAGTAATTCTCTCAACTCGCTGCAAAACGTGAACCGCCGAGTCCGTCGCTTCTTTCAATTCTCAGGAGATATCAAGGGACTCTTCGTAAAGAGACAGTTCAAACATCTTCGTATCGAGCAGGTGAGCTGTTAAACATCCCAGGTCTATTGATTTTGTTTTAATTTGAGGATCTACATTCTAATAATCAGCTATTGACTACACTCATTGCAGATCAAAGACGGATCGGTGCTCATCCGGTTCTGTGATGGTGACTGGACCGGAGTAGGATTCGTCCATGTCTGTGGGAAGAAAGGAGAGGAAGAGCGCTTTCTGTACTCGGCCAAGAACGATCGCAAGGCTATCGAGCACATGGTGAGTTTTGTTTTTGAGTGATGAACTCAGTAATCTCGAAATACTTTTCAGAAGAATACCTACGGATTCATCCAGCACAAACGGCATCCGGTTCCGAAGGCCCGGCTTTTCCCGGCTGTCTACACTGCTCTCGCGCTTGCTCTTGAGAAGTACGAATTCACGGAGTTGTTTCTCGGATCGGTAAGCAAATTTATGGAGTTCTCATTCTGATCAATAAGCAATTTGTGTTGATGCAGTAGTCAGATCAGACATGGCAAAGAAAGAAAAAAATAAGAAAAAAAGGAATTTCAGGTGTGCATCGGCAAGCAGCTCAAATCGTTCATCACAGCAAGAAACGACACAATCAATTTCGGCAAGAAAAGTAAAAACGTGGAAAGATGATTGCGTGGCTTGTGTGGCTACTCCATTCATTTACTTGTACTATTCGTAATGTGTAATCGTCTTTCCAACTAAGAAAGCTCATTTCATATTCAAATTTGTTTTTCAATATTTTTTTCGTATGAGAAAAGTATAAATGTTTCCAAATCCGTTCACTTTTTTGGTAATTTTTCCTTCGCCACATTATCTAGAGCGGGATCAAGATCCACTAGAGATAATCCAGTATAGATCTGCTCTAGATAACGAAAAGAGACCAGGTGGGGGTGATTGTCGATTACGATGGGACTGGATGAATCGCTAGCTAAAGAAAATTCTACTGAAGCATCGACAAAAGCAGGAATGTCAATGAAAGTCAGAGGAGAGGAGAAGAGGCGTGGGTGAAGTGGGAGGAGCGAGTTAGTAATGAGGAGAGAGAGAGAGGACAGGGAGGAGATTCACTCATTCATTGTGCTCCCGCGCGTCTGTCTCCTGTTATTTGCTTCTCTTCTCCACGATCACTGTTTCATAACAACCCAGTTCTGGCTTATCTTTCACAGATCATCACTATTTCATCAACACGTGTGTAGATATGGGCGACGCAAGCAGTACCGAGCACTCCCTCATCACCGATCCGGCCTTCGCCAAACTCAATGATCTACTGCATGCGGAGCAATGCATTGATGACGTGAGGATGATATTTTGTGTCATAGACCGAAACGTCCAACCGCGCATCTTTAGGAAGCCTCCTCTTTTTGTTACTTATCTCTTTATCTTCTTCTATCTGTAACCCAGTTTGGCTCTAATTTGTTCCAGAAGGAACATAATCAGAGTCGAAATGGTGTCGCTTCAGAAATGCCGCGTTCCCAGCTGCCCGACAACGACATTCTTGCTGTATCACATGGAGAGCTGCGTCCGTCCACAGTGCACGTGTGAGTTACATGAAATAACAGTAACTTTTCGGATCCAATGTTATTCTTTTGTCAGTGTAAGCCATCATGCGCTAATATTAGACTACTCTTCATCTAATTCTAATTGCAGACCGAGACTGCGGTCTCTCCCGAACTCTGCTGGCCCACTCTCGCAAGGAGCACGTCAACTTTGACTTGTGTCCATTATGCAAGAAAGAGGCGGCAATTCGGAGGATGCATCCGGGAAAGGTAATTTTATTTATCTTTTTGGGCGAATTGGTTATTGAATCATTTTTGAATGCAAGCGGCTGTCAGCTGTTGCGCGCTGGCCTGACTTCATGGCGCCTTTCCATTAGATAGTATACGAAGTTCAACCAATAATCAATACTGCTTCAAGGGTCCAAGGGCTGAGGAAAAAGAGGAAGATGAGAACATGGAGGTGGATCAGGATAATGAAAAGGAGAAGGAAGACGAGAAGGTTTATTTTATTTCAAATTAATTATTATAAAGAACAATTTGTATAATTTTTTTAGGACATTGCTCGATTTTCCGCAGCGCCGGTACCGCGCAGGGAATACGAGATTCAGAAGATTCGTTACAAACAGCTTGTGCGCAAAGGCAACTTTGTGAGTTGATAAGGCTGATATTTGAAAAAAATTTGAGTTCAGATAGACCGCAATTCTCGCATGAGGAAGCACATGGTTGAGGCGATTGATGTAAAGCTAGCGAAAGTGGACAGGCATACTGAAGAGGTTCTAGATTTTATGATTCGTCTAATTTTCTGCTTCCTTGTAGATGGAAACTATAATATTTCAGCAAGCACCTGAAGACCCTGAATTCGCCGTGGAAAGGGCTCGAATGACTCAGATTGTACACTCGAAAACTTGTAAATGGGTAAGAAATGCTCTTTCAAGACTTAAATAAATAATTTCATTTTTGAAAATCATCTTTTCCAGGATTATTGCTGCAAGAAGTGCTACTGGACGAAGCAACTACTTGAGCATCTAAAGAAGTGTGCTGACTGGGAGTGCAAACGTATGTGTTTTTAACTTGTATTCCTAGACGGTTTATGGTCACTTCTAGGCCCAGGTTGCACTCCCTCCAAGGAGCTCATGATGCACTACAACAACTGTCGGCCTATCGGCGAGCCATGCAAAATGTGCGCTAAAGTGGCGGATCCGAGAAACGCAGATCTCTACAGAGGACCGGTAATATAATCGGATCATTAGAAGAAATTATGAAAAGCGGAACTTACTTTCAGGACTTCTTCGAAGACCTCAATGGCGATGTTCTGCGAAAAATCTGCAGTTATCTCGACAAGTGAGCATTTAAGTCACATTTTATCAACTAAAATATTCGAATGACTGTCCTTGTTCAACTTTCACTCCTTTCGTATTCTCCGTGCGCTAGCCAATCAAACATTGTGAACCCACACCCCTCCGGAGCTCTCATAGAGCGTAATGATCTTGCACCAAAATGAAGTGTTCAGTGATTCGCTCAACTCGATTCAATACGTGAACCATCGTGTTCGCCAGTTCTTCCAATATCCAAGAGAGATCAGAGGACTCTACAAGAAAAAACTGTTTCCGAAATTGAATATCGAACAGGTGATCTACTCCAGGGAACATTTCAGGCTGTTCAGAATTACACGGACCAACCTTTTTTTTCAGCTCAATGATGGTTCGATGCTCATTCAATTTTGGAGGTCTCCTTTTCTGGAGGGATACGTCCATGTCTGCGGGAATAATGGAGAAGACATGCGGGCACCATACACGCCCAAAAACATTAACAACGTTTTCGACCACATTGTGAGCTTCTTCGAAATGATTTCATAGCATACAACTGTTTCACTTGCAGAAAGCCACCTACGGACTAATCAACCATAAGGAGTGCACTACCCAGAATATGATTTGCCTGTTCCCGGCCGTTTATGATGCTCTAGCTCTACTTCTGGAGAAATACGAATTCACCAGCCTATTCCTTGGATCTGTGAGTTCGAATTTTGCAATCTCTTTCTAATTTGCTTCATTTCCAGTCATAATTTTAAATGTTAGGGAAAGCTCTAGTGCGAAAGTAATCCTTTGGATTCCATTCAACCTTTAATCGAGTATATTTGAGATCGTCATTGATGCTGAGCTGGAATCGTTCATCACAGCAAGAAATAAGACAATTGATTTTGGAGATCCCTTAAAAGTGGAAAAAGTCAACTGCAGCACCTTTTCTGGCTAGCTAGATGTTGTTTTACAGTTTTTTTTCTGCCTGTACTGCTCAATCATTGAAATCCGTTGTAGTCTGATTGTGTGAAAGTTCTTTATATTTTTTTTTATATCGAACACACTCACAGTCTGAGCCCTAGAAAATCATTTGTTAGTCTTCAACTGAGAAACTGCCAGCCGCTCATAAATGAATCTTCTCGAATTCGAGTGATCGTTCTTACGACAGTTTTCTCGATTCCTTTGAAGCGCGAGATATTTCTAAATAACGTCACCGGTGATGCTATAGGAACCGAAAACTACAATGAACCACAGAGAAATTCTGTTCCTCTCATCAATAAGACAATCGAGTACAAATCAGGCAAAAAATGGCGAATGATTGATGGACACATCCGGATTGGTGTAGCAAGATTGATAGGAATGGGGAAAGGAACAACGCGAGAAGAGGATGTTCTCTCGCACTAGATACCTGACATGCGGTAAAGGACGCCGAACGATCATTGTCAGAGCATCAATCAACGATGAGGGGTCAGTCTGGGGAGAGGTAGGTGTAGCATGATTGACAAGGGACTAGATCGAGAGATGTAGACACGGGGATAGAACGAGGAATCCTTAACGGATAGATTGGTGTTGTTTTTGTTGTTGATGTTGTTCTTGTTATCCTCTTCTACGTGATTTATCAGCTCTTCATTAGAGAGAAAGAACGGATAGAGATAGCCTTGACAGAGTTGGAAGAGCGGCTAGAAAGATTGATAGATAGGGAAAGGAGAGGTAGCATAGGAGATTCAAGCAAGGTTAGCAGCGAGAACAGAGGAGAGAGACGAGGGGCACTTTTCTCTTCCTCTCTTCGAGCGCGCTAGTGACTCATCACTCTTTGGCGCTCCTCGGCGCTTTTTGCGTTTTTCTCAGAACTCTTACAAGTTGCAATCTCCCCCCCCCCCTCCTGTTCGTTCATCAATCTTTGTTATCTCGCCTTACATCACGTAACTTCTAATTAGACGATGATTTGAAAGCGCTAAAAAGAAGAGGCGGAAAGGTGTAGGCTACGTAGTGAGAGAAAAGAGCAAGAGAGAAAGAGAGAAGGCGCCCTCTCTTTCTCTCTCTTTCACACACACGTCCCTTCCTGTTTTCGTTTCTTTTCTTATTTATTCCTTGTCCACTGGTAATTTCTCAGTTTTCGATGTTTCGCTGTTTTAGGAAAATGAAAATGTGCTCGGAATTCTTTCTCTACTATTGTTAGCACACGAATAACGCTTGCTCACGTCATTTTTGAGGTCTTATTAGTGAGGAAGAGGAATCCAATGCGAAAAGTGGGGGGGGGGTACAATGAGACGAAAGAGGCGATTACGCTGTCTATCGCTTCCCTGATTGCGCGCATTTATGCTACGCACACAGACACGTCAGGTCATCCTCCCTCGTTATCAGCAATGCTTCGTCGAGATTGCTCCTCATTTGGCTTTTTGCTGTCATTTTCAATTCCCTTTCTCGTACTCATTTCTGAAAATGTGATTTGTACGCGCGCTATATTGACATCGCTCCTTAGCGTTCCATTTTTCTTCCCGATACCCCATTCTGTGCAGTATTTTCAAATGTAGAAATTCCAGAAATGAACAGCGACCCTGGCGAGAATGCGGACGCTCCGGTTGACCATTCGATCATTAGCGACCCAGCCTTCGCCACCTTGAACGCCATTCTGCACTCGCAAGGCTGTGAAGTGGTTAGTTATACTAATTAAATTACACGAATTAAAATTAACTAATGAGCCTAATTAACAGCCCAACTGCGTTGCGCCAAACTGCGAGGAGACTAGGCGCCTGCTCAACCACGTCTATGCGAGTTGCTTCCTGCCCTATACGACCACAGACCATTCGAAATCGGTGTGCCCATGTGAGTCAGAGCTTGGTGTTCGGAAATGTGACAGCTATAGCCTATAGCCTATAGGCAAAGAAAAAGATCTCAGTTTGAATGAGAAGAAGTGCTTTGGCCTATGGTTAGTTAATTTTGAAAGTCTACTCGAGGGCCATTGTAGACCCGAATTGCGGCCTCGCTTGCACTCTCATCGCTCACAACCTCACTTTACCTCATTATGGCTGCCCAATATGCAAGAAGCAAGAGATTATCCGGAGACTGCATCCAGGAAAGGTATGCAGCTAGCAATTGATGCCGTCTCTTCATTTCGCACATAATCTCGCCTCTCTGACTCGAAATGATTGGAGATGCTGCATTTCATAATGTAATTAGTACAGTTCTTAAGTGCATCTCAAGAGATAGCAAATGAGGTCAGAATATCATTCAAGGGTCCTCGAGCTGAGACAGTTGATGATGAGGAGGATGAGAACAAGAAACTCAAGAGGCCGGAAGAGCCGGAAGTTCAGGTCTGTTCGCCATTCTCTCCTTCAATCATTGTGTCCGCTTCGAAATCAGAAAAGCCATTAATTCCGAAAATTCGTGGTAACTGCAGCAAAGAATTTCGTACTCTGAATTTAGGACAACAAGTTCATGAAGTTGATGCGACTCCGTAGCTCAATGGTTCGTCGAAATCGCCGCCGACTAGAAGAAGATCCGAGGATTGCGGAGACACAGAAGTTGTTGCACGCTGTGAAATGCGATGAGCTTGTTGGTGTTGTTGTTGTTGTTGTTGCTAATATTAATTATCTTTCAGTTGTTATGTAGGAGGCCTGGCTGCATCGGCTATAAGCTGCTGCATCTTCACATATACACGTGCAGGCGTAAGGAATGCTGGTGTAAGTCGTGCAGAATTTGCGGAATGTTCCTACATTTTCTTTGGTTCTGAGGCGGAAAAGCTGGTGAAATAAATAGTATCCATCACTGAAAGACTTTAGGACTTAGAAAGAGACATTTCACGAGGTGCGGTCAGAGCCAGGTAAAACGAATCAAGTAGCGTCAATTAGGGTTGGCTAAACGATGTTTGCGACATCGCATACCGCGCTCTCTCGGTTGCGATGTTGCAATGAAAAGGGATAGGGATGCAACATCGCAATAGTTATGCGAGGGAAAGTAGGCGGTCTCTTCATTTTACATACTCTCTTCCGGTATCTCTCGCTTCCCTCCTCGCAATGCAACATCGCATAGCCAAATGCGATGTTCCACTCTCGCCTCTCCATTGCGACATCGCAAAGTCGCAATCGCTTAGCCAACCCTAGAGTCAATTGGCAATCGCACACCACGGACTGCATGCTAGTCATGCCCAGCGTTCTATCCCGACAAACAAGGGTCAGGGTTGACGTAACGGAACTGCAAACTCAAAATTCTAGAGGAATTTTGAAATGCATCTCGATTCTCATTTTGTAACAAAAGCGATCAGGAGAATTGCGCTACGTTTCAATAAACATCTTGAATTTGAGAACAATTTTGTAGTTCGATTACGGTTTCGCGGGAGAATGCAAAAAAAAGATAATCCCAATGTTCATCCTTGTCGGGAGAAAAAAATGGGGGTCAGAACGATGTGTTTGCAGATCCGGGCTGCGCCGCCGCCTCAGAGCTCCTGGCGCACTACAACAGATGCCAACCGAGGATGCAGCCGTGTTTGAGATGCGGCAAGCAGCCACTCGAGCCGTACACGGGCGAGGTGAACACAAACAGAAAACAACAAAATAACAAAAAACAACAACAGTATGTTTACTTGAAGGACCTGCTGTCTCAAGTGCCCTACGCTGTGGCTCGTCAGATTTTCAAGCATCTCAGATATGACAAGTGAGTTGAACATGCACGTGCTAGGGAGTAATCTCAATCAAATTGTCTTTACTCACTTCAGTGTGTCAATTGTCACTCTGGAGCGCGTGAACCGAGGTTTTCGCACCTTTCTGCAAGACGAGAAGGAGATGCGTGGGTTGTACGAGAAGCACGACGTTGACAAGCTGACCATCGAGCAAGTGGGTCTCATTTTCAAGTAATGTTAGTACGAGTCTCTCGATGCTCCCGTATATTTTACCCGGATAAAACATGCAACGCAGGTCAGCTTTGAGCTGGTCAGCTTCCACTTCTTATTCAAGAATGGTGCAGCACTCGGACACTTGGTCGGACTCTTCTATGCACGATCTGCGGTATTTCCGTCGATTTTTTAACAGAAAATTTCAATTTAGAAATCATTTTTGTAAATGAGAAAAACATATTTTCAAGGCGTTCCCCGGGATCGAGGTGAAAATTCGATACGACAAGTCGAAAAAACGGGCGGCGAAGAATTCAATTGTGAGTATAATTTGTATCTGAAACCCATGCAACATCTCGGACAGCCCATTTCAATAGGATGACGCTTATCCACAATTTGCATGCGTTTGTCGATCTCAGCAGTAGAAGAGATCTCGCATATCTCAGCATCGTTTTGATCAAAGACTGAAAAATGATTAAAAGTATCTTAGATGGACTGCTATCCTCGGTGCTGTCCAACCACGGAGCCCGTGCGGATCCCGCCAGAATTCTACGCCGAGCTATCGCTCGCGCTGCTCAGATACGACTTCGGCCGGATCGAGTTGCGATCGGTATGACATTGTATCTTATTTTCCCTCAATTAGCTGTCAAGTTGTGTCACGGCAGGTTACGAAAGTGGAGCCTTGAATCTAGAACGACCGCGTCTCGCGTGAGATTCCCGCGCGACGCGCCGTTTAAATCAAGTGGCAAGGTTGCTTAACCAGGCACCGGAGCGCCTGGTTTCGCAACGCCATCACTCGTCTTTCACAAGTCGATGCTACGCGTTACGTAAACAGGGCGCGCTCTAGACGCGACGGGTAAGGGACCTGGCCGGCTTTCGCAACATTTCGCAAGACTTGCTTCAAATTCGCCTTAACTTGCCGTGGTACCTTTCATGACTCCGGAGTCGTGTTGAATAAATGCTATTGTTGTTTGATCAGAACTTCTGAACAGAACTGTCTGATGATAAATCAAGACAAGCCGAACTCCGGTTATCAATGATTTCGATTCCAGATCATCATCGACAACGACTTTCTGACGTTCTTCGCTGATAGAGCTGACGACATCAACGCTATCGGACGTCGGCTTACATACCAGAATGTTCGATTCGACGAATGCCAAGAGCTCGATGAGACGGCGATGCAAGAGTAAGTGTTGTTGTTGATGATGATGCTGTTGTTGTTGTTGTACCTTTGATTTCAAAACATCTCCTTTACAGTTTTATGGCTGTTCTGGACGTCAACAAAGTCAACCATCTGTGCATCGATCAGATGTCTCGCAAAAGGGATTGTCATGGTACGTTCATTTCGACATTTCCATCTCCCCTTTATAGGAACGGCAGCTTGCGTCTGAAATGAGCGGTCTTTTGACCGGCAAGTTCTACTCCAAATTGCCTCAGATAGTCTTTTGGACACAAATCACATTCCTGTTAACTTCAGGCATCCCGATCAAGACTACTCGCCCCTGCAACTGTGTCATCTTTCCAATCGAAGACCCGCCTTTTCCTCCTTCAAAAAGAAGTCTCCTGGATGAACCGTACTATGCCTGCTCGTATACGCTGGCGCAGATTAACAGGCCAATGCCTGTCGAGAACCCAGATGTGTTTCATCTTTAGATTACCTGAATTTCACTTGTCCATTATAGGCAATTTTCATCCGATTGCGACTTAGCCAATAACGATTCAGGATTTCATTTACACGTATGTGCCACCCAGATTTCCAAGAACATGTTGAAAATCACTTTGAAAGGATGTGATAAAGTATCCACAACATTGCATGTATCTTCTGGTCGTCTTGTTCTCTTCTTCCCTCTCGCATTGGCTGGCGGTGCGCGAAGGGACACCGGATGGACAGCATAAAACTGACAGGGAGGGGAAAGCGAGAGGCGAGGCTGATGGATGGGATGAAGGGAGGTACAGGGGAAGTGAGTGGTTCTCGATCCACCTGACAAGCGAAAAGGATGCCGAATAAGTCAGAGTCAAGCCATCAATCATCAAGGAGAGGAAGAGTGTCGGGAATGGAGATTGGAAGAGGAACCTAGGCACGGTCGACAGCAGAGATTGATGATGGAAGGAACCTGAGGAGCTTAATGGGGATAGGGATGCGGACCCATGGAAGAGTGGAAGTGTTCTTTCGCAATAAGACATTCTTCTTTCCGCTGCTGTGGGTTCTAGAACGAAATACAAATGGTTCCTTTGTTTCCGTCAATGTCTGCCTGAAACACACGATTTACGAGCTATTGTTGAAAGAATGGAGAGGGAAGAGGAGAGACTAGGGTGAGTGAGAGAGCAGCGAGAGAAAAAGAGGTGGGATAGAGAGAGAACGGAGGGGCGCAGTCTCTCTCTCTCTGTTCGAGCGCGCTGATGACTCGTCTTTCTTCCTCGCTTTGCCAATATTTCTTTGCTTACAAATCATGAGTATTCCCCGTGTTTCGAGATTCGGAAACTCAAGTATCCGTGTCTTCTTGTCACACAGCACGGAAGGTGGGATCGATTGCATGCTCGTTCATAACCCTTTATCATTTTGCAATATTTTCATCATGCCATATAGAGAGCATATGAACACGCAATTAAAGAGGCGGAGCGGCGTGATGGACAGCGAAACGAGAGAGGGACGCACTCTCCCTTTCTCTGCCACTTCCTTCCCCGCTTTCGTTCCGTCATTCTTCCCTTGTTTACGTGCCGTTTCACAGCCTTCGTTGTTTCGCAATTCAAATGTCATCCGATTTCGTGGATTTCCACTAGAAATGTTCGCATTTTGCCCGGGTAAAAAGAAGATGAAGTGAGGAGCGAGATATGCGACAGTTCTCGCTGACTATCGCTTCCCTGTTTGCACACGTCAGGTCATTCTTCCCCGTTATCATTACTGTTTGTTTCTAGATTTCTCCCTATTTTTATCGTTTTTGGAATCATTATTGCTGCACTTTGCCCTTTTGTAATGACCGTCTCCTAACTTAAGCGTGCGATTTCTTGAAAATCATCAAATTGCATTCCAGAAGAGTTCTGATAAAGTTTCTTTTGCGTAACTGGCCGCGTGACGAATTTGCTTCGATTAAACTACTACGAGCGTCCGTCGCATTTTCCTTGCGGCACACGGTGTTCGGCGGGTCATGAAAAAAATTTCGATTCGCCTCTTTAGAACTGCTGCACCTTTTCATCGCCCTCCGAAATTTCAAAAGAAGATTCTCGAAATTCTCAAAACTCTCACGTCTCGAAACTCTCACGTATGCGTGCAGATTTCAAAAGAAACCCAGTCTAGGTAGACTGAAAGTAACTTTTTGAAATCAACAGCGAGATTTCTTGCTCTTTTGCAATATTTGTCAGTGTGCCGAAGGTCTTCTACTTTTCGTCAGAATTTCCAGAAGGAAATTCTATATTTCAAGGAAGAGAGCAGTGAGAGAGAGACGACACGTCAGCGTTACTAATGTAATTTCACATTGTTTTTCGAAATATAATGATTTTGTCACGACGACTTTCAGCCTTCTTTAAAGCCCCTAGTCGGTCTTTCGTTGTCGGTACTGCATGAGAGAGCAAATCCGCCCAAAAAGAGCCATTCATCACTCGCCTATCCAATTTCCATTCCATTTCTCCCTCCTGTCCCTTCCATTCCATTTTTTGCATAGACGTGGGCTTTGGCTAGAGATTCAGACGAAAGCACGGAAAAGGGATCACCATGACCAATTGCCAACACTTTTGCTCATAAAATAGGCTGAAATTTCGCCCACGCACAATTGGCTCTATTTCGAGATATTTCTATGTTGAACCGACACCCAATTTTGCGACAATCGATTCTCGAAATCCACAAAGTCAGGATACATATCTAAACATGAGCGGCGAGTCAAGTGGGAGCTCAGGCACTTCAGTCGACCACTCAGTTGTTAGCGACCCGGCTTTCGCCAAATTGAACGACATTTTGCATGCAGACAGTTGTGAAAAGGTGAATTTTCGCGATTTCTCAGATTTTTCGCTGAATAGTCATAATAATATTGTTTTTAAACTAAAATAAAAGTAAAAATAATACTAATCAACGCAATTAACAGCCATTCTGCGAGGTGCCAAACTGCGACAAGACAAAGTTCCTGCTCTTCCATGTAAATGACGGCTGCTTCGACCGTGAACAGGGATTGAAACAGCCATTGGAGTGCACGTGTGAGTGAGATCTCGAGTTAGAAATCACAAACATAGAGTGCGGAAGAAGGCTCCGCTATACCATTTTGATTGCTCGAACAAAGCACTTCATTTCAGTCCCGAACTGCGAACTCGCTTGCCTTCTATTAGCACACAATCGTGGCATACCCCATAATGGATGTCCAATTTGCAAGAAGCAAGAGGTTATTCGGAGACTGCATCCAGGAAAAGTGAGCGAATTATATTCAAGAATGATCTAATGTTTCTGTCATTTCAGGGTCCCCGAGCTGAGCCAGTTCATGAGGAGGTGGAAGAAATCAATGAAGACAGAAAGCCGGAGGAGCCTCAAGTCCAGGTCTGTCGACTCTCAAGCGTATCCGCTTTTACATCTAAAATTGGACTTCTTTTCTGATTTTTCGAATCCAGGACTTCAACCCTCGAAAATCGATGCGGCCCTTCTCAATTGCTCGTCGTAACCGGCGTCGACTCACCGACCAAGACGACTATTCGAGGGTTGCGGAGTCACAGAAGCTGGTGCATGCCGGCACTTGCAAGGAGGTGAGGTTGTTATTGTTGTTGTTTTCATATCATCACATTTCAGTCAGCCTGCCCCATTCCTGGCTGCGTCAGCAACAAGCTGCTGCTAGTGCATATGGACTCGTGCGATACATTTGAATGCGGGTGTAAGTTATGATAGGTTGAGGACGAATCAATCGTTTCGGAAACTAGGAAGTATACATTAGATTTTCTAAACGATAGCGAAAATAGGACTGGAATGAAATTAGAATGGAAACAACTGATTTGTAGATCATGGCTGCGAGGTCGGAAAGGTACTGATGTCGCACCACCGAAAGTGTCAACCGATTCTGAAGGAGTGCAAACTGTGCGGCAAGCAGCCACCCGAGCCATACACTGGGGAGGTGAGTGGAAGCGGAAAACAACAACAACATCAACAATAACATCAACAACAACAACAACAACAACAACAACAACAACAACAACAACAACAACAACAACAACAACAACAACAACAACAACAACAACAACAACAACAACAACGACGATATATAATAAGGACTCCTACCAAACCATATTCATGACTTTCAGGACCTACTCTCTCAAGTGCCAGTTCCCGTAGCTCGCGAGATTTTCAAGCATCTAAAGAAGGACAAGTGAGTCTCTGATTACTCAATTCGTGATTAGCAAAAATAAATTTCACGATTCATAATTGAGCTCCGGGATCTTGAATTCTAGTTTTATGATCGGATAGTAAACGCAGTTGATTATAGCCGATCAATTGTCACGCTGGAGCGCGTGAGTCGCGGTTTCCGCAATTTTTTGCAAGACGAGAAGGAAATGCGTGGCTTGTACGCGAAGCACAGTGCTGACACGCTGATTATCGAACAAGTAAGTCGCGAGGATCAATGGGTAGTGGGAGATCTTCGGCATTGTATCGCTCTCTCTCAATAGCTTCAATTGGAAGATGTGCTTTCCTACACTTTCCCGGAAAATCAAATGAGTTTCGGTGATTCCCTGAATAAAATGATTTCCCGCTGTGTTGGTGGTAGGGGACGGAGGATATAACGGGCGTTGTTGGAGTTGTCCAGGAAACTGCTGTCGAAAAGAAGGAATTATTGCTGTGAAACGCAACTGATTTTCGAGTGCGACCTGTCATATTTCAATCATCTTGATTGCAGGTTGGTAACAAATACGCCAGCTTCCATTTCCCCGTCTATAATGCTCATACGAAGGATTACTTGGCTGGCTTCTTCTACGCCAGATCTGCGGTAATTATTGTGATGTTTTTTTCTGCAACCAACGTGGAGATCATGATTAGTGATGTCAGAATTAAGAATGGCTCTCCTCATTTCACACACTCTCTCGCTTGCCTGATCGGTTAGAGAGTGTGGAAAATGAGAAGAGTCATTCTGAATTCTGACATCCCTATTCACGATAAATATCGAATGTTTAGGTGGGCGCAGAGGCGAAAATTCGCTATGACCATAACAAAAGCGACGAAGCACAGCGAAAAATAGTAAGTCCAATAAAAACTTTTAAATTTTTACTTCAAATTCTAGTCCTTTAAACATCGTTAAATAAAAACTTTTAATTTTATTTAGATGCGCTAAGCTCATTTTATTGTAATGGCCCAATTATCATTAAGAACCACTTCTATCCTCGATGCGGCCCTAAAAAGAAGCCAGTGCGGATCCCTGAAGAGCTGTACGCCGAGCTATCGCTCGCATTGCTCAGATACGATTTTGCGTGTGTGGAACTACGATCGGTATGCTATAATTTTTCAACTTTCAAATTTTCGCCTCATATCGAAAATTTGACTATTTAGTGAGAAAATGGGATTACCGAGTTTGAAAATGGATAGATAGCGTGTACAATGGAGAGACTGCGCTTCGATTTAACGAGCTACATTCCAGATCATCATCGACAACGACTTTCTGTCCTTCTTCTCGGATCGTCTCGACGATATCCGTGCGATACCGCGCCCGATTATCTATCAAAACGTGCAATTCGACGAGGACGAGGAGCTCGACCAAACGGCCATGCAAGAGTGAGCAGTGTTGTTATTATTGCTGTTGTTATAGTTATACCGTGGAACAAGTCGAAAGGAGGCGAAGAAGGAAATCGAAATTTTAAATTGGCGCCTTTTCCATATCTCGCTTCCCGTGGAGCCCTCGATACTTCGTTTTTAGGGTTCGGAGGGGTAAAAAAGACTTTTATCAAACTATCAAGTCGCTAGCTTCAAGGGACACTAGATATTGAAGAGGTGCCAATCCAAAATGCTGATGATCCGTGATGAAACATTAACATTGCAGTTTCCTGGCTGCACTTGACATCAACTATGCCAACCATTTGTGTGTCAATCATCAAAAACGCAAACGGGATTGCCATGGTATGTTTATTTCTACATTTCTAGGTAAAGCAACTTCCCGAGACCGTGCTCGGGGAGGATACTGTTAGGCCAGTATTCCACATTTCATACACAATTCTAACATCCTTTTGTAGCATGGCTCTGTTTTTTTTGTATAGTCATGAAATCATATTTTGCACAAAAAAAGGGATTGTCATTGTTCATTCATTCCTATATTTCTAAAGACGAAGGCCATATTTATGGCGCCCTTTAGAAAAATATTTTCAGGACTCCTGATCAAGACTGCCCAACCATGCAAATGTGTCGTCTTCCCAATGGTAGAACCGCCCAAGCCTCCAACGAAGAGGAGCTTGCTGGATGAACCGTATTATGCTTGCTCGTTCACTTTGAATCAGATCAGTAAGCCAGTGCCTGGCCAGATGTAGGAAAATGCTGAAAATACATAGTCTTTATCTCACTGAGGCTAGAAATGAACTGGACCTAATGTGCTTTCTAGTTGCGTTCTATTCATTGATTGAATATAAGACGTCTTTAATAATCAACTTGATCCCTTTTGTGACCCAGTCTCCTCTAAATTATTCTAACATTATCTGAAAGACTATTATTATTTGTACTAACCGTTCTGATATGTAAAGATTTATTACCATTTTTAAAAGTGATAAATTATTCAGTCCTAACGTATCGTTCGTATGCCTCTGAAGTAACCACAATTTATTTTTGAAGCTGCCTATGCTTCTCGCTTCCCTCCTTTCTCGTCACCCCTTCTCGGAAACAGTTTTTAGTATATTCAACGGGCCCTGATATTGTTGTATAATGGCTTTCTCGTTTCTCAATGTTGACCAAACACGAACGAACAGCCCCGATGATTCATTCGTTTCCATGACAGACCATTCGAAGCGTTCTATGATTCTCGCCTCACTCCTCCCGTCATCCCTTCTCTCGGGTCGTAAACTGCAGTCGAATGAATTTCTGTTAAGATTAAAATCAGATTAAGAACAGTCATTTCACCTTAAAACGCATTCCGCGTAAGAACGTTCAAATCCGAGGGGCAGGTGGCACAGTTGCTTAAAATGGTCGTAGGACGCTCAAACGTTGTGGTTAGAGTCCCTAGGGGTGGGACACACTTCAGGCAAAAAGTTGGACCCAACAGTTGATCTTTGATCTTTGAGATCGACTTTTTTCCCTTTGATTTTAACCCCTCATGTTAT
>LS493455.1:41601-53143 GCA_900490845.1 Pristionchus japonicus
AATGGTATATAACATGAGGGGTTAAAATCAAAGGGAAAAAAGTCGATCTCAAAGATCAAAGATCAACTTTTGGGTCCAACTTTTTGCCTGAAGTGTGTCCCACCCCTAGGGACTCTAACCACAAAGTTTGAGCTTCCTACGATGATTTTGAGCAACTGTGCCACCCCCTCCTACGTTCTTACGCGGAACGCGTTTTAAATCTCGACATGTTTTGATAATGGTTCTGTCGTTTCTCAACCATCGATAATTTCGATGCTTACCTTGTTTCCATGACAGACCAATCGAAGCTGCCTATACTTCTCACTCCTCTCTCGTCATCCCTTCTCTCATGGGTCGTAAACTGCAATCGGAAGACTTTATTAATCAGCCCTTTCACCTCAAGGACCGACATGTTTCAATAATAGTTCAACCGAATCTCAACACAACGCAGCATACTGTTTCGATAAAGTCGATTCTTTTCTTGTTTCCATGACAGACCATTTGAAAATGCATATTCTTCTCGCCTCACTCCGCTCGTCATCCCTTCTCTCGGGTCGTAAACTGCAGTCACTTATCAGAGCCTCTTCTTCTCTCGGACGCGCCCATTTAACGACCTTCCGAGCATTCCCTCTCACCTTCCCGTTATCTATCGTCTGCCTGACCAGATAGATAGTGTGCGATTAGAGGAGAGTCAATCATCGTTGAAGCGTCACTTACGACCGCTAAGGAAAGTTGCAACTCGCATTGATCGAGTGGTGAGAGCTGAGTCACGAATCCTCAGCGGCTCTCATCATAATTGCTTTGTTTTCTTCTGGTTTCAACATCATCATGTAAGACGGTTATGTTTTGGGCGCGATGTTTGGATAAGGTTTCTTGTTGATTGCTAGCTTCAATCATACCAATCTATCGAAGAGCGGGATGCATGCCGCCATTATTCACCACGTTCCGTCATTCTGTCAGCGTTGTTGCTGTTTAGCATGAGCTTCTTTATTCGTTCTCCTTTATTTTATCGCCTACCTCGCTAGAACTTTGCCTGCTTTTAAGGATGCGCGCCGTCCTCGTCCTCGCCGTGCTTGCTGCATCGGCTGCAGCGATGCCGCACGACGTGCAAGTGTGCGTGCAGTTGAAGTCCGCCCTGGTTGGTCATCGAATATCCCCAATTGAGTTGTCCTGAGAAAACATAAGAGACCGTTCGCGTAAGAATCAGTCAAAAAAGTTGATGGATGAACACGGCTAAATCTCTAAAGCGCTTAGCGCTTTCGGAGATTGATTCTCAACAGTCTTCTGCAGATCAAGTTTGCCACCGACATTGGCGCGCCCGCAGACATTGACTACACGCAGGCAGACGATCTCCAGGCTTACGTGAACAGACTCATCCAGGTACTTGTGATTATCCCAGTGTTTCCCCAGCTCCACGACGCTAACTATGTGATGTAAAGCAATGTGATGGAAAGCACGTTCAGTCCCAAGAAAAATAGCACTGAACTTCACAATAACTCTGTGATTATCATAAATTGCAGAACTCGAAGAGCACCAAGGACCTGATCGCGTTGTGCGAGTGAGTCATTCTTAAGAAGGGGGGGGGGCAAGAAAGAGAGTGATAGATTTAAAAAATAGCTTTCAGCTCTCGCCAGACGTTCTACAACACGCTCGGCAAGAACTACGAGGAGTGCATCAACCGGTACACCATCTTCGGACTGGTTCGTATTTTGAAACACACATTACTCCTTCAAGTCAGAGGGAAGTCATGTTTTTTTAAACGCATGGCTTTCATGATGAAGCGAATGTTTAGCCCTATGTGGCTTCTGACATTAGTACGAGATCCACAGCTAACGATTTGGAAAAGTACTTTTTGAAAATCCCTTTTCCAGGGAGACAACACCGTCGGCAACGCGCGTGTGCTCGAGCATCTCTTCCGACAGCTGCAGTTCATGTGCTCGGCCGGATTCGATAGTGAGAATTTCTTCGCACCCTCTTAATGCTAAACCAATTCAACCAATTCAAATGTGTTTCACGAGCAATTCAACAGGGATTTGTCTTCCAGCATTCGATGTCAGCTATAGCTTCATTTCAAAATACCCAATTTTCAGTGATCGCGAAGCACATTTCGCATAATTTTGCAGAAAACAGTTATTCTTAATCATGTGTCATTACATTGAAGACCTGCATTTTCAGTCTGGGCGGCCAACCGCGACTGCATCACCCTGGCTGACCGCACCTCCACTTGCTACCAGTCGTTCGATGGCATCGTTCACCAGAACGATCCGGTTAATCTGTGCGGGTGAGTAAGATAGGGATTTCGTCTAATCACGTAACAAGTGCGCCCAAACGATGAGTCGTTGTTGACTTGACATGAGCAGAAGCAAAACTGTTCCTGTGACATCCGATGCGGGTTAGTAACACCTCAAAATCTGAATTTGAATTCGGCGCCAAGAAACATTGTTAAACTGTGCGGGTGAGTAACACCTCAGAAACTGAATTTGAATTCGGCGCCAATACCAATAGGTATTGTGTGTAGGTGGTATCAGCTTTGAGGGACTTCGAAAATAGATTAGACCACCGCGTCTAACAATAAACCGTTCCAGCACCAACACCCAGGACTACCTCGACTGCATCCACGCGGACTACGAGAAGTACTGCGGAGGCATCCACATGGTCAGTGGATTTAGTTCCGGTTGATTTTCGAAACCTCACCTCTTGATGACTCATTCAAAAAAGGAACTCGGATGATCCTCTGACTGGTCTGACGCATAGAATGGTGAATGAGTGAGTCATTGTAAGCGGTCAGGTTACTGAATCATTATTCCATGAAAAAGGTGAAACAATAGGTGAAACAATTTCAAAATATCGTTCCAGGCCGGTTGGTTCGGTTGCGAGCGCGAGCGCGTCGGATGGTCCAAGGACTGTGTCACGCTCACTTGCGGAAATGATCATGATGACTAGATTGGACGTGTTTTCGAAGCACTCGTTTTCTTTCCTTTTTCTCTTATGTTTACCCGTTAACAGATTAATCGCCCCGATCGTAACCGATCAGTTTCGATCCCTTACCCCCTAATAAAGATGTTCCGTTGTTCAGTTCGAGCGAAACATCACAGTACATAGAGAAGGGATCGAAAACGGGCTCATAATTTCTCACTGGATTCTCCATTTCAAGCATTCCTCATGGATCAGAGAATCGAGGGACTGTGTTAAACGAGATACGGGTTCAGAACGTTTCATGGGATTATCTGCAATGGGCGCCCTGATCTCTTGAATACGTGAAAAACCTGCAAATGAGATGATCGCTAGGTTCCGAATGATGAGTGATTGTGTGGGATGATCCGGTAATCCGCATGAACCGTTTCCGCTTAGTGGTTACAAAAACGAGCGATTCAGCGTGAAAATCGGTCAGTGATGATTCGAACGTGGCTGGTAGTTGGTCTTCTTGCAACTGGTAAGTTTCTCAATTATTATACTTTGTTCATTCAATGAACTAATTATTAATGTCTTTTAGTAGCCAGTGCAGCTTGTCCTAATGGAATTCCTGACACCGAGGTGATTTTACCCATTTAACTATTGGTTTTTATTACTTATATCCAGGTCAAAGCCATCCTCAAGAGCCACAACACGCTCCGATCCAACCTCTCGAAGGGAAAATTTGTCGCGAAAGGACAAAAAATGAAGGCGTCAAGGAAGAAGATTCCTCTTCTGGTGAGAGAACCTTTTCGAACGTACAATATATACGTTAAAAATCGATACAATTGATAATCGATTGCTAAAAAATTATATTCACAGCAATGGGACTGTGCACTCGAGAAATCGGCTCAAACAGTTGCCAACACGTGCACTAACAGTCACTCCGCCGGAGCGCTCGTGTTAGTCTTTCCATTCTGATTCGCTTTTCTGATCAAACTTTGATCTTTGCATGGTTTAATTTGGATTATATACCTAATTAAGCTATGTTTCAGTGGCGTCTATGGCGAAAATTTGTACTCTACGTCTGGTTCAGACATTGTGAGTGTATTAAGCTTGCAATTTTTATTATTCAAAAAATCTCGGATTATCTTTCGATTGTTCCTAGCAGTGATTGAAAATTATATAAATTGACCACAGCTCTCAGAGAGATGTGAACGAGGATGTAGGAAACCAACTTCAGATCAAGATGGCTGGACTGGGCAAAACGGCATGTAGCGCATGGAAAAGCGAGTTCCAGGTATAGCAGTCGTCTTCTCGTCTCAGTAATCCTTTTGGAAGATTAATGTAACAATTTGAATCCTGCTTGAAAATATGAAAATAATGGTCGCAAATTCCAGGAATTCGGTTGGCCGTCGATCCGATTCACGATTCCCATGACCTACAAGGAACAGCAACTCTCGCATGCTACTCAGGTATGTTTTTCGGGATTGCGCAATTCAATGTATGGTAGGCATGACCGCAAGCTCATCATTATGGGCTCAATATGAGTAGCATACTCTAGAGTAGACTTTGAAAGTCAACTAGTTCACAATTAAACGACTAGTTGTTTACCAGCTATGCGACTAGTCATTCGTTGTTTATTCGTTGAGTTGAGCGGCTTACGCAACTAGTTGCTTTACAGAATGAGATCCATAAATGATTTGTCTTTCAAACTGGCTATTACATATTTCGCTCAACAAAACAACAGAAAATAATTTGTAATCTTTCTTAGTTTCAACTACTTCACGCTACTTACTACTTGTATAGTGCTTGCACGCATAATCCAGGCCAACGGGGACGTGATACTCCCGGTAGATCAAACTAAAGGTGGATCGTCTCGCTTTTTCGGCACTGAACTACTGTCCGTGGAGACAGACATCGTGAGAAATAATGAGACGATCTGTCTCCTCACCTCATCTCACCGGATTTCCATAAAAATATAGCGATTTTTCTTATTTTCCGGATAGTCTCTAGAGTCTAGAGAAAATCGCTATATTTTTATGGAAATCCGGTGAGAGACTCTAGAGACTATCCGGAAAATAAGAAAAATCGCTTGACTTGCCAAAATTTCAGATGGTCTGGCACAACACGACCAAGATCGGGTGTGGGATCGGGTTCTGTAATGGCAAGAAGTTTGCCACGGTCGCCTGTCACTACACTGAAGCGTGAGGGCTTGAAAGATCAAAGATCATAGATTGAAAGATAATTTATTTAAATAATTTTGTTTGTTTCAGAGGCAACTACGTGGGCGTCCCGATCTACTACCCCAAAGGAACGTTTTGAATAATTAGCCTCGTTTCCAACTCATGTCCCTACCTCACAATCGTTGATCGATTCCTTGCTCAGGGTAGAATATCGTTGATCGATACTCGGTATAAAGAAAAATCGAGTGCGATATTGTCAATTTTGCATGTATAATAACTAATTTATCGCACTAAAAATAAATACTGATTATGAAATACAAAAAACCATACAATAAAAACAATTTCGAAAAGTGATAAAGCACTACGGATATGAAAATGCTTATTTTTAACGAAAAATATACGATGGAAAACGAAAAAAAATAGTATGGAGATCAAGATGAAAAGATCTGGATTATAGGAAATATGAGTATGTGATCCACAACGAATCTAAAATGTGAAAACTACACTAAAGAAGCGAGTAAGACTTGTAATTAGAGTGCAGAAAGCAAGAGTTGACTCTCCTCATTATACACACTCTCTCGTCGCTCTGACCAGGGTTGGTGAAATCGAGCCTGCCCGTCACTCGAGGCCTCGACTAGGAAAACCCCTGTTTTGGCTCGACTCGGACAGGGAGCCCGATCGGGCGGCTCGACTGTGAGAGAGAAGCCTCGAGCCTGGACTCAAGCCTCGAGGCCTCGACAGGCTCGACTCAGGCTCGAGCCATCTCGCTCACAGTCGAGCCTGAGTCGAGCCTGGGAAGAGGGTGAGAGAGGCGAGGGAGGAGAGACGGCAGAGAAAGGGAAGAGGTCAGAGAAACGAGAGAGTATGGTGTGCGAGGAGAGTCTTTTCCCTCTCTCTCCGATTTGCATGGAGCTGCTCGAGTCAGAGTCGAGCCTGAGTCGAGCCTGGCAGGCTCGAGTCCAGGCTCGAGGCTTCTCTCTCACAGCCGAGCCGCCCGATCGGGCTTTCTCAATTCTCGGGCGGCTCGACTGTTTAGGCTCGAGTCGAGTTTGAGAGTCGAGGCCTCGACAGGCTCGACTCGAATTCACCAACCCTAGCTCTGACCGGGGAGAGAGTGTGTGAAATAAGGAGAGACTCTCTTGCTTTCCGAACTCTACTTGTAATCGCAATGGAATAGTATAAAAGCAAAGTTGCATGAATGGTAAACGCAGCTAACACAAGAAAAGGTTTTTCATTAAAAAATCAAAACAAATAGTTCAAAAGTGAAGGGTGAAGATATGGAGGAGAGTTAGTTCGGTACAACATTAGTGAATTCCATCTTGATTGTCTGGGCAGCATTTTCGCCGGCACTGTGCTTGAGGAAGAACTTGTAGAACTCGCGGAAGTCGAGACGAATCTGCAACACTAACTTTTCGAAACGGGAGGGGGAGGGAATGAACACCAAGGAGACCCTAGCAACTTCACCCTTACCGATCTGACAGAGATTGACGCGAATTCGTACTTCTGCAGTGCATGAGCGAGTGCGTCGTAGAGTCCTTGAAGAAGTGGTTTCGGAAATTGTTATCATTTCAAATCCTCTCTCCGGTCGGAGAGGCGTGAGAGTGACGAGAGTCATGTTCTTCCAAACAATCACTACCTCGACGAAGCATAACCGGCTCCACAGTGTCGCCGGCGTGGTTGAGGAAGCCGTACTTCGAGGACTGAAAGTTCAGTTAACTCACTATGACCAACATTTCGAAAAGATGATACCATAGATTTCAATACAGAAAAAAACGCACCACATACGCTACCGCCTCTCTAGTCTTGCTTGCGCTGTGGCAGATCCTCTCCTGCTCTCCCTCCTTAGAAAAAAGAATTACAATCATGATATTAGTGATTATCACTGCATTCGTTGTTCTAAGGGTCAGTAGGAACATTAGAAAGATGTAAACAACCATTTTGAAAAATAATCAATCACCTCGTTGATTATGTGCATGAAACCTCCAGAATGGGGCGAGTTGCTGCAGAAGAAGAATCCGACCGATCCATCCTTGAGCTGCAAGTAATCAAATCTTGCCGTAGTTGGAGAACTCCGGTTCAGTTTCGGTCAGTAAAATCAAAATCGTGAAAAGTTTTAGATTTTTGATAGTGTTGCCCCAGATTAATAGACAGTCCGAGCCGTCCTTGAGCTGCGAAAGGGAGTAATTATGCGATGCTCGGGAGAGAAAAGCTCGAAGTATCAGTATAGTCGATCTGTCCGGACAATAGGAAGCAAATTAACAGTGGTTCAGTGATTCCCTAAATGAAATGACAATAGAGGATGGATGATATTTGGAAATGCCCGCAAAGGTGCAGTGGAATTCATCCTTCTCACCTGTTCGACGATTAGCTTCTCGTACTGAACCTTCACGAAGAGTTCCTTGATCTCTCCGGAATGATTGAAGAAGGAGTAAACACGCTTGTTCACTTGCGCCAGGGCGTTGAGGGACTTGCTGGAACAGCGTACGTGAAACCAAAAACCGAATCTAAGCGATTACGAAACAGATGAGACGAATCAGATGACTTTCACGGCACACTGAAAAGGCACCAATGAGAGCTAAAATGATGAACGGTGTAGACGAAAGTGAAAACAATGAATGATTCTCACTTGTCCTTCTCAAGATGACGAGCGATGTTGCGAAGAACGACCACGTTGAGTTCCGCGAAGTGGTCCTCAAAACAAATAGTTATATCAGTGCGTTCGCGTAAGAATCACCACTTTCAGAGAAAATCCGTACAGCGAAATTAAATACCCCGGGTTTTCGACTGATTATGGTCGGCCTAGACCCCCTACATTGATTATCGTGAAAATTATGGTCATGCGATCTTAATTTGCATAGATAATGAGGCTCAAAGTTGTGCATGTTTTTCATTTTTTTCCCAGTGTAAAGGACGTGAATCTTAACCAAATCGGTTGAAAACTCAAACGTAAGGTCATTTTTATGCCCTGAATGCAATGGTGATAGTCGTGCTTCTGAATTATCACATTATGCATGTTCATGAAAACTTCAAGCTCAGTTTTCTGGAAAACGAAGCGATATTGGTTTCCAGTTTTTTGATATGTTGTAGCGCAGACTTAGAGCTATGCAGAGAGCACAAGATGATCATATATCGAGGGTGTCTTCGACCTTAAATCCTCAAGGAACTAAGGCTCTCTCCTCGAAAATACACACTTATTTCTCCACATTGCTCTCTCATTCCACTCCATTCGCCGCGCCTGCGCGGTCAAATGAGGAGAGAAAATCATTCCGGACCGCACGGGGGGAGTGGAATGAGAGAGCAATGTGGAGAAATAAGTGTGTATTTTCGAGGAGAGAGCCTTAGTTCCTTGAGGATTTAAGGTCGAAGACACCCTCGATATATGATCATCTTGTGCTCTCTGCATAGCTCTAAGTCTGCGCTACAACATATCAAAAAACTGGAAACCAATATCGCTTCGTTTTCCAGAAAACTGAGTTCGAAGTTTTCATGAACATGCATAATGTGATAATTCAGAAGCACGACTATCACCATTGCATTCAGGGCATAAAAATGACCTTACGTTTGAGTTTTCAACCGATTTGGTTAAGATTCACGTCCTTTACACTGGGAAAACTGAAAAACATGCACAACTTTGAGCCTCATTATCTATGCAAATTAAGATCGCATGACCATAATTTTCACGATAATCAATGTAGGGGGTCTAGGCCGACCATAATCAGTCGTGAAACCGGGGTGTTTTATTTCGCTGTACGGAGTGGTGGCGGATCTTACGCGAACGCACTGATATGATTGTAAAACTAAATAAGTGAATCGCGTTAACTTTTGATAACTTCCTGTTCAAATCCAAACAGAGAACAACAATCGAGAGCTCTTTTGGTGAATTCATTGGTACAAACCTAGTGATTCCATGATGTGTCTGTACCTTTTTCGCCTTCTTGAAGCTTTCCTATACTAAGCCGTAGTCGATGGTCACTCGCTAGAGTGCTCCATAAGTCGGTGACAAACGAGCCGGCGCCAAGAAGAATAAGAAGCTCACCTTGCGTGCTTTCTTGAAGCAGAACGAGCAGTCTCTGCCCTGCAGTTGGCAGGCGTTGTAGTGGAACACCAGTGCGACCGTCATGCGGCAGAGATTGTCTGGAAGCAGCTTTTCAAATCTACGTCCTTTTTTGTTTCGTTTTACCCATTTTCGATAGATTTTATAGCAAAATAACGAAAAAGATACGATTACATTGGCACTCTCTGTTCCGGCAGTGTCTCAGGTGCTCCTGCAGCACCTTCATCTCTCTGCATGCTTTCGAGGGACAGTGGACCTGAAATGGGTCAACGTAAAACAAAAGAAACAACAACAACAACAACAACAACAACTGTTTACTAACCAGTTTGCAGTTCTTCGAGTGCTCGAACTGCGCTAGAAAGGTTCTTCGGTCAATGAGAGTGAGGTGATGCGCGATCAGAGCCTTCATGCGATGGCTGATTGCGCGAGGCTGCAATTGACTCTTGTAATCTGATGGTCTCCATTGGATAAGATATGATCAGTAAGGAGGCCGAAAGTGCGGTGTCGCGATGACTTAATCAAAAACTATGGAGATCCTATTGAAAAGAAGAGCTGACTTGCTCGACAGGCTTTAGCCTTGTTGATCGATATGATTATGAATTGATCGCAGTTCAATCGATTGCCTTGCAATGACGCAAGACTATTATTTCTGAATTTGTTCCCAACCCTTCCCATCTCTACATCATCATTCCTCTGCATCTCTTGTTGCATGCGCTGCCTGAGGGCGAGGAACTGAATGAACAAACTTATGATTGACCAGGTATATGAATCGTTTTGCGCTGACGCTACTTTTTTCTTTCGTGTCCTCACCTGACCCGTAGCATTCTCATCACGCATGCGCTTCACGTGTCTCGGTGAAGGTGAAGAAGAAATAGAGCCCTGGAGTTCATTTATCCGATCATTAGTTCATTTGTTTGATAGTACGGTGAATTGTGCGCTGAAACAAGCACCTGAGATGAAGCGGGACGCTTGAATGCTCGGGCGCAGTTACCGATATTGTTCATCAGCGCAACCCTCTGCTGTTGTCCCTGAAATTTTATAGGTACAAATATTGATCTGATTCTATCGCATACAACAACAATGCTCCTCACATTAGCCACTGAGGAAACAAAGTCATTTAGCATATGATGCAGAAATAGTAGCGACAAACCTGCAGCTCCGCCATTCTTCTCTGCCCGGGAGTAGCGATGACGCGGAGATCACGTCGGGGAACGTCCTCGTTCTCCTTCTCGACCTCCATCGTTCGTGGTGCCTGAATAAATCAACGAATAGTTTCTTCATATCGTCCTACATCACCATGCGTCAGGGATTTAATCAAGTTATTCTTGCCCGTGAAGGATTGAGAGAGGAGATTCAAACCAGGACTGAGCAAACATTTCACGGTCTCTCATTGCGCAATGTTCTCTCGCCGGTCAGATAGAGCGAGAGAGCATGTGAAAAAGAGACCGTAAAATTGTTGCACAGGTCTGACTCACCTTTCCCGGATGCACCCGCAACAGCTGTCGGTGCTTCTTGCAGATCGGGCAGTTCGGATGGTTAAGATGACGGTTGGAATCATGCTGGAGAAGAATCTTGGCGAGGGAACAGTCCAGGTCTGGAATGGGGAACACGGATTGCTTTTGGTAAATGATTTTCGTAATTATGTGTCTAAATATTGGAATTCAATGTTGTGCACTCACACGTGCAGCCCTGATCGTTACACCCGTTGACGTGTGTCAGTAGAAACTTGGCGGCGCCGCAGTCTTGAACGTCGCAGAGGCTCTGTCAATTCTCGTATCTTGTTCAAATATTTTCTAGCTCCAACTACTAACGAGTGAAACTCAAAGGTGCGAGTAGGAAGCAGTTCTGACCTTTTCACAGCTTCTGGCGTGTTTGATCTTGTTCAGCTTCACAAAGGACGGATCAGTAATGACCGAGTGGTCGATCTTGTTCCCGTTGAAGTCACTCATGCCTGAAATGGTAATGGTAAATAATCGGGTCACGAGCCACCGCTCAACTCGAGTTTGGGCGAAGAAGTCTCGATCTGTGACTTGCTCATGACCTTGACCTCGGAACACTGGGGCCTTGACCTGGCCAACCCTGACCCGACCTTGACCTAACGCCATCAGTTTTCACAGTACTTTTTCTCGAGACTCTCGACAATTGAAGCTATCGAGAGTCTCGAGAATCTGCACAACGGAGCGTTCGACGAACAGATTCGAAGAGGAATCTAAGCGGACAATTCTTTGCACTAATACAGTACCGCAGAGTCTCCTCCCTAACGCAAGTGGCGCGGTGAGTCGGGGTGAGTCACATCAGGTCACCCCGACTTTGAGGAGGCTTTTCACCCCTTCAAAGTGTGTATTTTCTTGGCTATTTTTGGCTACGACCTAATCTGGCCAAGCTCTATCGATTGGTGTAATCAGAACTTTGAATATCCTATCTGATCCTT
>LS493455.1:54298-80949 GCA_900490845.1 Pristionchus japonicus
TCAAGGATCAGATAGGATATTCAAAGTTCTGATTACACCAATCGATAGAGCTTGGCAAGATTAGGTCGTAGCCAAAAATAGCCAAGAAAATACACACTTTGAAGGGGTGAAAAGCCTCCTCAAAGTCGGGGTGACCTGATGTGACTCACCCCGACTCACCGCGCCACTTGCGTTAGGGAGGAGACTCTGCGGTACTGTAATTCGAGAGTCTCGACTCTCGAGTTGATTCTCGACAGCTCATTGAGACTAGAGCTCAGAAAGCAATAAAACTCAGAGGAAAAATCAGGCCAGCTCTGGAAAAAGTGCGGTGTCGATGCTCTCGAGGCTCGAAATATTAGTCTCGAAGACTACGTTTGTCGAATACATGAACGCAGTTTCAGAGTTAAGTCGCGACAAGTTATTGTGCCCCCACTTTGAGGCAGCAATCGACACGGAAGTCAAATCTGAAAATGCTTCCCCGTTCTCTTCCCCGCCTCCTCATTGTAATGTCTGCGAATCGCCCCTCCTAGCCCGGAATGGATGAATTATTGATACGCTATCTGACAGAGAGAGAGAGAGAGAAAGAGAATTCAAAAAGCAAGGAACTCACTGTTGTGCTGCATATCTTTTCTCAACGAAGGAGCAGCAGAAGCGACGAGACGTCAGGGCAGAGCTTGCAGCTGAGCGGGGGCTGCTGCTGCTAAGACCTGAGTACGTTACCTGAAAGCTGCCGGATCATGGAAGGGGAAAAAAAACATGATCAAGGCTCGATTGAAAAAGCAACAAAAGTGGACGGACGACTACTACTTGGAACGAGAAACTCGCACATGATTACAGTGTATCAGAAATCAATAAGTGAAGGCCTCTATTCCTTTTTAGGAAGAAAAGGTTGGCGACTTGTTTTTGTTACGGAAATGAACCGCCCTGGGCCTTTTCTGTTCCGCTGATGGATAGAAGATAAAGGTAAGATGGTATTCTCACTAAAGTACAGGAAATGCACCCTAAGTGCATGCCAAAAGAAGAAACATGGCAAACAATATTGTACGGGAACGGAAGGCAAGGCAGTGGACTAAACGCTCTCGCGCACTAAGAGTGAATGGTATCGATCAAGCAGCGCGTCATTTCTTGCAGCTGCCTATTTAGGGGACCATCCATGTCCCTTCCTTAGCCCCCTTTTAACTGCCCCTGACCAGAGAAGAGACTCAAGAGAGAGAGGGAGGGACAGGAAATGAACAGACGAGCGCTTCTATCTGACTGTCCAAGACAGATCCATATGATTGCGGATCATCACACTAACATTGACGGATGCAGAGGCGAAGGGGGGGAGGGAGGAGTGAGGACTGTACAATGAGACATTGTACAATGTACACGTCTCAATGAATTATGGCCGAGCATAAACCCATGTCAGAAAATTTTAGAAGCGATTGAGGAGCGACATGAGTGAGAGGTGAAATTATGGCGAAACATCATTACCCTGTCGAAGTAGGAGACTTCGATGGACAACAATTCATCAAACTTCTACGAAAGTTACTAAAGTAGTTGAATTTGAACAAGGATCAATGAAAAATTCCACTAGAAGCACCCGCTCACAAGATGATTCAATACTCTCTCCATTTCACACACTCCGTAGATAGAGATAGAGAGAGAGTGGGCAGAACGGAGAGAGTCAGGACGCGGTAAAGAGGAGAAGAAAGAGCGGATTAGACAAAGGGATAAGCTAGTTGTAAATCGATTACTTCTTATTGACCACAGGGTAGGGGAAAGAAGAAGGACCTCGTTTATGGTCATGCAGGACGAGCATTTCCAGTTCTCAGAAAGAGCGTGCCGATAGGGAACTCAGGATCGACATGGACTTCTCTACGAGGAAAGAGCACAGAATTCGTTCGAGTTTACAAAGATGCTGAGAACTACTAATCGACTTGTGAAAATGAGCGGAAAACTAATGTAGTTTCAATTAGGTAGTTTCAGTCCCTATTCCCTGTCGATCTGTCAGCTTGCGAGAAGACTTGGAGAGTTTGGGCACAATGAGCTATAAATGTCTTAACTTCCTTGCTCCTGCTCCCCCTTCAAACTGTCACTCACCCGTCAAACCGAGCTATGAAACGGCCACTTCCCCTCTCCACTTCGTTGATGATATTTACTACACGAACAGGAAGTGAATGAGGGAATGCATCTGTTCAGAGGAGAAGAGGGAGAGGATGGATTGAGGAGAGATGGTGCAATAAATTGACAGGCGTCAACTCAACAGATGACCAGATGGTGATAAGTGGTAAATCAGTGATCCGAGGCTATCAGAGACGATGAATGAAGAGAAATGATGTTTTAACGAAATGGAACACGTGCAATAAGAAACATCGACGGAAAGGGAATCCAATCAAAGAAAAAAATGTCTCTTGATCAATGCCACTTATTCAAAGTTCGAAAAGCTTATCACTCTTTGGTTTCCAATCCTAGTAGGGTTGCCGATTCGAATTCGAATTCGAAGACTTCGAACCCTCTCCCTCCCTCGCTCTCTCCCTTTCGAGAGTCTCGAAAGGGAGAGGGAGGGATATGCAAAGTGATCGATGTCCTCGAACCAATTCGAAGTCCTCGCCATCGAATTCGATGGTTCGATGGTTCGATGTTTTCCTTTCTCTGACCTCCCTCGCCATTCCGAACGCTCTCTTGCCTTTCCATTACCTACCTCGCCTTTCCCTAAGGGAGGAATATTGTAATCAGGGAAGAGCGAGGTAGATCAGGGAAAGGCGAGGGAGGTCAGTGAAAGGAAACCATCGAACCATCGAATTCGATGGTGAGGACTTCGAATTGATTCGAGGACATCGATCACTTTGCATATCCGTCCCTCTCCCTTTCGAGACTCTCGAGAGGGAGGGAGCGAGGGAGGAAGAGGGTTCGAAGTCTTCGAATTCGAACTTGCAACCCTAAATCCTACATGTTTTTTTGTTGTTGTTTTCCTCTTCAAGGCGCCTTCTTTGGCTGAACTCTTTTGATGGGGACAACCTTCCATTCAAATGCTACTTGCCTTATCTCTTTTCCATCAGCGGAACAGAGAAAGGCCCTCGGGTGATTCATTTCCGTAACAAAAAACACTCTGCTGACCTTTTCAGTCTCGCAAAGGGAAGGATAGACCCCTCCCTAAATGATTCTGACTCACTTTGAGAATCGAACCGTCAATGTCCCTTCTCTCTTATCCAATAGCCCGTTGTTTCGATTATTACTTCCGTCACTATATCTCTCGTGTTTTCTCAGTTATGTTTTTTTTCTGGGTGTTGAAGAGTCTCGAAAATACTTTTTCTAGGAATGACCGACGCGAACCACAACCAATTGGACCACTCAGTGATCACCGATCCGGCCTTCAGGAAACTGAACAAGATCAAGCATGCGAGAGGATGTGAGAAGGTGAGAGATTCTAGAATGCACTATTTCACAATAATAACTGGTTACTACGACCGTAGTTTTTTCACCACATCTGACAAGAACACAAAATGAGGAAGGAGAGAAGGTTTAATCGAGTATTTATAGAGCCACTGCGATACTGCAGGCTGCGGAGCGACACAATTCCTCCTGAAACACATCAATGAGTGCACCGACCTGGACTGCAAGTGTGAGTGATTCGAGGAATTGCATTTCCTGTCTCTCCCTCTGGTCTCTCACTACCTGTCTCTATTTCTTTTTTTTCTGTAACCTGGTTTTGCTTCGATTCTAGCCTGACCTAGACCTGAATCGTGCGGCTCCTGCTGTCAGTAATGGGCGCCATTTTCGCAGCATACTCTTGTTGATTAGTCTTGCTAATTACATAGTTCTACCGAAATTTGACTTTTCGTGTTGCAGACCAAGACTGCGTCCTCGGCAAGATCCTGCTCGACCATGACGCTAATCGTCATGTCAATCTTCCCGGTTGTCCCATCTGCAAGAAGCACCGCGCACTGCTGCGGGTGCATCCGGGCAAGGTGAGTTGGATTGCAATCAAATGTCTGCCTTCGGTATCTTCGTATGCTCTTGGCATTTCCATTATCATCTCACACAACTGTTTCTCTACACTGAAGAAGTGTTTTTTTTTCGACTTTTTGGGCGGAAAAGGTGAGTTGGACTTTTGTATTCTCTTGGCATTTCAATTATCTCCTAACAATATTGAGTATTCAGTGGTTAAAGAACGTATCAAAAATAACCGTTTCTCTTTTTTGGGCGTGACTTTGAGTTTGCCCAATTCAGGCACCGCGAACGATGGAGGTCGACAAGGCAGACGAGGACATTCCTCGTCGCGACCTGCGCATTATTGCTACTCCAGTGCAGAGAGCAAAGGCGGAGCAGCAGGTTCGAATTTATTCTCAAGTTTACCAAGTGAAGGACGAAGTGAATGTAAAAGATTGGTCAAAGAAAGATCGGTGAATAGTTTTTTCTAGGGTGCTCATCAGCGAGCCGCGCTGATGAACATCAGCAACTGCGCGAGAGCATTCAAGCGCCCTGCCGCGTCTCAGGTACACTTTTTTTAAGCCTTTGTTTCACTTCTCTTGAAAATCTTGAAAAAATAGAAGCAATGAATTGCTTTCAGACCTCTTCCTCCCCTTCACAGTGCACTATGAAGAATGGCAAGCGCCTGCGCGATGAGGAGAATAACATGCGGAAGAGTGAAAAGAAAGTTCAGACGGAGGTGCGTACTAAAGTTCGACAAACGGGTCGCCGTCTCTTCATTTTCCATGCTCTCTCACCGGGGGCGAATGAAATGAAGAGACTGCAACTCGTTTATCGAACTCTAGTGCGTTCGAATTTCATTCAAGAAAGCTTCTCTGATTGCGTCTAACAAATAGAAAAAATGTTCTCGACAGGCCCGCGACATTCATCTGTGCTTCACTATCGACGAGAGAAGAGCCTTCCTCGATCAGTACAAGCACACGAGCACGTGTGGCGATGTGAGTGAAACGGACAAAAAAGTAACCTGAATGAGCTCATTCGAACCAGTCACAGCAAACGTGAAAAGAAATGAGAAAAAATGAAATGATAGAAGAAAAGACGACAGGAAAGCTTTCCTGGAGCAGTACAAGCACACGAGCACGTGTGGCGATGTGAGTGGTGTCATTTTATCGTCTCTCCTCAGTGGTTGAGGGCAGGCCAACAAAAAGATACACTTTCAAATGTTCAAACTGTTATCTAGATGGTTGACCCTGCATGAAACAGTGCAAGCACACGAGCACCTGTGGCGATGTGAGCCGATTCGGTGTTGTTCTTGTTGTCTATTTAGTTAGAAGTTTCCAGTTAAGCTGAACTGGGAAAAGTTTCAACTTGAATTGAGATCAAAGTCAGATCATGTCCGGAGAATTGTAATGTGGATAAGTTTCAGATCGATTGTCCTTCTCCTCAATGCGCTGAACAGAAGAGGCTGTTCCAGCACACAGGACGCTGCAGGGACAGAGAGTGTGGTTGTGAGTTTTGAATTTCGGCTGCCGCTCTACTCAGTTTTGGGACATGAACTATGATTCTCACTGTTCTCTCTGAAACCATCTTATTGTTTTTTTCATCTTGACTCGAGTATTCATGGTGGATTTTGAGTAAGCACTTTCAGACAACCCCTGCCGCATGTCCATCGCTCTGCTGCTCCACTACAGAACCTGCCAGCCTCAGGACGAGGATTGCGTATTCTGCTTCAAGAAAGCGCCATACAACGGAAAGGTTAATGATTGTTCCAACACTGACTTTGCTTATGCTGATGATGATAAATTTCATTTAAATTTCATACAGATGATGATAAATTCCATAATACAGGACTACTTTGCGGACCTCAAAGTGGACGTTCTTCGCAATATCGCTCGTCACCTGCAAAAAGACGAGTACGCTTTATTTTTTTCACTTTCACAAGGGACATCCACTACTTTTGAACGCGATATCTTGTAGTTCAACACTCTTTGAAACTCATTTCAAATCGCGATACTCGAAACTTGCAGCAAGTCCCTCAACGCCCTGGCGCAAGTGAACAAGCGCGTCTGTTCCTTCTTCAATCTCGCCGGAGAGATCAAAGGATTATTTGAGAAGGTCGAGCACGAGGTTCTGCATATTGAACAAGTAAGAATACGCCCATCCAAATTATTGGCTTTTTTTGCTACATGGTGAATAGTTTTTTTTAATCTTCAACATCAATCATTCTAATTTCTCGTTTACACAGCTACAAGATGGAGGCGTATGCTTCTGCTTCGGGAGCAATTCACCCACTTCCGGGCGCTACTTTCACGTAATCACCAAGTCTGGTGACCAAGAGCGGGTTTGCTGCTGCGCGGAAAAGAAACAAGCAGCTTTTTCGTATTTGGTGAGTTTTGCAGTGTAGAAGTTCTCAACATTTTGTACTACGAGCTGAGGAAGTCCATTCTCATTCGCGAAATACAATTTATTAGTTGCAGGTACGCAAATATGGAGTTTTCCCGCATGCCAGCGGCGTTAATGCTGTCCAACCAGCTCCATTCCCTTCTGGTTTCTTCGATGCCCTAGCGGTTGCGTTACAGAAATACGACTTCGGCTATCTCTGCATACGATCGGTAAGAATTTTGAAAGGATTCACTAGAAATAAATAGTCGATTATAGCCCTATAAAACAAAAAAACTGTCTCGTCTTTTGACTTGCTAGCGTCAAAATAATTTCAGATCCGTCTCAACTTCAGCGAGTTCTTCAGCTTCTTTCTCAATCAGAGAAAAAACGGAAACACCTTTCACTTTGATAAAATGAAGGTGCAATTGATCAATGTCGACTTGGTTCAATCGTGAACGACATGTCACGATTTTTCCGCAACCGATCTCTCTCCATTATATCATGCCATTCAATTTACATACATCATTCTGTAATTTCCATCCTTCGATAAATGTGTGATCTAAATGCCAGTGTTGATTCATTCGCGTCCGAAAACCATGTTATTACTCAGCTTCCTTTCCTCTTTCTCCATTCCTCATCGATTCCTTCCATTTTTTGTCACCACTTTTGCGTAGCAGTGGGTGGCAACATGTCTCACGGCTGCAGTGCACTAATGGACAAATCGCTCACCATATGAGGCCGGTCGCGTAAGAATCAATCAAGCTTGTGTAAACGCTGGAACAGTGAAATTTCGAAAACATGCAAAAAGAGGTTTTCGAGGGTTGTCATCATCATGGACAACTTCATTTTGCACCAACTCGATCGGTGCAGCCGTGCAGCAACCATGCTGCAACCATGCTTTAAAACATATTTTCCTCATAACTTTTGTTCTAGCTGACCGATTGGTCTGAAAATTTAACAGCATAATATTGAAACATGAGCAATCCAACCATGGATTTCATTTTTGATATAAAAATGTGCATATGCAAATTCAAAATTCGATTTCGAATACCAGGCGGAAGTGGAAGCTGATTTCAGCAGCGTTCGATGCGCCTTGCTCTAGCGATCATTTTTATGTCCTAGGTTGTGGGTTAAAAAATAGTAATTTTTGAGATAATTGAGGATTTGTATTCATAATTCATTCACTTACCGCTCACTGCGCGCTTCGAATGAGAAATGAAGATATGTTTCATTCGGTGCTGCGTCATTTCGGCGTACCATTGAAATATAAAACAATGAAACATACGAATTGATAAATACAAAACCTCAATTATCTCGAAAATTACTATTTTTTAACTCACAACCTAGGACATAAAAATTATCCCTAGAGCAAGGCGCATCGAACGCTACTGAAATCAGCTTCCACTTCCGCCTGGTATTCGAAATCGAATTTTGAAATTGCATATGCAAACTTTTATATCAAAAATGAAATCCATGGTTGGATTACTCTTGTTTCAATTTTATGCTGTTAAATTTTCAGACTAATCGGTCAACTAGAACAAAAGTTATGAGGAAAATATGTGTTAAAGCATGGTTGCAGCATGGTTGCTGCACGGCTGCACCGATCGAGTTGGTGCAAAATGAAGTTGTCCACGATGATGACCACCCTCGAGAACCTCTTTTTGCATGTCTTCGAAATTTCACTGTTCCAGGTCATTATTGATTCTTAGGCAACCGGCCTCATATTAGCAGCTCCAGTTCTGTTCAGTGCTCCAAAGGTGAGGTTTGTGAAGGCTCTGTGAAAGGTTTAGCACAGATAATTAATAATTTCATTAATGCGCAATTCATGAATAATCAGAATGTAGGTGGAAATGTTACCTTTGAGGACTACTTTGCGGATATAAACTCAGAGGTTCTACGAAAGATCACCAGAGAGCTCGCTAAAGACAAGTCAGACATAATATACATTTCATATTTGTTGACGCGAACAGTTCAGCAAGTCGCTCAATGCCCTTTCGCTCGTTAACAAACGCGTCCACTATTTCTTCCAATATTCCGGAGAGATCGAGGGACTCTTCGAGAAGAAGGAATACATGAACCTGTGTATTGGGCCGGTTAGTATCTTCCGGAAACATCGAAAGTCAATGCAATTTCCAGCTCGCAAATAATGTAATCTATCACTTCTGCATGAGTTCCCGACACGCTGACGGGTTCATCGGGATCGTTTCGGCAAGTGGACAAGTGGAACAGTTCGGCTATAGCATTGGGGATCTCGAAGATGTTGAAGAGTACCTTGTAAGTGATATTTTCGAATTCGAGTCTCTCATTAGGGTTCAGTTGTTAACTAAATGAGTTTCAGCACTCAAAGTACGGATGCGGTTCAATTGACGGACTTGGATGGTGCAATGAGCATCTGAGGTGTGCAGTTTTTTCTCCACTCTCTCATTTTTACACGCTCTCTCGATTTTTCTGACAGGCGAGATGCTCTGGTTTATTCCAACCTCTGGTTGGCATACCCACAAGCCAGTGGTTGGAAGACACTAAATGGATCTGCTAATTGAGAGTTCGAGAAAGTACTATGCATTATAAATAAGCAACTCAGGATCGTACTTGATGAACCAGTCAAGCTGCCCTCCTCGTTCTACACAGCCCTGGAATTCGCGCTGCAGCGACACGATTTTGTGTGCGAATTGAGAATCAGTGGCGTAAGTCCTTTTCAAGTACATTTCATGACATGTGAGTGAAAAATAAAAGTGAACTGCTTATTGAGTTGGTTTCTTGGGACAGTGCTCAATGTCAGGAGATGCACAGAAGATGCGAAACAAGCACAGAAAAATGCTCCTTTACAGTTCTTCATGGACAACGACTTCAATGATTTCTTCCGCAAGGAAAGAAAGTATTGTCCACCGTACCTTCTCGACAAGGGATTGAAGGTCGATGGGAAGCGAGTTCAGTGATATTTGTCTTTGTTCTTTGCCTGCATTGCTCGTGTAAATATCTACCTTTATCAATAGATTTACTACAAAAGCAAGGCTGCGAGAACGAGTAAAACTGAGCAAAACAGGCTGTAGATTGAGTTAGAATCCGGTTGTGATGAGTTGTGCTTCGTAGTGGAATCGGTAGTCGCATCAGGGAGAGGGAATACGGTAAGAGTAGTAGTATTGAGCGGTTTCCACGATGGACAAGTGGCGGCAAGCCATGCCTTCAAAATGCTGAAAATACTCGCTAAGGGTAAATCAAGCACTAAATAACAAACATGGGAGCCTGCTTCTCAATCTGTTGCTTCATGTTAGGGTCGATGTAGAAATGATTGAGCTCTGGCTTGAGCATCGTGGGAATTATCTGAAACCAAATTTATTGGCTTTCTCTGTTCTTTCGGTTTATTCCTATGAAACCAACCTCATTGAACAACTTGTTCGCCGGTCCGCCCCAGTCTGGGCGCATGTCGGATACCATATCCCCGATGATCACGAACTGAAACTGGTCTCGCATCGGCGCCCAGCCGGGGTTACTGTAATGGTTTAGTATTGATTAGTGCAAATGAAGTGGATCTTACCCGTATTTTGCGAAATTTGTCCAGGCTTGACCAAGGTTATCAGCGACTTCGAGGTCGGATTGGTGGATTCGGTTCTTGAAAGAGGATTGATAATTAACTACGAGAGATCAGAGATCAAAGATCAAAGATCAAACCTCGGCAGCTGCTTTCTCCCACTCGTAGGAGTAGAACCAGAGAAAGCACAGCTCCGAGCAGTGGATGGAAGCTGAAATGTTCAAAGATCGATGTATTTGAAGCAGGGTGCTATTCTATTGTTCAACTCCATTATTTTTGAATCACGAAGACCTCGTGAAACATATTCGAGCTTTGTTCGTGAGCTTTCATCTTATTTTGAACATTTGATGAAACAACTCACGCTTCCAATCATCGATCTGATAGCTGTTTATGCAGAACGAGTTGAAGTAGTCATAGTCGTAGAGAAAGACGTTGTTCGAGTTGTTGTTGTTTTTGTACCTGAAACGTTGTTGTTGTTGTTGTTATTGTCGTGATTGTTTTGCAAACAGTATTATCACCATTGCATTGCCCTCCTTGCTGGAGCGAAGTAGTTGTGGTCGGTGAATACCTGAAATTTGAGCTTTGCTTCGGGTTTCGCATTGACCAGAAGTCTGGCAATAAGAATTGCAGTACGCATACGTTCCTCCGTTCCTTTTTTTCGGAAACATTTAAATGCAAGTGCTCACCCGCGAGACCAGCTTCGTCCAACCGAGGTGGTCATCGGCTGCCAGTGTTCGATTTGGAGTGTAGAATGAGAGGATGGACTGCTTCATGCGGGCGAGTTGGCCCTGAGAATTCCGATCGCTGTACATTTTTCCATTGAGAAGAAAAGTTACACAAATAGCGTGGTACGATTCATACCTCACTGAGCTTGCCGACATTCTTGATCAGATACTTCTCCAATGTTGATTCACCTACAGTTGTGATGTTGTTACGAACAACTTCTTCGTTCACTGTAAAGATAAATTGCACTACAATTTATTTATTTAAAAATTGTATTTTAAAGTTTTTTTTTAAAATTTTTAATCAAATATGTGCATGAACTTACTCGAGAACGCGAATTCGTCAGTCGTATCTCCTAGCATCACAACATAGTTCGGCCTGAAACGGGTGAGTTCTGTTGTTGCACAGTTCAGATCGGCAAGAGTGTACGAAAAGAAGAAGGGCAATTGAACTCTACCTGATTTTCGCCAGCTCAGCAGTCGATGCGAGAGGAAAAATGACGCCATCGAGAGACATCGAGTAGGTGATGGAAGGCTGCAATTTTTCAGAGCTGCAGTCACTTGACAAAAGGTTTATGCTGTCCGCAGGATTCGAACCTGCGCCCACAGAAGTGGACTGCGACCTGAACGCAGCGCCTTAGACCACTCGGCCAGAACAGCTTGTGTGATAAGCGCACAAAAATCGCATAGTGTAGCGAGGGAGGAGATTGTGTGTATGGCATTAGTGGTTAGAGGGATTCTATCAGAGAAATCGCTAACAGGGAAGTGCGATTAAGTGTGATGAAAACCTGAGCAAAGAATAAGAACTCACATTATCCGCCTTGATCATTTCAGTCCCATTGATACCCGAGAAGCACTTCTGCAGGAGTGGGATGGATTCCTTGACGTTGGCGAGAGACGTGATGTTGCAGAGCTGGAAAGTATGCTATTGATAAGTTGCGGAGTGTCCGTCCAAGATGCATCCAAGTTTATCAACAATGTTGCTATTGAGCGTTGAGCGAAACACAACTGAAACTTGAAAGTTGATCACTTACATTTTTCGCGTGATCCTCTTCCGGGGCGGTCTGGTTGCCGAAGAAGGTGGGAATTCTGAATTTATTAGGATATACTCATTACTCGGGGGCATCGTCTGGAAACCAGGCCAAGAATACCACGAAAACGCCATGAACAGTTACCTGAAGGCATCAGTAGCGGGACCCGACTGCACAATCACTTGCTGGAAGAGGCCTGAACCGAGTGAATTGACGAAACGAAACCAGGCTTGAAGGGGAAGAAACAAGTGCAGACAAAGCGGATTGAGACAAAGTCCAAAATTTCAGAAGGATTTCTCACCTTTTGCCAGAGGAGAGTACGTCAGTGCATCCGCGATATGGGCGCCGGCGCTGTGCCCGAAGATCGTCACTCTGAATATCGTTGATCTGACCTTGTCACTCTCCTTGTCCCTCACACGCTTTCCGATGCCTCCGGGACACACTCTACAGGCACCAAGTTAAGCGATCCAGCCTAAGTCATTGTTTGAGAACTGAATACCTGTTCGGATCACCGCCAAAGTTCCCGATCTCATTCGCAGTCCATCTCAGTGCCAAGAGCACATCGAATATCCCTCGATTGGCGGGGAACTCGGGTGTATAGGTGGTGAAGAAGCCTGCAGGAATTGTATTGAGTAGTTTAGTACTGATTGCAATTCGAGTTTCTTGCTATTATTTTACTCAGGCTAGAGGTGAAAATGCCAGTTGAAACGAATTGTGCACACTATTTATGAATGCGTGGGAAGTTCTAGCTTTGCGGTGTGTGTTCCAACATAATTTGCATATTGTTGACTTCTATTTGATCAAGGGTACGAACTATCAATATATTGAAGGAAAAGTGCTCACCCAAAGTGCTCAATCTGTATTGTATGACGACAACCACAACATCGCGAGAGACGAGGTTGCGTACTGCACCCTGAACGAACGTTCTAACAAAGGTCAAAGAAGTCATTGAAGGCACTTCTTTCTCGCTTCGCTATTAGATTGACGATGTATAAGAAAACTAACACAGAAGCTCAGATTCAAAGGCTAGTTCAAGCCATATACCTTGTAATGGTAGATATCCGCGCCTCCCAGTTGGTACATTCCGCCCGGAATGTAAAACATGACCGCCCGCTTGCGACCATCTGTTATCTGAGAGAATAGTTTTGATTTTGTTCAAGTACGGAGTACGGCAGATCAGTGTTTATCCCCTCCTCCTAATCATTGAGACCCAACGACTTGATAATCGTAAACCGTTGCGACCGTCGGTTATCTGAATATTCCTTCATCCTGATAATTTCGATTTCACATAATCTGTCCCTTCTCTGACCGGCGAGGGAGTATGACAAGTGAAAACAGATAAATGATTTTTTTTTCGATGCGGGGAATCGATATTGAACCGTGACTGGCTCGCTTGCTTCCATAGCATTCGTGAAACATATCCGCGCCCACTTTGGGTGTGAACTCCGGTGAAGGAAGAAAACTACTTCTCACTGAGATATAAAACATAAGCTCTATTGCTATTCTGGCATTCGAGATACTGTGAACAACTGAGAGTAATCTACTAGGGTTGCCGATTCGAATTCGAATTCGAAGACTTCGAACCCTCTCCCTCCCTCGCTCTCTCCCTTTCGAGAGTCTCGAAAGGGAGAGGGAGGAATATGCAAAGTGATCGATGTCCTCGAACCAATTCGAAGTCCTCGCCATAGAATTCGATGGTTCGATGTTTTCCTTTCTCTGACCTTCCTCGTCATTCCGAACGCTCTCGCCTTTCCATGACCTACCTCGCCTTTATCTAAGGGAGGAATATTGTAATCAGGGAAGAGCGAGGTAGATCAGGGAAAGGCGAGGGAGGTCAGAGAACGGAAACCATCTAACCATCGAATTCGATGGCGAGGACTTCGAATTGGTTCGATGACATCGATCACTTTGCATATTCCTCCCTCTCCCTTTCGAGACTCTCGAAAGGGAGAGAGCGAGGGAGGAAGAGGGTTCGAAGTCTTCGAATTCGAACTTGCAACCCTATAATCTACACGAATTTCGAAAATATGTGACTCACATTCGGTGTGATCACATTCAGGTAAAGGCAGTCCTCACTCATGATGTAGTCGAATCCGTGATAATCGTGGTTTTGAGGACAGCGAGGCCTGAAAGATCAAGTGTCAAAGATCATCGACCAAAGATCAGAACAACTTACTTGTACTCTGTACTTCCCACTTCTTCCTCGAAGAGACACAGCGGTTGGGGTAGCTGAGAAAAGAAAAAAAATTGACTGGATCTCAGTTAACCTACGCCACAGAAGCAGGGCAACTGCATGCGTGACTAACACGAAAATGCACGTCTTTCTCACCTTGAATCTCAAATCTCCTAGTGGCTGCTTGGTGAAGGGAATGCCCAAGAAGACGGATGCGCTACCGTAGTACAGCTGCGATCGATCGTTACCGTAATCTACTTGGAATCCTCTGACGGGACCAGCCGAGGTCTGGGCGGTTACGGTAAGTTCTGGAGGCGCTTCTTGGGCGAGTGATGATTGAAGGAGGAGGAAGAGTGGGAGCATTGTTGATGCTTTTCGGAGGAAATTCTCGGCATATTTATACTGCGAATCGGATGTTTTGACGCTGGTAGCTGATCGGATTGTGATAGTGTTCGGGTAAAAGGACAAGACACAATGTTCGAAGATCGCTGTACCCAATGTATGCTGCACCCAAAAAGCTTATCATCATTAAAATTTCATTTTTCTTCGAAAAAATTCAATTAGTTTTCTTGTTCTCATTCATGACGTTTCACGAGAATCTTTTAGCGCTAGGGGACATGCAATATTTATTGTAATGAACAGGATTGCTCACAGTCGCACATATAATAATCGTTTCACAAAAAACATGAGAGGACAATGCGAGCACATTTGAAAACTTGGGAATTGTGCCAAAAAAGAGCTTGACTCATTTAAACGTTTAAACGATTCAAATGAATTCGCAGTAGAAGTGAACGATCTCTGAAGTCAGTTTTGTTCCTCCCGATTTTTCCATCCATCCATCGGCGGTGCACGCTGGCTGAGTAGTATGTTGATATTCCAGATTATCGACGGTTGCAAAATAGCCCCATTTGTATCCCGGAAAACAACTGATTGTGTTTCCCGTCATCAAGATGTTTCGATACAAACGAAAGCGTTGAGTGCAAGATGGGAATCTGGAATGAAAATGTCCGTTGAAAAAAATAGATTGCGAGTTCAAATATCTTCATAGAAAACATTACGCAGGTGATTGGGCCGGGTAGCAGGTTATGTTCTGAGCAGCTGAAGACTTCACTGTGAAGTGTTCAACAGATGAAGCCATCACTTCCCATTGTGTGTTATCCATACGCAATTTCTTACCGCCGAAATATTGATTGGGTTCGTTCGTTCCGCCGGAATTTCGAACGAGATACGGCTGAAGATTTGGTCTTGGATAATCGCATTTGCTTCCTACATTATTCTGACCAGATATCCCTCGGGGCATGTATATCCGTCGCTGCCACAAGACACTTTAGAGTCAAGTGTAGTCGCTCCGCACTTCGTGTCTGCAATTTTTGAGAGGAATCGTTCGAAAATCGACCACTTAGATAAAGTAGAAAGATGAAAACATACTTGATTGATCAGTTGTGCATTTGGCCAATTTGTAGATGGTCTGAATGTTGGAATGCAAACTTGCAGTGGTTTCATCTAGTTAGCAATAAGTGAAATAACATACCACCGGATAGCTGCAAGTATCGGGAATCGTCCCAGCAAGGAGAGCGCACATCAGGGTCGAATGATCGAAAGAGTAGGCAAGACAGTTATCACGTGGAATCGGTGGATTGAACATGGTGCAAGAACTGCAAATGATCGGATGTTATTCTTTGCTGAGAAGATAAATCACGCCGCTAAATTTGCTAATTATTTAACCTCTCTACGACAACTGCACAGGTGCATGCGAGAGCACAGGTGCGCTGATCTTGAACCGCAAACGGACCATAGAAGCGTCTACGCGCTTCCGACGTCGTGTTGGCGATGTAGCATTGCGCGTTGACCTTGATGAAACCATGTAGTAGTATCCTATGTAGCTCCTTGGATTTACCTGTGCTAACGCAAGCAGTCCTAGCAGCCACACAACCATTGTGAACTGAAGAATGCAAATAGTGAAGGAGAGAATCGGGAAAGTCGTCCCTACTCTCTGAGAGCTGTGAGACGGATCAAATTTCCATGGATATGTCGCTGAGATTTCAGTGAAGAGTAGTGTCTGTCTAGACAGGTAAAATCGCTGTCTGCTAGAGGGGAAATTGTTTGTGAGTCGATGGAAAGAATTGGTTGCGTACTTGTCATCTGTATTCGAACCAGCACGAAAAATATTTGAAGCCCAATTCTGACTGATGATTCTAAGAAAAATACCCAGAATATCATAACTTCATATAAAGAACGCGCCAATTGTATAGGTGAGATTTGCATTTTGTGAGTGACCAAAATTAATTTTCATGCGAATCACCCAGAGTGCGTCAGAGTGCGAAGCCCTTCATTCATTGTGTTCTTGTTCGAGCTCTCTAACTCTGCCCTCCAGGGTGCGAATCTCATTGCGAATAATCTCCTCTTCAGTTTCCGGCCGTCCCACAATCAGCCTCCTAGAGAACGAGTATGAAGAAATTCTCAATCCCACTCATTATCTTTTTCATCAGAGATATTACAAAGCGAATAACACACCACACTCGTTTCGCAATAGGGAAGACAATGTATTGAAATGGTAGGAGAAGAATGAATATCTCCAATCGGATTACGAACAGGACAAATGATGTCTGTGAGATCAAAAAAATTATACAACATCAGGCCATACACAAACCTTGAGACAGCTCCACGAAATGATTTCGATGATTAGCACGAGAAACATGACTTCTGGTTCCATTCTGCAACGATACTGAGGCAAGAACAAACTGAACAATGAGAAGAGAACACAACGTTTGGAACATTGTATATCGATCAGAGAGAAGAAAGATAGGGGAGAAACAGGTATGATTCACTGATGTTGCGGAATTCGAGAAGGCGAAAGAGCTTCGGAGAAATGTAAACCCGATCGTTGAACGTTGCTCAGAAATATTTTATTCATACTACTTCAAGAGTAAACACAATCATCAATCAATGAGTTAATATGGATCACATTGAACTATCACTTGAGTGTTCTCAAGGAATCTGACTCTCTTTTTCAGCTTCAGAATTTCCTTTCGCATCTTTTGCTCTTCAGTTGGCTGTTTCGTCTTGATCGTTTCAGGAATCCGATTTATTGCAATCCACAGTACTTTGACGAGAGGAAAGGCAACCCATCGCGCAAGAAGGAAGATGGGTGATCTCTGAAATGAGGTTTATGTAAATTTAAATTCACAGTACCGAATAATGCAAACCTTGTAGCGCTGCCAAGAAAGGAATTCGAGAAGAACCAGGAAACCGCAGCACAACCATAGTGGGTCATTTGGCGTCATATTGAACCAGAAAATCTCTGATATCTTGAGAGCAAAAACTGTCAGAATAACGAAGGAAGGAGGTTTTACGGAGGAAGAAGAATGAAGGAAAAAAACAGAAAAAAGAGAAAAGAAACAGAACGATGAATAAGCCACGTGCCATATCTCAAAAGGCGAGAAGAGATGGAGAATCGGCGACAAAACGACGGGGTTTACGCAGATCTATCTGGTTATTCCGAAAGTTTCTGACTTTTTTCACACTTGGACATTCTTAGCTCCATAGCTCTTCGTCTTCCTCCGATCAAATCATGGTTTTTCTTAATCGATGAGTGGGTGGTTACCGTTTCCAGCGCACCTTGAATCAAGTCTAAGGGTTCACTATGGCCCACGCTGTTGAATTTTGAAGTTGAGGAGCCTGGTCATAGGATCCATTTTTTGAATTTCATAACTCAGCAAAGAATAATACTAGGGTCAAAAACGAGGTACATTTGGAAAGAGCCATGTCTGACAATCACGATTTGTGGTGAGATGAGGCAAGGGCGCAGAATCCCCGTTAAACAAATCGCGCTAACCCTGTGTTTTGTCTGAAAATGTGTTTTGTCTCCGTGTAATCAAGATGATACGAGTAGAGATCTGAAATGTTGATAGCATGGAAGTACCTTGCCTACTACGCCTGCTTGCTAGCTGTAGAGAAGCTGCCCTCATTCGTTCGCACGACATATAATTTCAAACTCTGACAACAAAATTAAGAGGCCGAATTTTGCCTTTTCCCATAAACCCAGCACTTCGCGATTGATGAAACCCCAAAAAAATGTTGTCAAATTGTAGACCACCCCTTCCCTGAAAAGTATTTATTTGGGTGGACCCAACGGATCATTCGTTGGAATTTGGGAGGGCGTGGAAAGTACCACCAACAATTTGCCTTTGATTCAATTTATTTTCCAAAAAATATTTCTTCCCCAAACGTAGGTCTGAGCGAAAGCTACTACATGGCTGTAATACTCGAGGGTCCCTCAACACAACACTGCGATAAAATTGTGAAACGGATGGATAGTTGAGACTATACATCAACAAGTGTATTAGTCAGAAACTTTCGGAACAGCCTAATATTCGAATGCACACTCATCGACCATTCCCCTTTTTCCGGATGCTTCATTCGTCCAATTGAAACACGGTTGAAGGTTGCTACTGAATGGAGGAAACGGTGGCGGACTACAATTACGATCTCAAATATTTATCCACCAGGGTATATTGGGGAACAGTGTCGCGTAGATCTTCGTTAAATTTAGGTGGTGGACTAGAGATCAAACTTCGAGAAGTCAATGCGTCCGTTGCGAATCACAATGCGCTGACGGGTGCCGAGTGCGCGTCGAGCCCAGGACGAATAGTACACGAGTGCTGAAACGAGTTTTTTAGATTTCATTACATGAAGACCCTGTTGGAGGACCCACAAACGGAGAAACGGACCGCAAACAGGGTCTGGCGAAAATTTCACGGTATCTCACTTCGCGATGTTCTCTCGCAGGTCAGAGAAAGAGAGAGATCAAGGAAAAGTGAGAGACCGTAACATTTTCGCACAGTCCTGACTGGGAACAGACAATAGTTAGCGAAAATAGTTACAAACCATGAACTCTCGCCAACCACACGACCAGTTCGAGTAGAACGAGGAAAGCGATGCACAGCCAAACCTAAAGTTCGGTACTTGTATAGTTCATTGGAAGAGTGACTGTCCACCAACCACACCGGTCACCAACTCTGCTTAGGATTTCGATATTTCTAGAATGAGTGAAACACAACCGTTCTACCGGGGAACTACACAAGTGAACGAAGCTCCCGGTCTTTCATTTTCGCACACTCTATCTCTCTCTCCTACTAGCGACCGAGTAGTGCGAAATGATAAACCTTGTCCACTGGGTCAATCTCGTTGCATGGATAGAGGTATGAGGGCATCAATGGATCTGCAGGAGGGAAGTTCAGAAAAGAGACTTGGATTCAGAGCGCCGAAAAGAGAAGAAATGTGGGACACATACAACTGGATAACGACGTGATTGAGACAGGAGAGAAGAAGAACAGAGAGAAGAGTTATAAAAATGAGCAATGACGAAGCCACATGGCTTTTCTGAGGAAGCGAGAAGGATGATCGAAAACAAAGGCTTGTTTCGACTTCAATAAAATTTCGATGTTGTTCTCCAACTAACATGTGTTTCCTTCCATTCATGCAATACTCATTTTTGGCGGAAACCACTTATTGTATGCTAAGACGATAATAATACACGATTTACATTACAAAAGATGAGGCAAGGTAAAGATGTTGAGTGCCTTGCGAGGAGAAGAGTACCAGGTGGAATACGGTACTGGATGGGGTTACGGTACCATGATGGTGTACGGTACTCGATGGAGTGTGCGGTGACTTAGACCTCCTTGGCGAGCATCTTCTTGTAGAGCTCCTGCAAAGCGGTTGTTGAAGTGTTGCCTGTTGCCGTAACCCGGCTACCGTACCCCGATTCCCCGGCTCTACCGTACCTGGAACTTCTCGTTCTTGACGATGGCGGCGGTGATGGGGAACTGCTCCTCGATGGATTTCTTGGCCTCGGCGGAGAGGGCCTCGAACTTCTCGACGAAGGAGATGACCTGCAAATCAATCGATATTGAGATACCGTAAGCCTTCCATTGAGGACCCTTCATCGAAATTACTAATCAATATCGATATCGGCTACCGTACACGACCGTATCTTTGCACTAATCAATAGCTGTCGCTATCGGCTACCGTATCCCTACCGTATCCCTAGATACCGTAATCGATAGCTACCGTACCTTCTCCTTGAGCTCCTTCAGAGTCGGCTTGTTGCCGGCGACGACGGCGGCCTGGATCTTGCGCGCGTCTCCGAAGATCTGGAGGAGGTTAAGGTAAGCTTAAGGCTTAGGCTAAGCTTAAGCTAAGAGTAAGCTTAAGCCCACTAACCGACTTGGCGAACGCCTTGGCCTCGGGGTTGAGCTGGTCGAGCTTCTCCTTGAGCATCTTTCCGAGCTTCTCGGCCTTCTCGTAGAGAGCGGGCGACTTCTCCTTCAGGGCGGCGGCGACCTTAAGGAGTTGGCTTAGGCTTATGCTTAAGGTTTAGGCTTAAGGCTTAAGGTGGCTTAAGCTTAAGCTTAGAGCTCACCTGCTCCTCGTTCTCGTAGCTGGCGTAGTTGGCGGCGATCTCCCTCAGGATCTTCTTGTCCTCGTCAGTCAGGCCGGTGAGGAACTCCTTAGCCTGCGCCGGGATCAGGTCTGCAAGGATTGAGGTTAAGGATGCTTAGGGCTAAGGCTAAGGTGGCTTAAGGCTAAGACTAAGAAGCTTAAACTGACCCTTGTACTCCGCGGGGACATCGTCGATGCTGTTGAAGGGAGCGGAGAGGGCGCAAGCTGCCACGAGGGCGAGAACAGCCACCGAACGGATCATGACTACCTGCGAAGGAAAGAGGTGAGGGGTACGGTAGAAGTACGGTAGAATACGTGCGGTTGGAGCGCAATTCGATTACTATGGATATCTCTTTTGGCAAGGCACAGAGGGATAGATGGTAGAGGAGGGTCGAACGCAGAATTACGACAAGGGAACACTAGGTTGCACGTCTAAATTGAAGGCTGAGTAGGTCAGAGAAGACGGGGTGGTTAGAAAGGAAGAAGGACTGCTGAGGCCTCGACTTCGACTGTCCAAGAGCAGGGGTGAGAGGAATCAGATAGATCTGGAGAGCCAAGGCTGAGAGGGGGAAAGACCAGTGAAGGCTGCTCGGGCTGTGCCCTGATGCTGGACTGGCCGAAAGCAGGCCATTTTATAGGTCAGTGAAGGGCGGGGCGATGCCCTCTCCTCTGAAGAGACTTCAGTGAAGTTAGAGGATAATGGACTAAAGCATCGGGGAGATTCAGACTCCTAGAGCAATCATAGACAAGTCTAATTGAGGAGAGCTGCAGTGATGTTGGAGATACGAGATTCAACTGCTCTCTGGCGGGACTGACAGAGATACGAGAGATCAGAGAAAAGGTGAGAGTCCAGAGAAGCGAAGGAGCTTCTGAAACGAGCAGCTCGAATAGAGACTGGGTGAATAGAGGAGGTTCAGACAGCGAGAGACGTGAGAGATCACTGGGAATGGAGAGAGCAGCAGACGAGCAGAGGGTGCAACATGCCTGCCTTGGTCGCTTTTTGCACTAGAGGTGATCGGGCAGAGAAGTGAGTAGCAGGACGCACTGACTCATGGAAATCAAAGATCAAAGCTATTCACGTTTGAGGAAGACACTTATTAACGTGGAACTTTGTCGAGATAGATTTGCCCAGAGAGCAGCCTGACTACCAGATTCATAGTCTTTTTGCACTAGAAGTGATCAGGCAGAGAAAAGCAGGGAAGAGGCCCTCTGACTCAACCAACTTACAAAGATCAAGTATCACAAAACTTATGGATTGCTATGTTCGTTCTCTAATTTTCACGTAATATAATTGAGTACGTTTCGATAGTGTATCTAAATGTGTTCACACCGCATGTGGGTTTCGGATGTGTTTCACAAGTTCGATGAAACCAGCCGGATAGTTTATGATTCGATGCTGCGTTCTTTCACCTCTTTACTTACCCTATTTTCACGAATGCTACGGTCAATATTCGCTGCTTCTGATCGGGATCTTTCCAGTTCTGCATTGCGGAGAGAGTTGAGCATTGATTCTGAACTGGAAATGGCGCAGATCAATAGTCCTTTCCTCTGGATCTTTCAAGTTCTGGAAATCTTTCAGTTGAGAGTTGAGTGCGGAAAGCAAGAGTTGCTCTCCTCATTTCACACACTCTCTCACCGGTCAGAGTGGTGAGAGAGCGTGCAGAATGAGGAGAGTCAACTCTTGCTTTCCGCACTCTAGTTGAGAGTTGATTGATGATGATCTATCAAGAATAGAACTCAGTGAGGCATCTGGAATGCTTCTCTTCTTCCCCATCACTTTTTGCCCTCTGAGCAGAACTGACATGTGGCACTGAGAAGAGGAGAAAGAGAACCCTTAGATCTTCTCAATCTTGGAACTTTAAATTCCATAGAACATTAGAGCCAAATGCGTACAATGCATCCACTCCTTTCAGTTTCAAAATTGTGACTCTGCTGCTGATTTGTAATGGTCAACCCACGATATTAGTAAAAACAAAGTCTTCTTCTAGAGAAATACCATCGACCTTGCGGATTCAGAATCAGACCGCAGTGATGCATCTTTCCTGCTTTTTCCCCATCACTTTTTGCTCTTAGAGGCCAACTGACACGTGGCGCAGGAGAGCAGAGAAAGAGGACCCTCACCCATCTCATCCTCTCAAATTACGAGCTTCAACATCCAAAGATCATCCAGCCATTTCTTAGCTGGGCATCACACAGTCAGATCAATTGATCGAGCCCAATTAAATTTCAAGATTCTTAAAATCGAACGTGGTTTTGCACATTGCGACATTCCGATCAACAGTTCACGGACCATCTAAGAACGACTGCTTTTTTCGAATATTCCCAACCTCCCTAACTCTGACTCAGTTCAGGATTTATCGCATTCAAGAATAGAATGGGATGATGCACCTTTCCTGCTTCTTCCTAGTCTCTTTTTGCTCTCAGAGGGGACCTGACAGGTGGCTGTAAGAGGAGAAGGAAGAGTGCCCTGACACATCTCATCCTCTCATTTTTGAGTTTCAAGCTCTAAAGATCAACGAATAAATTTACTTGTAGTAGTACGCAGCAACACTACATGAACTGTACCTGTAATCAGTGAATCAGAGATTGAAAAATTGTGCATATTCTGCTGCTTCTCAAATATCATTCTCCCAAGGGCAATGAAGCACGTTAGCTCAAAATTCGCTTGAAGATCTGCTGAGATCAGAAATGAAACTAACTGAAATCCTGCCATATCTTCTCTCAACTCTTCTGAGGACTGAGGAGAGGAGAGAGAGGAAAGGAGCCGCCGACTCAGTCCTAATCGGCCGATAGGAGTACAAAAAGTTGAATTGGGCTCAAAATATTGATCTTTGATCCATTATTTTTTCATTTGTTTCTGATCATTCACCTCTGATTCATTGGAATCTAAACACTGCGGGAGAGAGAGAGAGAGAGAACAGAGTACGGAAAGCTGGAGAAACTCTTACTTTTGCTTGGCTCTCTCAGCAGTCAAAGGAACGAGAAAGCGCGCAAAATAAGAGATGGGAGAGTAGAGGAGGACTCTTTTTCGCCCTCTCGGCAGTTTCACATCAACATTCAGTAAAGCTCGGTTGATGTTTCATTTGTCAATTGGAGAAGGTCGAAGTGCAATCTGTGCAGTAATGAAAAATCAAGTTGACAAAGATTGAGAAAGTACTCATGATTCTGATAATTTGATTCAGCCTTGATAAATCAAGAGGAAAGTTCTAGAATAAAAGCAGAACAGATGTTGCTCATTCTTTGTTGATCACTTCATTCTTTTCGCTTTCCCAGATGTGAAACTAGAGATAAGTCTTCTTCCCATTCAAATTTCACCTCTGCATTTTAACCCAGTCAATTTGTGACTTTAGAATGGAAAGTTGAGAAGTGTTCTGATACGGAAATCTCAAAACGATCTATGATCTCTGCTGTTCGAGTTACGAAGAGTGTTTCAACGAAAAAGCTTGATGAAATCTTGAAATAGAGTACAATGATTTTCTTAATGATCCTCACAGCCCCACTATTCACGCCAGAACAGAGAGCGGACGCATGAAACTCACTCGTCCTTCTATGAACGCCGACATAGTGCGTAACGGAGAGAAAAACAAATTCGATATTTTGCGAATTTTGATTATGAAATACACAGTTTGATCTTCGATCTTTGCAGCAGCTTCGCATACCTGATCTATGAACCTCAACCTAAACACCCCGGGCAGAGAGCAACCATGCCTCTCATTCTATAGGCTGCCTCTCCTCTGTGACCGAGAAGAGGGAAGAGAGAGGAGTGCTTCTTTCACTTTCTCCTCCGACACTGATCTAGACAGGGAAGAGCTGCAGAATAATTAGATAACAGAAGCAGTCCAAAGATCGATACATGCTCTGGAAGTACAGAGCTTAAGAATGAGATTCACTGAGCAAAGGTGAAACTGACACAAGGCAAAGTCAATCGCATAGTTAGTGGATGAAATTGATTACACAATGGGCCAGCAAAGGCTTCCCTCTCATTCGAAAAATGATCAATTCAATCCGTTTTCGCCCTATCTCGAATTGATCACGTTCACCTCTAAGATGCATGAAGAGATCGCACTCTCTATTCTTCTTAGTCTTTCACTTCCCTGACCAGCGATAGAGCTGTCGGAGTGGATATCAGTTCACGCCCAAAGGAGAATGCAAATTTCGCTCTCCTCGATATATGTGGCCTCTCGATTCTCTATCTAGCGAGAGTAGAGCCGGATTTGATAGCTATTCTCACCTTAGGGGGAAATGAGATCAGTATGTCACCAAAGAAAGTGATAAAAGAAAGGGGAAAGCGAGGAAAAGGAAGTTCGCAAAGCGCACGGGTTCATTGCAAGGAAGGGCTGTGCTTGGGGCCGTTTGCTAAGGAATCCAGGTTTTAGTGAAGTGATTGTTTTTGAAAGTGACCATCGCGAACGAATCATCTTTCTCAGTGCTTCTTTGGCTTTCAATTGTTCGTGAAACTCAACTCATTCCTTCTTCTGACAATTTGTGCTTCACTCTCTGATTGCTGTCGGTGTGTTTCACGAGACTACGCCTTCCAGACGCCACATATGCGCTCTCTAATCCTCCTGCTAGCAATCGTCGGTCTCTCCTTCGAGGCCATCCCCTGCTTTCTTTCCCTTACACTATTTTACTCTAGATTTCAATACATTCCCGCGTCGCGTGCTTTGAACTCGTTGGCGCTACCTCAGTCTTAATTTAAAGACTTTTTAACAGATAGATAAGATGCGCACCATCCTTCTTCTCGCCGCCGTCGTCGGCCTTTCCTTCGAAGCCATCCCGTGCGATATTGACGTCAAGCTGCAGTCAAAGACGGAGAAGAAGGTTTGTTTGAATCATTCAATATTCCATTATCGCATCTACTGTTTTCGTGAATATCGATGCAATATCGATTTCTCAGTTCAGTGTTATTCTTTTGGAAAGAGTAGGTTAGAGAAATAGGGATAATGGTACTGTACGAATGTAGTGATGTTTTGAACGAATTACTGTATCTAATATCGATCAATTCAGTTTCGAGTCGACCTGTTTGTGCCTTCCCTGAAGATGAATGCTTTAATATTTAGCTTAGGGTACAGTAGTGGATCGGTATGAGTACTGTTCAATATCGATTTTCTTAGTTCCGTGTCGACATGTTCATGCCTTTCTTGAGCTAAGGACACGGTTGTTAGGATAACGCGATTAGGATAATCTAAGAATACAGTAGGAGTTCGGTAGTCTTACTTTACTCAACATTGATTTATTCAGTTCCGAGTCGACATGTTCGTGCCTTCCCTGAAGATGAAAGCGGATAACATCATCTTCAACGAGAAGGACCAGATCAAGAAGATCAATGTGAGTACTCTTTCGTTTCTGATCAATCTAGACTACAAAACGAAGATTCTGTTTGAGTGTCAATCGTTCGTTTATTATAATAGAAAGTTGCTTGATTAGCAGAGAAAGTGAAAGTATGTATGATTAGAGAGGCGTGAAAAGGCGAAAGTCCCTGATTTATTTCATTTATGTTCAGGTCAAAGGCGACGACTGCGACAGCAAGACGTGGATGATCCAGAGCTTCAAGACGGATGAAGAGACGAAGGAGTGGGTGGCGGTATGTTTCATTTCTTTGGAGTGCGAAACCGGTTATAGATCAGAAATGGCGAAGAAACTGGAAAAATCATGGAAATACGAAATGCCGTGAGTCTCTGAATGATCCAGAATTTTAAGATGGATTAGGAGACCAAGGAGTGGGTGGCGGTGCGTTTCAGACTCTGACAATGATGTGACAGGCGTTTCCTGTCTGTATGAGTGAGAACGGGCATAGGTCAGAAATGGGGAAGATTACTGAGGATTGGGTGGCGGTGAGTAGCACTTGATTATTGATTGAAACTCATAAATATACTCCGTTGCACTCGGGCTACTGACACGCTTGAGCACCTTAGAGTGTCGTGTCGTGTCAGTAGCCCGAGTGCAATGAGTATTTTGAGATATGAGATAAATGGCTCATTTGCACTGAAAGTGAGAGTATGAATGGTTGGGCGTGAATCGATTCGAAAGTCTCTTTTCAATGCTGTATAGGTTGAACGAACAGAGTTTCGAAATTCGAATGGCACGAGGAGAAGTGAGATTGAGTCAATGAACCACTTCCAGGCCGGCAACATCACCGCCAAGTTCTTCGGGAAGGGCAGCATCCGGGTGATCTTCAGTGATGATCTCCTTCCCACGGTCAAGGACAAGATGGGAGTGTGGAGCTCCGAGGGCACGTTCTGGGGATAGAATGGAAGCATTGTAATAAACTGCTTTGAAATGATTCTAATAATCGGTAATAATGATAAAGTGAACTAAATATTGTGATTGGCTAAGAATTCGCATTGACCATCTCCTCTCAATCCAAGAGATGGATTGTAATAATAATAAATCACGGCCAAATTCTTCGGCAAGGGCAGCATCCGGGTGATCTTCAGTGATGATCTCCTTCCCACGGTCAAGGACAAGATGGGAGTGTG
>LS493500.1:7096-17904 GCA_900490845.1 Pristionchus japonicus
AGTGCTGTTTTGTCATCGAAATAGTGAGCTAACTTGATGTACTATTGATTCGCTTGTGGTTTGTGTGTTTTCGACCCACAATACGAACCGTAAAGAGCTCCCTTCCAGGTATGGACTAGAGTCAACTCGTTTATGGGCGGTATTCTGTCACTTGTTTTGCCCTATAACCTCTTCAATTTATCGTCGAATCGAGCCCTTCGAGAGCATCGAGACGAGTCTCCTGATATCCTCCTAGCAGCTATCAGACTGGTCGACCCACGAATCGCTTTCTACGCTCAAGTATCGCAGGTTAGACTCCTCCTCCTCTTATCGTCTCTTTCCCTTCCCTTCTCATGATATATTTTGCTGTCATATGAACGATGTCATTCTGTAGATTTTTTTTATAGCCTGGTCATTTAATCAGCTTTGGGTGCGTAGCTCCGATAATAATAGATTGCGTCCTAATTAACTGTTATTTTAGCAGCCTCTTTCCTAACTCTTTATTATCTGGTTCTATGGTACATTTTCTGCTTTCAGAATCTTTTGCATTTCTCTCATAGTTTGTAGGTTAACGCTATCATTATAGTTGGTTTCAAACCAATATTGTTATTTTCAGAATCTCCCTCCTCATTCGGCCGTCCGTCGCAGAATGGAGGAAGAATTGGTACGTCACTCATTCTATCTTTGATCGTTAAACGTTCGATGAGACGCGATGGCTCCACCCCCAACAATGGTGTTGAAAGGGTCACACGGTGACTATCCATTCAATCGATTCTTCTTGCCCCCTTAAACCTTCCTCGTTCGTTTACACACCAAAACGGTCGCTCGTGCGATTCCGTAGTGATCACTGATCGAATCATCTGGTTGATAGCCGAAAACAAAGTGGAGAAAGGATCGTTATTCCCATCTGTAGTCCGTGCTCCACGAATCATTCTCTCTCCCTCTCAACATCAGCACCCTCTGGGTTCTCAAGTTTATGCCCACCTTATCATCATCGCGTGCTCCATTTTTAGGCCGCATTCACGCTTTGTAGTTCGTTTCGAAATTGAGTATTTAAATTTATTTTGTTGTAATTTTAATTAATTAAATTAATGTTTACAGAAAAAGCACGACGAGGAGCGGGAGCTGACGTACGACGAGTTGGATCGAGTGACGAGTGAAGAGGACGACGAAGAACTGGAGTCGAGTGATTCGGAGTGTTCATGCGATTGGGAGGAATACACTGACGATGAGGATGTAGTCAGTGATTACTTTATTGATTAACTATTTAAAAATGAAGCATTCTTTGACGCTGTTGCTGACTTACACGTGAGAATCCACGACAGCTAGATAGTTGTGGTTTATGGTTGTGGTTAGGGTGTGGTTTGAGCCCGATTAGGCCAATGATACCGCTGAGACGAGTATTTCGATCCTTAGAGTCTCGAGCCGTGCAATCTTTTGCTAGTTTGTGAGTGCGGTCACATTCCCTCAATCGATAGAAGGGACAATGCAATGCATGTGGGTCGGTTGCATCAGCCATTGTGTGTAGTTTCTAGCCAATCTAGATATGGCTAGTTGTTAGAGTGAGAGATCTAGAGATCAAGAAACCTAGAAGTGCATTCAGCACTGGTCCACTACTCTATAATATAGGCGAAAGGCGTGTTTGAGCAGTGACGCGTTCGCTTGTGGGCCGCTTGTGCGATTAGTGTAGTCAATTGGGCCGACGGAACCGAGAGCCACACTACAGACTAGATCCCACTGAGTGTTTGAACTGAAGTTGCTGCGGTGACTTGAGGAGGCGAAAAGGGGGGGGGGGGCGGAGCGTGAAACTTATTCCAATCACTTTCATGCAGCAACAATTCAGGATTTGCCCCAATCGCTGCCACTCTCCGACGAGTACAAATTTATCGTGAGGAACGAGAGGGTGAGTTGAGATTTCAATATTATGAAAAGGTGCTGAAACGGGGAGATTTCGTGCTCATTTGTTACCTCGGAATGACCTTGATGACTAGCATTTTGATGTGTACGGGATGTTTGACTACGTGACAATTGGAAGAACGAAATGTATGCGCTAGAGGGGAATAAATGCCTCCTGAATGGTGGGGATCTCTCACTCATTCTCATGCCTCGCCATACTCGATCCTCGTTGTTGAGAGCTGACAATGAAAGGCGCGAGATACCAAGAAGGGGAACGTTGTGGATGATGACAAAAGTAACCCCCATCGTCTCTCTCTCTCTCTCTCTTCCCTCTCTCCCTTCCCTCACTCTACCTCTCGCTTCTCTCTCCTCCCCTCTCACGTACTCTCTATTCGCGCGCACAAACTAGACAGATGATTGTGAGGAAGGAAGGAAGGGATCTATCGTGCCCCCCTCGTGTCGAGGTGAAATGAAATGAAATCACAAAGTATAGATTAGAAAACGGGATGATGAATGAAGTGAGGTTGGAGCGGGGTCAGAATGGTGTTCGTGATTTTGACCCGGGGAAATCGAACAATTGGGCATGGTGAGTTCAGTAGGGGATACAGTGCTAGTGAAACATGAGATGTACTCCCCACGAAATATATGTTTTATGAGGCGGGACGTTTGCCGTTGTGTTTTTAATAATTAGGTACCATTCGTCTTGTGTTCACCACTAGGTATGCGACTCTCCGAAATTAATAGCGTTTCGCTGAAACTTGCGACTGCAGGCGGAATCTGGAATTATCATTGCAGGACTACCGTGATCTGGCGTCGATTTCGCGTGCGGATTCAGGGTATCGAGATGGAGAGAAGAGTGGAGATCACACTCGACAAGTGGTCGAGATGAGGAGAAGACAGGAGATAGGAGGAGGAAGATGGACGGGAGGAAGAGGAATGGCACAAGGAAGGGCCATGACCAAGGGAGAGAAGGCTAATTGTGTCAATAAGTGAGTCATTTGAGATACGGAATCTCCTAGTGCCCAGATAAGGGAGAGTTGGAAAAGTAGACTAGGATAATTGCTGTTTCTGAGGATCAACTAGATTGAGATGAAAGGCAGCTGGCCGATTGAGGCGGAGTGTGATGGACAACAATGAATACTTTCAGATTCTTCCCGAACCGCCGCCGCCACATCGCGCTCCAGAACTCGAAGGTAATTAGTTTACTAATTTGACTAATTAAGATAATTGGTAAATTAAAGGTATTCGGCTGCAACTACCTGCCACGGCAGCAGCAGCTTGCGGTTTCCAGCCAGGGTGAGGTTTATTTGTTTTTTTTTAAGGTGTCCTGTGGGAGCATCAATTGCATGTCCCTGAACGGGACTTGTAATATTCTTGACACACCGAATACACTGCTGGTAACGAAGATGACCGAATCATTGCAGAACGAACCATTCGCTTCTACGGCCGATCCGCTGGAAAATTCCAGTTGGAGCGCAGTATTGAGGTACTTTTTGGTCTTATTGTTGTTGTTGTTGTTGTTATCATTATTATGATTGTTATTGTTCAGGCGCCAAACGTTGGCTGGACGATCCTTGATCTCGCGTTCACGAAAGACGGAGAGACGGTAGCGTACGCTACTTGGAACGAGTGCATCTACCTGGCGAGACTCAACGAACGGCCAAGGCTCAATCTGAGGTACGGTAGTATCGATTGATCGAGGGGAATTGTTCCTGATATCGATTGGTGGTTACTGTAATCTGCTCCTTTTTCCAGCGATGACTCCGACGTCGAGTGGAGGCTGATCCCGGTCTGTGTGGGCAATCGAAACTCGTGAGTCTCTGATCTTTGATCTTTATGGCTGGGACTGAAAATGCAACTATGAGCACTTATCGCCTTTATAAGGCTCGCGGGGAGGAAGGAGTTTCGTGAATTCTATGAGAGGGAGCGCTCGAATACGGTTTTGATAGCGTGTAATAGCGTGTATCGATATGGAATAAACGAGTTTCACAAATTGTATGAAAATGATTGCTCTCTGTGGGGAGTAATAAACCGATAATTTCATTTTATAAAGTAATAACTCCTCCATTCCAGCCGCCTAGCCGTGTTCTCCGTTCGTTTCTCGCAGGACGAGCAGGATATTCTGTGCGGGAACTCGGATTCCGAAGTGTACGTCATCGACGTGGAGAGGGCAACCAAGAAGATCGCCATTCCGTCAGTTTGCATCTTTGAATTTTGAGGGATCGTGGAGTGGGCGATTGCCGTTTCTATAGGAGTAGATAGAGTTGCCGAGAGAGTAGCTTTCGATCCTGCGGAGGAACGTTGTATTTGTTAAAGTACATTTCATAAGCTTGTCTCTCGGGTTTGGTTTACTGGATGAATGTGTAGCTTGGTTGAACGCGGTGTTGGATACGTCAGCAGTCGCTACTTCCAAGAGATCACTCCCTCCCATTGCAGCGCGCACGCGGACGACACGAACTGTGTGATGTGGGGGGACAACGACCCCAATATCTTCCTCACGGCAGGAGATGATGGATTGTGCAAGGTAAGTTCTTGTTTTGTTTCCGAAAGTTTGATTGTTCCCGAACTAGGTGATGGTAGGTCACAACATGGAGGCTAAAGAAGATTGCTCGCGATAGTGGTGATTCTTTGGGTGCATATCGCCAATAATATTTTTTAAAGAGTAATTTAACTTTTTTCATTCATGAGCGCGTTATTGATAATAACAAATATTGCCGCATTGTTTTCTGGCCGCGCAATTACTGTAAATGATTGATGTTTGTACGTTGGATAATATTGCGATTTTGCATTTTGGATCCCGAATGGATAACTCCCTCTGCAGGTGTGGGACGCACGCACACTGGACGCCGCGTCGCTGGCAGCTGCGGGCGAGCCCGTCCCCGTTGGAACATTTGCTGGTGAGTCCATATCGTTATTGTGAAGCATCTATTCCGATATTGTTGGCTATTGGTAGTATGAGCTATGATTACATTGCGGTAGTGGAATTCATAAGAAGGTATTCTGCATGTGTAGCTTCAAAAAGGGAGGTGAAAAATATGCGTTTTCCCTGGTTTATCGATTGATCTGGTCAGGTCACCGCGACGGGATCACAAGCATCGACACGAGAGGAGACGGACGATACGTGCTGACGAACAGCAAGGATCAGACGATTAAGGTGAGCAACTTGTAACTTAAGATTCCGTGTCATCATTTCGAAATGTAAAGATCAGACGATTAATGTGCGAACAGAAACAGTTGAGGGTGCACATTGGCATTAGTGTATGGGACAGTGGTTATCTGGAAGACACGAGCGCAAACTACCGTTATTGTTATTGTTATGACAGACATTGATGATGGTAAGTCATCATGTTGTTATCTAGTTTGTGGTCTGGTAAATCGCCGGGATCTGATTATTGTCGTTTTGTATTTTTTCCCGAGTCTGTTCTGAGATTATCATTCTATTTCTTCTCGATGGTGTTTTGAACAGCTTATGCGCTATAAAATCACTAAGTGTGGTGGACCCAAGTTGGTGCAAAAAGAGTGAAACTGAGATTTGGTACACCAGCAAATGATCAGTTTCAAATATCTTTCATAGTCTAGCTACTTGGCATTAATCTGTTGTGTTTGGGTTGATTATTTATAAGAAAAATTAATTCTCCTCTCCAGATCTGGGACGTGCGTCGCTTCTCATCATACGACGCGATCAACAACACGCGGGCGGCAGTCTCGAGACAGGACTGGGACTATCGATGGCAGCCATGTCCCGCCATGAGGAAGAAACCACTCGTGCCATTGGAAGGTTGGTGATATGGAAATGTTTGAGGAGGACATTAGAGAGAGTGGGGATCTCGATAACTTGATTCGAACGTGAAACAGAAAAGACCTATTGGGGGAGCAGGACAATGGTGCCATTAGAATGTGCGGAATAGGATGCTAATGTGTGAGAGCGATATGTGGAAGAGATTAACGACGCTCGAAGCTCGGAGTACTTGTCATGCTAGTGCAGCCGTAACCATACTTGTCAAGTCAATCACTCCCTTGCAGGTGACTCGTCGATCGCCACCCTCCGTGGCCACTCCATCCTGCACACTCTCGTGAGAGCGAGGTGGAGTCCCGCCCGGACTGGAAATCGATACATTTACACCGGCTGCGCGCGAGGAGATGTCGTGGGTACGGTGGTATATCGATCGAATATTTTTAGATAGTCTAATTTTAATAATTAACGTATTGTACATCGAAGTAGGCATATACGTCCTATTATTGAAGGTAGTGTGAAACGAATAACTTGCGAATCGAAAGTCTGGTTTGAGAAAGAAAGTTGCTTGCAGTGTACGACACAGTGGAGATGCGTCCGCTGCAGCGTCTCTCCGGACACAAGGCGATAGTGAGAGACGCCATCTGGGCAGAGGACGCCAATGAGATATTCACCACCTCGGTATGTTTGTTGTTTGAGAGAGAAAAAGGAGGATGGAGATCAATCTTCATGGGTTACCTTAGTATTCGTGGAGTGTTTGAAATAGTGGATCACCAGCTGGAGCCAAGTAGGTAAATTTGGCACTGCGGTAGGAACTGCTCAATCGCGACAGTTTCTGTTAGTATTCATGTAGTTACTGAAAATTGAAAACAACGGGACGGAGAGAAAGACAGATTAGTTTGATTGAGACCTCAAATACAAGTGTCCATTGCAGTGGGACGGCGGTATCGGCGTCTGGCAGTGGGACGAGAGGAAGATAGGAGAGGATCAAGCAGAGAAGATTAAGGCGAGAAGGATCAGAGTGGTCAGAAATGCCATTCGAGAGAAGAGAAAGAGACGATTGGAAGAACACGGAGAGTGAAGACCCTCTCTCTCAATGGAATGACGAAGCAACCACGATTGTCTATATCATAGTTGGTGGAAGTGGTTCTTCGTTCATGCTATATCCTATTTAAACCCCATCGTGTACAGTACCCTCCCCTCTTGCTAGCCACCGGTAGATCAATCAATAATTCTCACTCACTTACCGTACTCGTATCGTATCGTATACTAACGAGGTCTTTGCGCCTACTCCTTTCCACCCATTCGCAGTTTAAATTTGTATACGATGTAAATCGAAGAATATCACCAGAATAACAGTTACATTGTACAGAAAAGAGCATGTATCGTAGAATATCGCTAGTCATTCAACCACTTTGCTACACACCGATTGATTCGTTAATTAGAGCATAACCACCTACCAATTCCACCCAGTGAAAACGAGTTTGTCGCCTCCACTTTGATTGTTTGTCGACGATTTTGTGATAGTTTGCCGTACAGTGCATTTTGGGCTATTAGATTAAGAAGCCCAGAAAGAATCACTCACTACATTCCATCTGTTTGAAGATGCAGAAGCAAAGATAAATTATCTGTCATAACTGATGTTGGAGTGAGACCACAGTATCGTTTGGATCTCGATAACAATATCTTCATCAATTTAAAAGAGATTCGAGTTGTTGTGATCCTCTTGGTTGTAGATGGGAGGAGTGTTCAGTAAGAAGTCGAAGACCCCGCCCCTCCCGGCGGTTTCGGAACAGGATCAGGCCATTTTGGTGCGTTCAATCTTTCACCTTACAAGCCAATTATCAGAAGGAGGAGAAACGCCACAGTTCGGGGTAGAAAAGGAGAATATGGTGATGAAAACATACGGAATGGTTTTATTGTTGAAGCCGTTGAGAAAAATCGTTTTATGGATGTTCCCCGAATGTTATGCGAGGGCTGAAACATAGCATCAGAGGGTCTGAAGAAATGGGCTGACTTGCAGCAACTGAAGACGCAGCGCGACAAGATGAAAATGTTCATCAAGAGGAAGGAGAAATGCATGGAGAGGGAGAGACAACTGGCGAAGCAGCTGATTGCGGATGGAAGGAAGGAGTGAGTTCAGAACTTCAAACTTTATTAATTCCGTTGGTGAAATCATCATAATGAGGTTTTCCGAAAAGTTAACACGAGCGTGAAACGCGAATGCACTGCAGATCCTTGAGATCGATTAGAAACTCGAGAATTCTGAGTGTGATATTCGAACTTGCTCCATTTGCAGTCGTGCACTGCTGCTGCTGAAGAAGAAGCGCCTGCAGGAGAATGTGATCGACCAAACACTCAAGCAGTTGGATACCATCGAGAAGATGGTGAGAGAGATGCTAGGATTACTTCTATTTTATTTCTGTAGTTTATTGGTCAACCAGATCCGGAGCGTATTAAATTCTGGAGCGCTTGCAGAACTAATCATAACATTGAAACTCCGAATTACAACTCAAATGTGTCTCGGATGATCCTTCTTCCCAATATCTCCTATTCGCAGGTGACGGATCTGGAGTTCGCGGACATTCAGCAGAGAGTCGTCGAGGGATTGAGACAGGGCAATGAGGCACTCAAGAAGATGAATTCGGTATGTTAATGGAGTAATTAGTTAAAAATTTGTGAAATATTTCAATTGGAAATTCAATCACACATCATCGTTTATTTAGCCAGTCGAATGGGTATTAGGAGAATGTGAAACATAGATTAACAATGAGTGAAACATAAATTAACAACGAGCATTTTCCAGCTCTTCGACATGGACGAAATCGACAAGATCATGGAGGAGACGAGAGAGGGAGCGGAGTATCAGGAGGTGAGGGAAAATTCAGATTTTTTTTAACCTTCACGTTTTCCGCTTTTGATTTCAATGACTTCCTTGCAATTACTTTTCAAGCAATGGTTCACTGAATCCCCGTGATGGAAAAAAAATAACTCGATCCTCTTAACTCATTGCAGGAGATCTCGTCTCTCATCTCTGGCCAACTCTCCTCGTCCGATGTCGAATCGTGCGAGGAGGAACTGGCTGCACTTCTGAAGGCAGAGAAGGGAGAAGAGGAGATCGCACTTCCCGAGGCGCCCACTGGGGAGATCGAGGGTGAGTGGAGGCTTATCAGCAATAACAGACTGTAGGGATATCGAGTGGGAACTTCTCTCATTGTCAGTGATGGGTAGTTGTGAGTTTAATGGGTTGTTGGAAAGTGTGTTAGCGTCACAAAATGCGATCGGGAAATGGCGCGTATGAGAAAAAAGTAACTGGTTGAGTTCACAGGGAGTGTGACTGACACTGTGTGACACATTGGTGTTGAGTTAGCGGGTGTCAGTCGAATCAAGCAGGACCGAATGGAAACTTGCCGGTGTTATCGAGATGATTGATTGTGTGGGCGACGGGAGTTTCAGCGATTGTACGAAGTAGGCCTGTGACCGAAGATCTGATCACTTGATGAAGTTGTTTTGAAAATACATATTGAGCGTTTTTAGGTCCGGCACGCGAAGCGGAGAAGCCAGTGGCAGAGAAGAAGAAGGAGAAAGTGGCCATGATGGCCTGATCTTTGATCTTTGCCTCGCCTCCCTCACATCCCTTACTTATGATTCGGACTCGGTACTGGAACCATTATATTTGATGTTTTATTGCGCCCAAATTGACGGTCAGATGGGTTACGGTAGCTTTGTATCGATTGACTGCTTTGTGCTACAGACACGCACCAACTGTGATATGTGAATAGAGAAGTTTTGTATTATTTGATCCGATTGCATAAACTTATATACCGTATCTCTGAATTATCGATAGATGTGAGGTCTCCTCCTGTCCTCTGCATGCTTGCGTGTCTATCTGTCGTTGTAACTTTCCGCTGATTGCATCATCACTAGCCAATTCAGCTTACCGCACCGCTTCATTGGCACTGAATGCACTGAGGGAGAGGGAAGTCTCGTCGACAAGAAGGTAATTGATGCATTTTTGTTTGATTCTGACACAATTCTATTGCGAACTAGCATGGCGAGACGATAAGAAGGGTAATAGGAAACCACTGAAGTTTGAAAGAACCTGGTCTGTGAAGTTGAGAACATTTCGGTAATTGAACACCGCCACGTGGTCTCATCTCGAAAATAGCCTCAGGGGTGGCTCCAATTCGGGTTACAGTCCGCAATTTGAAACAATGGAGAGAACGGCGAACAAACAAACTGAAAGGCGAGACTAGAGATGGGAGAGGAGGAGAAGCTAAATGTGTCTGCCCTCTCTCATCTAATTGAGACCACCTGTTCCAGACTGTTTGTGGTGAGCACAATAAAGGGCAGCAGTGATTGCCGAGGGGTCGGGTTACGGAAGGTTGGTCTGAGGGAAGAGGGGGAGGGAGAGTGTTCCACCCATTTCTTCAGGCGAGATGCCTCCTGGTGCTTGTTCATTGTTTCGGATTTGTTCTGCTTTCCGATGAGACTGAGTTGTTTCTGTGCTTTATGTATCGTAATGTGTGTGTGTTAGAAAACAAGGAATTGGCGGTAGAAATAGCTTTCCTTAATTGTTAGATGGCACTCAGAAACGCATACGAGATTATCAAAAAAACGGTTACCGTTATTTTATGTGTGGGCGTTGAAACGTAGAATTGACGGGGGAGTAAATAGGGAATGAGACAGGAATGAGGTGCCTGAGGGGTGATGATGAGTTGCCAATGATCCGCTTAACGCGCTCTTCCGCTCTTCCTTCCGGTACTTTGTTGTGTTCAGAAGGGTGCTCCCAGTCTCTCCAATAGTCATTCTCTCATCGGTTAGACAAAACGCTCGCACTCTCTCCAGCATTCTGAACTGTCTGATCGATGAGAGAGCATGAACAAAGAAGTGAGCAAGATCATTTCTCCATCGAGACCGGAAATACCAGAGCTCTTGAGGGTACAGTCTGTGAGGGCAGAGAGGATGAGAGAGTGCGGAAAGGAAGACAGTAGGGAAGTCGGCACTTTCCTAGTTCCGTGCCAGACCCCGCCCCTGACTCCGCCCCTCCCACTAGGGGGTGGGGGAGGAGCCACACCCCAAGGGGAGGCTCGTATTCCAAAAATGGCCGCGCGACATCCGGGCAGAGGTTTCCCTCTCGGACATGGAGACAGCGAAGCGGTGAGAGAGGGGCGAGAGAGAGACTATACGCCCAGCGCGC